>JAVMKO010000017.1:18008343-18390555 GCA_032164245.1 Sternotherus odoratus
GGCTGGGGTGGGGCATACGAAACCCCGGCCTTTGAAAGAAAATAGACTGGCTGCGTGTTGGTTTAAAGCCACTCTCTTTGGCTGAGGATTTCAGTGAATCTGTCTGTGGTATTTAAATGGGGCCAGCATTTTTTGGAACTGGTGCCTTTCCCTGTCTCTCTCTCCACTCTCCAGAGTACTGTGCACAGCTGCAGCCCAAGTTTCTCCTTGACATATGCTCTGTTAGCTTTACCGTGTGGAGAAGCTGTCATTAGGAGGCGCTGGACTCTCGTTCCTTAACCTTTAATGTCCACAAGACTTTACAGTGCTGGTCACTTCTCCACTGAAACCTTTGTCCTTCCCCAAGGATCTGGTTAACTAGTCTAAGCTTCCATCTGCGTGAGAAAGGAGAGGGTGGAAGAATGGAACCCCGCTCCTCTGCGGTAGCTGCCACCTGGCAGGTCGCTGCTCCCCTCCCTGGGGTTGCATGTGGCTATTGCAGAGAGGGTCTGTCACTGGAGACTGTGTTGCTTGCTCACGTTTCATCGAAAGCGAGGTGCTTGCTGGAGACCCATCCCTCTTTCTCCATGTGCTGCTGCAAATTCTCCCTCCAGAGAGTGCAAAGGGAACAGATCTAGGCCGGGTTTGGTTTGTGGATGCCTGCGAACTTGGGAATGTGGGCTACTCCGCTCCCTTTCTTAACAAGCTTCTAGTGTCTTGAGCAGCTGGGATGGCGTCGGCGTCCTTTCTCCGTGCCACCAGTAAACCAGAGCTCGCGTTTCTAGCTAAAGTGAATAGCTGCCCTGATCATCCTGGGCAGGCGGCCTGGGAAACGGTTGAGTGGGGGTGGCCCGTGAGCCAGGATGGGGAAGGGTTGCTCTATGAAAGGGGTGGGTTGGACGTTGTGGCGGGTGCTTGAGCCAGAGAGTGCAGTCACAGGGCTGGGTGAAGTAAGTGGCACAACCCAGATGCGGGACCCACAAGACTAGAATGAGGCTGGGACAAAAAGGAAGTTCAGGGACAGGCCTTAGGGGGACAAAATTACCCAGCGAGGGCAAGTCCTGTCCGCCCAGGGAATGCACAGAGCTGAAGAGAGAGAGTCACTTTGGCAGAGAGGCAGGTGGCGCTGGGGGTGGCCAGGACGGCCCCTGCTCAGGGATGTTTGAGATGCCAGGAGGTAGGACGTGACTGAAGGTGTTTATGTGGATCCTCAACTTTCCCTCTCTCCTTCAGGGGATCTCCAGCAGCACCTACAGGCCATGTTCATCCTGCTCCGCCCAGAAGACAACATTCGACTGGTAGGTTGGCTGTTTGATTTATGATTATCAGGCGCAGATTATTTGTGAGCCGGGTGACCAATGAAAGCTGCAATACGTATCCATTTCAGTGGCTTTGCTGTCGAAAGCCGGGAACTTGTTTACAACCCAGACGTTCACAGGGGAAAGGTGCAGCCAGCTCACTGATTTGTCCAGGGAGACAGGGAGTTGGACAAGGTTTGACTCAAGGGCTCTACGTACATTTGGTGACTCATGTCCTGAGCACCTGTGGTCGTTCCAGAACCTGTAGCAATTGTCATAAGAATTAAGAACTTTACCCTGGTGTCTAAATTGCTGGTTTTTAAGGCTACGATTTAGTCAAGGATATTTTTAGTGAAAGTCCTGGACAGGTCACAGGCAATAAACACAAATTTACAGCCCATGACCTGTCCATAACCTGTACTATAAATACCCCTGACTAAATCTTGGGGAGGGAAAGGGAGGGTGTCGTGGCTGGGGGGGGGGTGAGAGAGAGGCAGTGGCACCAGCCGCTTGCCCTGGAGCCAGCCACACTGGCCGCTGTAGAAGTCATGGAGGTCGTGGAAAGTCACAGAATCCGTGACTTCCACAACCTCCATGACCGAGACAGAGCCCTACTGATTATATCCAGCCTACCTGAACTACCCCCCTGAGGAGTCCTCTGGCTTCTCCTCTTCCCTTTCTACTGCTGTCACTGTGGGCTGTTGAACAGCTGCCCTGGACTCCCCCAGATGTGACGGCGTTCCCTTAGTGGGAGACGTAGTCCCTGTATGGCTCTTGCCTGTTTTGCTGTTGTGTTATGAGCAGACTCGTCGGTTAGTTAGCACACTGAGATCCTGCCTTGCTTTGTCCTGAATGCCTCCAGCAACAGAGGGGTGGTGTCCCAAGGGACTGGCAGGGTCTAACGTTCCAGAGAGCGCCATTGGCTCTCTTCTCATCCATTAGCATCGATGGGCTCTCTTGTGTTGTCTGGGTTCATCTCTCGAATCTGCCCCAGCAGTTTATACCCCACCAGGGCTAGCCAAGCTAAGCCAGCCCAGACAAGTCAGAGGCCTGCTGCAGCGGGCCCCGACCACGCAGAGCATTCGCATCCCAGCGGGCCCGTGGCACCTCGCAGATTGGGGCCCGCAGTCCGACGGTTTGTGGGTAGGGGGCATGTGTTACTCAGCAGTACCACTGACTGCGCTGTGCCCCGTTACCAGCTGAATAAGGGCTGTGTAGGCTGAGACACCCCCGGCCTTTGTGTGGCGTTCTGTTGGGAATGCCAGTGTCCTGCCTGAGGCTGAGGTCAGAACATCCAGATTGAATTGATTCCTGACCCATGAAGGGTGCACAGAGCTGCAAGAGACTCCTTTAAAACAATACGTTCAGCTGAGACTTGTCGTGTAAAGAGCATAACACAACACCCATCCCCCGCCTTGGAGCATAACACCCACCCCCCGCCTTGTCTGGTGGCTGCTGCTCTTAGGAGGGGGAGCGTCTCTTTCGAGAGAACGGCTGAAGAGTCTGCGTCTGGTGCTATTGGAGCAATTGGCAGAATTGTCAGGGACTCCCAAGAGGAGCAGGATCGGGCCCTTTAATGGCCCAGTGTAAGGCCGGTGGCAGGAAGGCACTGAGTTGGGTTGGGTTCCGGAACGTGGAAGAATGTAGAAATTGGACAGCTGGTTTTTAAACTTTAAAAAAAAAAATCTTGTTCTGTATCCAAACCAAATTTCCAGCTGATAAATTCTCACGGCCCGGTTGTAGGCATGACAGGTTTCTTTACTCTCCAGCTAGGTGATGGCCCAGACCTCTGTTGGCTTTGGACCCGCATAATGTGCTTCCATGTGGGTAGCTAAACACTGCATGATGTCATTTGTGGTCAAAACAAGCTTGCAGCTGAGGGGAAAGCTGTGTTGTAATCACAACATGTTGTCCATAGACAGAGCCTGGTTACAGGAATAGCTGCAATAGATTTGATATTACCAGTACGGAGGTCAGTTTCTCAATTTGAGAAGAGAACGTCCCGGCTAGTGAGTTGTCCCAGTGACTGCGTAACCCGCCGTTGCTAGGACAGCCGGGTCGTTGATGCAGCTGATTCTGTTTTGCAGCATCACTGCCGTTGGTAGAGGATGAGGTCCTGGTTTGGAGGAGGAGATGGGAATTGCAGCTCCCTCCCAGGCATGCGGAGACTAATAGTTTGTGAATTGCTTTGAGATCCTCTGGTGTTGCCTGGTTTAGATGCGCAGAGCTAATTATTGATTATTCCAGTTAATTGAGCCAAACTGATGGCCTCAGAGCCACACCCACGCTGGTGCTCAGTGGGGCATTAAATGCTGATCCTAAAAAGTCCGTTTCTCTTAATCATGCCTATGGAAATCCCATCTCAGCAACTTGAGGCCATGTGACCTTTGGCTCTAAAGGGTCTTACATTAAAGCCATACAGCTAATTACAGCTACCTAGCCTGGTTTAGTGAAGTCAATTCGATTACACTAATCCTCTGGCTGCAGCCGGGACAGGTCCCTGGGTGCAGGGGGGTGGTTGTGCTCTTCACTGCTTACTCACTACGCTTTCAGGCCGTTCTTGTTTTATTCTCGGCGGTTTGTGTCCTAACATGGGTGGAAAAATGTGAACCACCGAGACCCTGGTTGTCCTTTGCTCTTTGGGGTCAGGAGCAGCCGTTTCCTCTGCGATCTGCTGTCAACGGCTGGTCCTAGTCCCTTTGGCAGTGATCTAGTGTGGAGGGGCTGACCTGCAGAAATGCAAACTCATGTCCCTCCTTCTTACCAGCAAGGAATGAGAAGGGAAATCAGGCTGGCTCTGGTTTGACTCCTGAGCAGAGCGGGGTGAGGGCGCCTCTCCCACCAGGCAGTGTCTCCTCTGTCTGCCCCCCATCATGCTGCAAGCCAGGTGCCTTGTCGTGATTCTAGTCCGCTGGTGTGTCGGATCGGGCTGGTCTAGTGGTGGCTGAAATACCAGTCGCCCCCGGCTGTTGCTCCTGTTATAACACTGGGAGGCTTCTCTTGCAGACGTGGCTTTTCTCATCCTCATTGGCTCCCTGGGCTCCCTGAAAGTTCAGGAAGCCGGGTAAGAATGGGAATGTAAAGGCTCGGACGCTGCAGCCCAAAGCAAATACAACACCCAATAGATCATCATTAAGACATCTCCTCCCTGCGGCGTCCCAGTTTATCTTTAATTGGGTTTCTGGGACTAAAATAACTGCAGATGTATTGGGAGCGAGGCCAAAAGCAGTAAAAGCAAAGGAACTGCCTCCCACAGATCCATATAGGCAAATGCACTCCGCCTGCCGCCCCCTTGGCACGCCACAGCTAATCACCGTCTGATCTTAACGAGACAGGCTCAGGTCATTTGAATGTAGTTCCTCTTGGCTTCTTGGAACTGTACCGGGCTCTTTGGTGCGGCCTTCCTGGATCTTGCCTCTCTTGCGGTCAGCTCTTGTTAACAGCACGCCAGAAGACTGCTGCCTGAGTTTCACCAGTTGTGCTGGGTTTAGGGACAGAGCCGGGGGAGAGAATCAGCTAGTCCAGGTGTGGGCAACCTTTTGGCTTGTGAGCCACATCGGGGTTCAAAATTGTACAGCGGGCCAGGTAGGGAAGGCTGTGCCTCCCCAAACAGCCTGACCCCGCCCCCTATCTGACTCCCACCCATATCCCACCCCCTGACTGCTCCTTCGGAACCCCTCACCCATCCAACCTCCCTCACTCCTTGTCCCTGACTGCTCCCTCTGGAGACCCCCCTGCCCCTAATCACCTGTGTTTTTGTCTCCTTAGGCAGTAAGACTGGAAAGTACGTACCAGAACCGCACGAGATACATGGTGGTGGTTTCCACCAATGGCAGACAAGACACTGAGGAAAGCATTGTCCTAGGAATGGATTTCTCTTCCAATGACAGGTATCTAGGTAGATAGCTTCAACCTCTAGACACGCCTCTCCACCTCCCAAATTCCCTTCTAATATCGTAGAGAGAGGGGAGAGCCTGGAGACTTGGTGCATCTCTGGAATGCAGAGCCGAGGCTGTGGGACTTGGGCCAGGGGGAGCAGCACAGAGTTGGGAGTGAGGGAGGATGTGCAGTGTTTGGAAGCCCTGAAGAATAGCGTAACCAGTCTCCCCTGCGGATGCAGGAGTTCAAGACCCAAAGCCCTGCTTATCTGCAACTTGCCTGTTTTTCCTAGAGTCTGTCCAATAAAAACCTATAACCATAGATGCCTTCTCCAGGTCGGGGGGCAGTCCGATGCGCTGCCCCTTGCGGAGGCCTGGTGGGGGGCCATAGGGCCAGGCGCTCTGATGGCAGAGGTGACCGTGTGCGGGCGCTCCAGCCGTTCGCATCTCAGCACGGTGTGGCGCTTTCATTTCACTGATGTGAATAGCAGCCGACTTCTCCGACCACTAAGTTGTCTTTGCTGCTGTGTAACCAGAAGCCACGGAGTGGCCTGCCAGCTGCTGTAGGGCAGAGGCTTCCTACAGGTTAAAATAGGACTCTGAGCTCTTTGTAGGACATGGGCTGGGGCGGGAGGACATGCACCCTCCAGCATCACAAACCAGGCTGGGTCTTCGCTCAGAGGAGCGAGAAAAGGAGCCCAGGCCCTGAGCCCTCCTGTTAACTTCCAGAAGCAGCGAGTGTGCACCAGCCCCAGGACATGGAACGTTCCCCACTTTCAAGTGATGTGCGCTGCCTGTCAGAAATGTTCCTCCAGGGTCGTTGCACGGAACCAGTCACTGCGGCCCTCACACGGCTGGCTGAAACCGCTCGCCTGTGAAACCGCCTTCCCGGTTGTCATTTAGACAACATCACAGCCGCGGTGCTTAGGAGGCCTGGCTCAAATGACTGGGGCCATGCACAGCTGGTGCTGCGTGCGGCGGGGTTGAAAAGCCCCGGGTGCACTAACACAATTGTTACGTTCTTACGCAACTTACAACCAAGTCGTTCTTGCACAGAACGTATGGGTTGGGCAGCATGCGGCGAAGTGCGGGCTCACTGGCACCGACTCACGAACACTCGGATAAATGCTAGGCAGGCTTTTTAGCTTTTTTGCTAGTTGGGTTCTCGACTGTCCCGCTGTCCCTCTTCTCCCCCGCCCCCCTCCAGCCCACTTGCTATTTATAACTCGATACAGACCTGTTGCTAAGGACCCTGATAAACCCTCGCTGAAAACGGGTCACTAAAAATACCCCGGCCACCTTGGGTCACCTTTTAAAAACTCATTTTTCCATGAGCTCATCTCGTTAATCAACAGAAATAGTTGCCCGTGGCTGTCTGTCTGGGGCCGGGCATTACAGCCGTGTGTGGGTGTGGGGTGTGTGTGTGTGTCCGTGTGTCCATCCACTCTCTGTTTGCGTCCCCTGAGCTCGTCACCCAGCTGGGTGTTAGGTAGCGCACACAAGAATTGGAGAGCAGGACAATAGGATCTGACACTTCCTGAAAGCACCTGCTTTGATCACCCGGCAATTTCCTCCTAATTTGGGTTTGGCTTTTCCCCTTGGCAACCTGACACGTACCCATCAGTTCTTCCATCACTTTTTCGGCTTTTGTTTCCCTCCTCTTTCAGAGAGGACAGAGCATCTCCATGTGCCCCAAGGTGGCAGGCTAGTCAGAGGAGGGAAAAGACACAGCAGCTATTGGAAGAACAATGGCATTTCCCATAAGGTTTTCTCGTGGCAGCCTGTGCGTAGCCACCGCAGGGGCAAAGGGAAATCTGCAGATGGGGGTGGCGTGCTGCGATGCACAGCCTACCGGACCCTCCTCCCGCCACCGACATCCTGACTGGCGTTAAATTACGCTCAGCTGTGGCTGAATAACCAATAGAAGCAGGAGCCTGGACTCCAAAGTCGCAGCTGGAACTGAGGCCCTTGTGCTGCCAAACCCCAAAGAGATCGGGACAGTCCTTTCGCTAAAGTGTCAAAACCTTGCGTTGACTGAAAAGTGAGTGACCCGGCCTCTGCCGGCTGCTCTGAAATCACACTGGGAATACACGGACATTACGAGCCTCCTCCCCCCCCCCCCCCCCCCCATATCCAACACCGCTTGGACTTCCGAGGACCCGTGTAGAGAACAAGATGCAGGTTAGAGAGGGGTCTGGTGCGTATTTCAGATCACTACAAACGGGGTGGCTGCCATTGCTTGCCGTTTGCAGAGTAGCAGGGTAAGCGGATGGTACTGCGACTGACCTTCTGTTTCTTATTACAGTAGCACTTGCACAATGGGCTTGGTCCTGCCCTTGTGGAGCGACACCCTTATTCACTTGGATGGGGACGGGTGAGTCTCTCTTCGGTGCTCTGCCTGAGCAGGCCGGGGGGGTTGCGTGTTCTGGCTGCACACGGAGGAATCGCACTCAAATGATTGTCAATACAGGCAGCTCCGGCTGTCCATAGTCATGGGAGACAACAACCGATTGCCCCGCAGTTAGGCAGCAGCTTACGCGTATGCCTGCCGATAAGCTGCTGCTGAGGAGCTTTCACTCTGGGGAGGGGACGTGGGGTGAAAGCTTCTGAAAAGGGGTCCTATGAAGTGGTGCTGTGTAGCACCTGTAGGGTCACCCGTATTCCGCTCCGTGTAAATAGAAGGGTGATGTCTTCATTGCCCAGTGTCCTCTGGCTTGTAAACTCCTCTCCGCCAGCTGTGCGGACTGCCCCGGGAACGACCTTTGCTTCCTTCGCTGCCTCGCGCGGCTGCACTGTCGTGTCCGTTTCTGGCTTTGAACTTGAATGTAGCCTGGGCAGACTGCTCCCCTGGGCGCTGCCGCTTCTGTAGCAGGGGAATGTCCTTCATCCTGACCAGCCACTCACAGTGAGCCTGCCCAGAGCTGTACCTGGCTATTTGCGTCAGTCCTCTAGGGAGAGTGGCCCAACAAAGCTGTGCCCCGGATTATCCCTGTGCTCTCCTGGCTGGTTACAGGTCAATGGTGGTTGGCTGGGAAAAGACTCTGTGAAATGTGTCTCATTCTTAACGGGTCCATCTGTTCTTTCCCCAGTGGGTTCAGCGTCTCAACGGACAACAGAGTCCATGTGTTCAAGCCGGTGTCTGTTCAAGCAATGTGGTGAGGACGTCCTGTGATCGGTCCCCATGGTCCTTTATCCCAGGCTTTTCACCGTGTCACCCGGGTCTTGAGTCCCTGGGGCTTGGCCTCAGGGGCTGCTCCGACACAGCGGGGGCTGCACTGCACATGCAATAACCACGGTGAACAGTGCTGAGTCGGAACCTCAGTGCGCCCGTTTCTCCAGCTCCAGGGGCACGCAGCCTCGGGAGTGCAGGGAGGGAGGGTTGAGAGTGGTTCCCGCGATGTGTTTCAGAGCTGCAGACGCATGCGGGGGGTGTTAGTTGCACTCAGGCCCTGCAGTGACCTCTCTGTAGGCCCAGGGTCAGACCTAGGGACTGAGTGACAGAGGCCGGGTGCGCTGCCCCACAGCCCAGCCAGCCGCAGGGAATGGGAACGGTGGGAACTCACCGAGGGGAGAGACGCTGATGTGTGGGGGGCTTCTTCCAGGTCTGCCCTGCAGAGTTTGCACAAGGCCTGTGAGGTGGCCCGAAGTCACAACTACTACCCAGGGAGCCTCTTCCTCACCTGGGTCAGTTACTATGAGAGCCACATCAACTCCGACCAGTCGTCCGTCAACGAGTGGAACGCCATGCAAGATGTGCAGTCGCACCGCCCCGACTCCCCCGCCCTCTTCACGGACGTGTGAGTAACCCTGTCCGCGCTGCGCCGGGCGTGGGGGGAGACACTGCCCCACGGGGTCGGGCTTCCTGCCTTGTCCGCAGAAAGGATTGCAAGTTCATATGAGGAGCCCAGATTAAATAAACATCAAGGCTGGAAGACCAGCTAATGGAGACCCTGCCGTGTCCTTTTCAGTGCTGATTCTCAGCATTTTCCCTGCACTTCCAGAGCTCTGAACGGCCCTCGGTACTATCCCCTTTGACCGTGACTTGCTCAAGGCCCCAGAGGGAGTTGATGGCAGAGCCGGGAATAGAACCCAGGAACTTGTCTCCCACTCCCATGCCTGGGCCACCAGACCCTCTCAGGAGCTTACATGGGCATGTTGCTGGTTTATAATCAACTGAGTTTTTCTTTTGTTCTTGCTGCATAGCCCAGAGATTGTCCGGCCTCTTGGCTGTGCAGCCTCAAGCAGCCGATCCAGTCAGGGTGTCTAACGATGAGCTATGGGGTAGAGATGGGTGCTGTGATCTCCTGGGGATCGGGGTGGGAAGATGCCTGATGCCCGGACACTGGCTGTTGGGGCGCGTCAGGACAGTGACCGAGGTGGCCAGGCTGGTAGTGAGGCCAGGTTTCCAAGCTGCCTGCATTCAAATAGCTCCCAACCGGCTGTCAGTAATTGCAGCGCAGAGAGGACAGGCCTTCTCCGGAGAGCTCCTTCCGGCTACAGTCCCCACGCTCCCCCCCGGGATAATGGGGGACGCGCCTATTTGCCCTCTTGGTTCCTTCCCATAGATTTCCTTCCAGCATGCCGGGCTCAGCTCTCTTAGAGCAGTGAGGGAAGAATCGTGGGGCATTTCACTGCCAAGGAATCTTCACACCTGGTTGTTTTTAACATACAGGGAAATGAACGGCGAGACTCTGGCAGGCTGCCAGCTTAATAGTCTGCCATGATTTTTTCGTGTTTAAAAACCACCCTTTTCTCCACTGGAAAATCTCCGGCTGGGGGCCTGTGGAGTCCCAGGCCGGGCTCTGGATTAAAGGGCCGGTATTTCTGTAATTCTCTGACTCGTAAGCCACCAGCGGGAGAGGAATTCTATAAAGCAGAGGCCTCCATGCGTTTGCTGTCTTGGCAGCATTACAGATGGCGAGAATAGGTGTGAGATGTTACCGCTGGGCCCCGTCTCTAGATGCTGGGTGAGCCGGCTCAGAGCACCGGAGCTCCAGGACAGCGCCCACCGGCCTGGTTGATTAGTAAAGCTATTTTTGCAACGCGCGATAAGGCGCCAGGCAGCAAAGGCGGGTGGAATGCATGCGGGCTCAGCTGCACTCTGTCTCCATGTAAGGAGGTGTGGAGCTGTTACCTTTCCAAGAAAGGTAAGGGGGAAGCTGAGAGACTAGCAGGGAGGTAAGAGCTGCCTGAAGCCACGGAAACTGCAGAATACCAGAGAGGTTTTTATGGAGCGCCATTAAAGTACTGGATCCGTCCAAGGGCATTTCGGTTCCATAGAAAGCACCACTGTGAACCTGATCTGGGGTTAAGGGGATCCTGCGGTAAAGTGTTCGAATCCTCCCAGGTGGGGGATCTTCTCAGCAGTGTCTCACTCTGGGTGCATCTGCCTAGTGACATTAACCATTTCAAAACCCCCTGTCAACCAACTTGATCCAACCTAGCAGTAAGTGGCTGTCGCTTCCTTCTCCTAGCCCCACGGAGCGTGAGCGCACAGAGCGGTTAATTAAAACCAAGTTAAGGGAGATCATGATGCAGAAGGACTTGGAGAACATCACGTCCAAAGAGGTGAGCCCACCATCGTGCGTGCGGTGGCTGAGGAGGGTGGCTAGCGGGGGCGCAGAGGGCACTGCGGAGTGTGAGCATTGTCCCTTTAGTCACCCAGGGAAACGGAGAAAGAACTCGCCGGGTTTTCTTCTCCTCCTCAGATCCGCACGGAGCTGGAGATGCAGATGGTGTGTAACCTGCGGGAGTTCAAGGAGTTCATTGACAATGAAATGATCGTGATTCTTGGGCAGATGGACAGTCCCACGCAGATCTTTGATCATGTCTTTCTGGTAAGCCCTTAAGGCCATGGCTCTGCAAGGTAGATCCAGTGGTAATCACAAGATCTCTGTGGGACTAAGACCAGGCCTGTAAATGTAAATAACGCCTCTGACCTTAAGTGGGCTGATCTCTTGCGAAGTACCATGCAGGAGCCTGCGTGGGGGGCCCCGGGGTACCTCTCCTTGGGAGGACACAGCAGGGACAAAGAAAGCAAACTGGAACCCATGCAGGGAAGGCTTGTATAAGTCCCAGGTGGAATTACACTTCCTGTAACAGTAGAGATCTTTTGAACTCGGTTCTCAGCTGGGAACAGAGGAGCCTAACAAAGAACCCTGCAGATTATCCACTTAAGGCCAGGTAAACATTTTGCCTTTAATGTTGTGCTTACTTAACTGCCTTTCATCACTGCCAGGGCCTGGCTACTTACCGCACCTGGGAGGTGGAGTCAGCCCGCCCCTTGATTTCCCAGCCCTAAGGGACGGACCCTGGCTTTGTTGGCTCCACGTGAGGTCTGCTCCTTTTTAATCAGAGCCGCCATTCCTTGAACTAGCCAGTCCAAGCAAGGAGGTCACATCTCTCCCTCTCTTCTGGAGGCAGAGTGTGTTTAAATGCAGCGCTCCCAGGAAATTGGGCGGGTGGAGGAGAGGCAGGAACAGTGTCTCAGGCTAATGACTTGCTTTGCCCAGGTGCTTTCCGATGAAGTTCATACAATCTCATCAGATTAGTCAGAAGTAATCCAGGCAATTTCAGGCAGCTTTTGAGACTTGGACGTGAGCAAGTCGGTGCAGGAAAGGCTCCCCAGGGAGCACCTAGCAAAGCCCGTGTCTATGGCTGGCGGCAGCAGGGGCGGACGCAGAGTAGCAATGTTTGAAGAGCAGGGGTCGGTGGCAAAGAACAATAAGGTTGAGTTCAGGCAGCAAATTCATTCATGAGCACAATACAGCTGGGAGGCCAAGTCACAGAATCCTAGAAACTCAGGGTTGGAAGGGACCTCAGGAGTCATCTAGTCCAACCCCCTGCTCAAAGCAGGACCGATCCCATTTTTGCCCAATATCCCTAAATGGCCCCCTCAAGGATTGAACTCACAACCCTGGGTTTAAGTCTGTGCTATGAAATCTCTGGTAGGCTTGGTGAGAGCCCTGTTCGAACCCGCTGAGGGACACAGGCAAACGGGGGCCCTGTGGTTCCCAGGCCTGGGGGGGATGAACCTGCTGCAGCTAGTGGGTCGACTCCCTTTGATGGCGTGGGTGGAGCAGAGCGTGTGCGCTGGCTGCTCTGGCTGCTAGCAAGCCACGGCTCCTCCTGGGGCTTGTGATTTCCCTGGCGTTCGCTCAGGCACGGCTAGTTTTATCCCCAGTCCCAGGCACCAAAGCTTGGAGCTTTGCGGGGAGACGCTCGTCTTCATAGCCTGCTGTTCAGTGCACCGGCCTGGCCTCGGTCCCGTGTCAGCGTTTTAACGGTGTGTGTTCATTTGCACAGCCGTGTCTTGAGTGGAAGATGGTCCAGGTTGGCACCGCTGCCCCTGTCTCGAGTGCGGCCGCTCTCCACCAGGGCGGGTTACGGTTCTGCACTAGGAGCTTGCTCCACGGGACGGGCGTCCGTCTCTTCGGGCTGGGCACACGGTCACGCAGCCACCGTGCTCAGGGCTTGGAACCTTGCTGCGCCCCTCTTAGTGTGCCCTGCAGAGTGTCCGGGCTCATGGAGCAGCTGCTCATCCATCTCCCTGACGCTGGCTTCGTTTGCCTCTCCTCACCCCCAGCCTTTCAGTTCAGAAACTACTTGGAGGGGGGAGGTAGGGGAGGGGGGCTGCTGAGGTTTCCACCTCCCTTCGCTCCTCTTGGCAACTGGCTGCCCAGGTGGCCTTGGTCCTCGTTCCCAGGCCAGCTGTCCTGTTTGGATAGTGGACAGGCAGCTCACCGCAGAGAGACGCAGGTTAGAGAGTGAAGCGAAAACCTGCTTCCCTGGCTTGTTTCTGTGCTCACACGGGCAAGAGAAAAACCATCCTGCTCCCGTTGATGTGTGAACCCCTGTAGAGAGGGGCTGAGTGGTTTACACACACACACACACACACACACACACACACACACACACACACACACACACACACACACACACACACACACACACACACACACACACACACACACACACACACACACACACACCCTTCTCTTCCATGGGCCGAGTCAGTGGCAGGGCTTGTGTGGGAGGGGGCCTGTCTTTATTTTTCTGAACTAGGTTTCTCAGGGGCTTGCAGGAAGCTCTACCTGGGTCTCTCTTGCAGGGCTTCCTGTTGATGCCGGGTGGGTGTGATTGCAAAGGGAGATACGTGGCTGCGTTTTCAGATATGAGCACTATTTTTTTCTCTCTTACTGTCTGTATGTTCAACAAAGCTCGGTTTAAAGCACTGGATGGGCCAGCTGCCTCCCTGCACAGCTCGCTGGGTCCCTGCAGCTCGCAGGGGCCGTCCCTCCCGGTCGCGTACACTGTGCTTCACTCCTGCTGATGCTCCTGCGCTTCACTCCTGCTGATGCTCCCTTTTTGATTTTCCGCACAGGGCTCTGAGTGGAACGCCTCCAATTTGGAAGATTTACAGAACCGAGGGTAAGCAGCTTTGAGCTGGGTACAGGCCCCTGCATGACGCGGCTGGGCACGGAGGGGAAGGTTTGCCTCACCTAAGTCACTGCACAACCAAATTTCCATCCCAGACCTGCTGCTGCTGTGTGCTAACAAAGGGCTTGCCAACCCAGCATGGTAACAGGGAACTGGAAAGTAGCATCCCAGCCCCCCCAGTCCTCCCTATGAAGACAGGGATGGAAAAGGCTCCAGTAGCCCTTGACTGAAATCCCACCAAGTGCAGGCAGCTGGCGGAACCCGAGCTCTGCGGTTCCCTGGCCGAATAGACGACCCAGACCTGGCTCTCTGGGGGCCTTTCTTTGGGCTCTGCCTGCCACAGTCCTGGGGTGGGATGAGACCCCCGCAAGTCCTGCGCGGAGGCACTCCTCACAACCAGGCCAGGCAGAATCGAGCGAGTGTCAGAGCAGCCATTGCTGCCTTAGATCAGGGGCTGCCCTGAGCCTCTTGCAGCTCAAAGGGGTGACGTTCCTCCTTCGTTGCTGGAAGGTTTGGGGTTGGGGCGACCCACCTGAAGGCCACGTCGACCCAGACAGAACATGCAGGGAAACCACTGGCTTTCTTGCTTGGCTAGGTTGCTACAGTAATCCCTCCTCATCCTGGGCTGGTCACTTTTCAACCCTCCACACCCGACACCTCCTAGCCTGACAAAGGGCATTTCCCCCAGAAACTCCACTGCTGTGTCTGCTAAGACATTGCAGCTCTCTCAGGAGTTATGGGGCTCTGGGTGTCTTGCATGCGAATACCATGTGCTCAGAACGGTCTGTGTGGGGAGAAGAATCAAATCCGCCCCAATCACTGGTGGGTCTGGGCAGCTGCAGAATACGTGAGGGTCCAGTCAGGAGGTGCCGGGCTGTGGCTTTAATTCTGAGGCTAGCCTGGTGTCTTGGATTGAAGCGATGGGCTGGTACGAATCCCAGCATGGAAGCGGCTACTCCTGCTTGGACCCCGGTGGGAGGCATGTTAGGAGGGTCCCGTACTGTCGAGAGCACGGATCTTCAGGCTAATGCCTTTCCAGCCTAATCTCCTGACATTGGGGGGTAACTGGTGCGATTGGAAAGGGGACTGTGCATCTCCGGGGGGTGGTTTCCAGCTAGCAGGAAGAGATGAAGCTGTATTGTAGCAGGTGCCAAGTGAGCACTGCTGGCCTCTCTGTGCAGTACAGAGCAGGCTGAATGGGTGGGCTGGCCAGTCCCGGTTTGGTTTCCATTCACAGCAGACTGAAGCTCCTTCCACAGAGACTAGCTTAGAAATTCCACAGCAAGCCCTTAGCCTGGCCTCGCAAGCAATCGCTTCCTCCCTGCATTGAGGTCTAACTCCCGGGTCGGCTTGCTCCGGGTCGTAGTCTTGTAACTCTGGCTGCTTGGCTCTAGACAAATTCAAAACAAGGCAAAGCTATTTCCTTGCAGAGGCGGGCTGTCCAATCTTATCTGCCCTCTGCTTCCACACAGGGTGCGGTACATTCTGAATGTCACTCGAGAAATAGATAACTTCTTTCCAGGCGTCTTCGAGTACCATAACATCCGGGTGTACGACGAGGAGGCTACCGATCTGCTGGCGTATTGGAACGACACTTACAAATTCATCTCCAAAGCCAAGTAAGTCTGCCCTTAAAGAACGATCACAGTACAGCAAGCACCTAGTCATGCAATGTTTCCTTCTGGCCCTTCACTCTTTCCAGCTGTTATACAGACAAAACTACACAGGATCTTTTCAGGGGACAAGACAAGAATGTCACGTTTATTATAATGCAATTCGATGTATAACCGATAGCTAATCTCTAATAACACACACACACACACACGCACGCGCTGCTGTATAACCCGTCCTGACTGTAGCTTGAGTCCGTGGCTTGGGATCGTAGCTTGTGGCGGCTAACTGGCCAAGAAGCCGGGCACAAGGAGGCGCTGGTTTACAAAATGGAATGGGCATTTTAAAATGGAGTTTGAGTTACAATATGGACAAATGAAATGGCAGATGGTGAACAATTTACAAACAATTTCATTGATCAGTTCTGCACAGCTCCCCATTGGCCTGTGTTAGGAGCAAGGCATTTGCATTCTCAGTTCCTGCTATTGCCATGTGCTGTCTGCCTCTCCTGAGCTTTTCAATGGTCCTTTTCCGTTGCCCAGGAAGAACGGGTCGAAGTGCCTGGTGCACTGTAAGATGGGAGTCAGCCGGTCGGCCTCCACGGTGATCGCGTACGCCATGAAGGAGTACGGCTGGAACCTGGACCGCGCCTATGACCACGTGAAGGAGCGCCGCACCGTCACCAAGCCCAACCCCAGCTTCATGCGGCAGCTGGAGGAGTACCAGGGGATCCTGCTGGCCAGGTGAGGATTTCGAGCCCAAATCTGTCTCCTGCCCGGTTTCCTAAACACACAATCTGTCCCCAGCCTGCTCTGGCCCGGGCGTGGAGTGAGCCGAGAACTGGAAGGGGGCTGCACCCACCGCAAAGGTGTGTGGGGAGCCGGGTGCGGCTGCTCTCACATGTCAGAAACCTCCGCTGCTGCCCACCTGTGTGAAGCCCTGGGGAGCTGTGCCGACGGCGGGGGTAGCCCCGGACTGCGTGTCACGGTCACTGACATTCAGCCGCGCTCCTGGTTTTGTACCGTGCGCGCTGGGGCTCGGGGCCTTGGCTTAATTGTTTGTTTTCAGCCGTCACTGAACATTTGTCTGACCTGGCCACGTGGCCAGCCCAGCGGCTCTGCAGGCAGGTGCCCGTGTTCCTGCCTCACTCAATCAGTGTGTGCTGGAGAACGCTGCCTCTGACGTGCTGGAGAACTGACATGTTTCCGCTCTTTGCTCTGAAGGAGGATACAGTTTGGTCACGGAGTTCCTGACTTTAACAGAGCTCCATGACTTCTGTTTCAGCCCTGCTGGGCTCCCCACCCTCATCCCCCCATTGGGATTCATGGTTTATTGCCCGTGAACTTTCATAAAAATCCCCAGGCCAAAATCTTACCCTTCTTTACAGTGTAAAATAAGGCAGAGGGTACTTGAGTGGCTCCAGCGGTTAGCTCAGTGCGTCCCTTCGTTGGTGTGGGTCGTTCTCCTAGGAGTGGGTTCAGGAAGAGCGGTGCGTTTGTACGGGGAGCCTTAGCCAGTCACCCACATGGGGGTGGGGGAGCTGAGTCATCCGTCCGAGCAGGGTATGGGGGAGCCTTGGTCCAACCCTGGTTCTAAGCCAGCTGTGAACTAAACTCAACCCCTAACTGTGAGCGAGGCACCAACAGAACCAAATGATTCCACTCGCTTTTACAGCACGGCTAGGTAGGAAACCTGCCGTCCTCTCTGCCGAAATACAGCCCAGTCATCTCCGCCTCGCCCAGCATCTGGCCTGGCTCCGAGGCCCCTCTCCTCTGCTGTAAACACGGAGTGTTTATTCCTGGGTGGCACCTTCAGCTCTGCTGGGAGGGAAGGTAGGCCGAGGATTCTGTAACACGAGGCCTGTCAGCTGACTAGTAAAAAGACATCAATATTGCATGTTTCCCCGACACCCCCAGAAAGGAGGTGTTAAGCAATGTCCTGACCTGATCTGCTGGGAGGAAAAGATACTTGGTGTTCTGCCAGACTGCTCTCTTGTGCTGGAGTCCTCCTCTGCTACAGGCTGTTTGTAGGTGGCCGCAGATGAAATCCTTGGGCCGTTACCTGTGCGTTAGGACATCCTCGGCTTGCCCACCGCCGTCCGCGTGTGGCGCAGAGCAGAGCACCGTGCTGATCCAGCCGGGAGGTGTTTGACCTGTCCCGCTCTGGAGAGAGGAGCCCAGGCGGAGATGCTGCCTCTCCAGGGTTTGCCATGTGGCTGTTCCCGGGGCAGCGTGTGGGTCAACAGAAGACTTGAAAAGCCATCGTAGCTGGCGGGTGGCCAGTACTTCACATCCTCAAGCCCACTACGAATCCAGGTGTCTGGTAACCTCTAGGACACCTGGAGATCTAGTCGGTGAAAGCCTCTGCGCAATGAGCTCTTGATTTCTTCTTTGCTCCCTCCGTGCTCGACGTGGAGGCATGGGAAGGTTTATTTGTAACCAATATGGGAATGCCACCTTCACTGCCGTAGCGTGTGGCTCCCCTCACCCCTGGGTGTGCCAGGCTGAGTCTCTGCCCGCTCCAGACAAGTCCCCGGTCGAATGACGTGAATCAGGTTCTCAGTGAGGCCTTTCGAAGGCACAATAGTGTGTTAGGCCTTAGAGCGCATGAGGCCAAGTGCCACACTGGGCAGAGCCCCGGGGCACCACGCACCCCTCACCCGCTCTCTGCTTTCCCAGCTCCAAACGCCTGCTCTACCCTCCTCCGTCACAGCTTTGGGTCTCCCCTGGAGCTGCCCCCAGGCCGGTTTTCTCTGTGAACCCAGGGCAGGTAACAAGCGGATCCGTGCTCCTGTTACTGCTCAGAGGGTGGAGTGGAGGGCATGTGAGGAGAGCCATGCGCTTGGCTTCTCTGGTGACCTTGTTGGGAAGGGGGCGTGGTAAGCGGGGTATTGCTCCCCAGCCCTCCACATGGGGCCCCGTGGCCCCTCGTGTCAGTGCTGGGATAGAGAGGGAGCCCTTTGAGTCTCTCCGAAATCATGCACATGCAGCGGTTACTATTCCGGAGGGTGGGAGAGTTCCCCAGAGCTCTGGGCTGACACTGATTTCTCAGCTGAACGGCGCTGGGTGCGTCTGTTACAAAGCAGCATAGACGTCTGGTAGGATCAGCACCGCCGAGCTTTCCTCTGTCTCGGGGTTGCAGACAGGAGTCTTCGTTTGTGGCCTTTGAACCTGCTTTCGGCACCTCCTGTGGGTTGCTCAATGGGAGAAGTCCAAAGTTAACAATTAACAGGCTGAAATCAGGCGCTGCTGTTACCTGGGCACAGGCGCAGCTGGAGACAAATCCCTGTGGCTCATGCAAACAGGTGATTTGAATTTCAAAATAACACTCACATGCAGAGTTCATCACACGGTCCCCGGAGGGGCGGGGCATGAACCGCCCGGAAAGCTCTGCCTGTGCCTGTGACTGTAGTGTCTACGAGAGCCGGTCACAAGCAGGACACGTTGTGCTGCACACGGGAGTACAGCGCGAGACTGTGTGTGTTTAACCAGACACAGTCCCAGCGAAGGATTTGACAGGAACCGGGGCACGGAGGAAGCAGTGTGGCGGTCGGCCTCCGGGGAGCTCTGACCTCCCGGCTCACGCCATAATCCCAGAAGGAATACATGGTGACCAGGAGCGGGAGTCGGATATTTCCAGACAAAACAATCCCCGTCTCCAGGTTGTGCTTGTCGGGTCCGTTGCGACCGGGAGCCGAGTGTGTGTATCTGACAGCCGTGCTGGGGCCGTACGCAGGCCCTGCCGTCCCAGACACCACACACACACACACACACACACACACACACACACACACACACACACACACACACACACACACACACACACACACACACACACACACACACACACACACACACACACCCCCCTGAGTGTGTGTATCTGACAGCCGTGCTGGGGCCGTACGCAGGCCCTGCCGTCCCATACACACACACTGTGTGTATCTGACAACCGTGCTGGAGCCGTACGCAGGCCCTGCCGTCCCAGACACCACACCCACACATACACACACACACAGCTGAGTGTGTGTATCTGACAGCTGTGCTGGGGCCGTACGCAGGCCCTGCCGTCCCAGAGATACACACACTCTCTCTCCCTCTTGGGGCCTGACTGCTGGTCTGCGGTCTAGTTCAGCCCTGGGTTATGTTGTGAGGACCCCCAGCCATAGGGCCTGTACCGGTGCCTTAGCTAAGGGAAGCCGGTGCTCCGCAGACAGGGTCTGGCTGGTCTCCGCACACCAGTCGGCGGGGCGGGGAGGTTGCAGCAGGGTATTGGCAGACTTGGCTGGCCGCCCGCAGCGGGAGCTGTGCGGTGTGTGCTCTCCTCCTAGGGGGAGCGGGGGAAAGTGCAGGCAGCGGAGGAGGGGAAATCTCTCCAGCGCCGGCAGGGCTGGGCAGGTGGCGCGTTTCCATTGGGCCGGTTCCACTTCGGAGAAACGGCCCCATTGTGTGGGCCGCGGGGACAACAGTTCAGAACAGGTGCTGCTGATGGGACAGCAACAGTTGACGTGAGCCTGAGCGTGTGACTGCTGGGACCCTCCCGGGGATGTTTTCCAGCAGCCAGGGGGTGGCTGTCCTGGGCCTCCGTCCTGCAAACAAGATGCTATTTTGGGCCTCCTGTAACCATGCAGGATGTCCCAGCCCCCACCCCGCGCTCTGTTCCATAGCTCAGTCATTTACCGGAGCCTGCCCGGGGGGCCGGAGCCCTAGAGGGGAAGTCGGGCATCCTTTTGTTCCAGGCCCGCCACGTACCCCACGGAGCGTCCCCTCGGCTGTCGCCCTGCAGCTTGTTCTCACCTTCCGACACATCCAGCCCCTCGGGTCGGAGAGGGGACAAGTTCAGCAGAACTCCCTGGGGCCCTCCTGTGTGTACCCGCCTGTGCTCGTTTCCACAGATGGGTATTCTGAAGTCCATTGCAATTGTACTCACTCCCCGCAGGCCGGGGTTCGCCCCGCCGGGCGTATGGGGTGCTGGGAGCAGAGAGTTCAGAGGGCAGAGGCCTGCTCTGTATTACCCCTTCCTATTGGTTGGTTTTCCTACTGTACTGCTGTCCCCTGCCCCCTTGGCATGCCCGCAGTGCTAGTGATGTCCACTGCACCCGTAGGCCCATGTGGATTCATTTTCTGACCAACCTTGACCACACTTAATGGAAGGGAATGGTTATTGCCGCTGCATCTGCCCCCCACCCCCCCCGCCAGGCTGGGCTGGGCCCCGGGTTGTATTTTAAGCACGTGAGAGCCCCCGGTGATTTCCGACAGGGACTGACCCGTTCCCTTCTCCCGCAGCAAACAGCGGCATAACAAGCTGTGGCGGTCGCACTCGGACAGCGACCTCTCGGAACACCACCAGCCCACCTGCACGCCCGGGATGGAGCTGAGCAAAAAGGAGATCACCACCTCCGCGGAGCAGCTCTCCGAGCCCATGGCAAACGACAACCACCAGCCTGCGTCTCCCGTCTTCCCCGGGGGGCTGCACGGGGCCCGTCTGCTCCAGCGGGACGCGGACGTGATCGAGCAGCTGCGCGCCAGAGAGAGGAGGATCCATTTGGGGTTCACAGCCAGAGGCTTCCGTGCCGAACAGATAGAGGACGAACTGAACCTGAACAACATCAATGGGTGTCCGGCAGGGTGCTGCTTGGATGAGTCCGAATTTCCCCTGGATAATTGTCATTCTTCTGAGGCCTTGATGCAACTTGAAGAGCCTTTGGAGATGGCCACAGCGTTCCCCGATCTGACCGTGGACGATCTAGAGACCGATGCCCTTAAGACTGACCTGACTGTGCATTTGGTACCCATGGAGGAATTCACCGCTGGTTTAAAAGACCTTCCCAGGTCGCCTGATGGGAATTCTCCAAGCCCACAGCTCAGTTCCCAGCCGGAAACCACAGACAGGATTGATTTCCTTAGTGCCTTAGAGAAGTTTGAGGAGCTGTCCCAAGAGGGCCGCTCTCACACCTGTTCCCACTCCAGGCTGGACGAGCAGGGAGGCGGAAGGAACGGGGTCTCCAAGATGTCTGTGCTGGAGATGCTGCCAGCGGAGATGGCCGTAGATACCCAGAGAAATAGCTCATCAGGCAACTCCCCTGCAGCACCCGACGAGTCTTCCCCAGATGAGGAGCAGCGAAAGGTAAGGATGGGAGGACTTGCTGCTGTCCTGGGAACTGCTGGTGGAATGTTCCCGATGGGAGGTTAATGCAGGGGAAAGATGGGCAGCATTCTGGTCTTCCAGTTAACGAGCTCTTCGGTGTAAAGCTTTGCAGAGCCGAGCAGCGAGGGGGGCGTAGTACAGCTACTGTGAGCTCCACGCCGAACACATGCCCCTAGCCTGGGAATCAGGTTTGTCGCCACTCAGCAGCGTTCTCGGGTGGAAAGTGCTAGGCCTGGGTAGCAGATCGGGATGGAGGGACGGCGGTAGATCGGTGGGCGTGATTGTTGGGGTAGCAAAGCGGGGAGGGGCTTCCGCTGTAGGTCAGCATTGAAGGGTCTGGGCAGAACTACGGGCAGTGACCCCAAACTTGGAACAGACCTGAAGAGGGGCTGCGGGTCGGGACTGAGTTGCCCCAGCAGAGCTGTGTGAAGGGGTCTCAAGACGTGGAAGAGCGGGGGAGTGGCAGGTCGGGACGGGGAGGCGTTGGCAGAGTTGTGTGGGGAGCCCCGCACTGGAATACAAGTGAGGGAGCCGCAGGTCAGGGTTGGGTGTCTAGTGCTATCGGTGGTTCATTTTCATGAGTAATGACCCCCCCAAAAAAAATCCCCGTAATGTCTGCCCAACAGAGCGTCTGTTCGGTGAGCAAGGACACAGGTGGGCTAACAGGACACTGCAGTTAGGTGCCTCTGATTGGCAGGTGTCTAGAGTCTTAATGCCATGCAGACTGAAAAAGGAGCTAGCGCCCTTTAGATCTAAACATCTTGTATCTTAGCGGGCTATGGCCGATCAGCAGTGGGGGGCTGGCTCTCCTCAGGTAGATGGGGGTTTGATTCAATTTTCTATCCTCCAATGAGGAGATTTTAAATGGAGTGAGTGCTGCAGATAGTTCTCCACTCACTCCTCCTCTCCAAACAGAGCCTGTTTGGTTCTGCCTGGTATGTGAATCCAGTACCCACAAGGCACAGCTGACCGCGTCCTAGTGGCTCTGTCTCCGCTCTAGCATCCCGAGCGACTCTCCGATGGGGACTGGAATGTTTAGACTCCACCAGGGCCTGGCCGCTGATTTGAAGCGATCCAGAGTCCTTTTCATTCCTGTTCTGTACAGGGGGAGAACTCTTGCTCTTCTCCTTATTTTCTTTTTAAATGACCTGAGTGTTGTCTTTGAATGCATGTTAAATAAGAAGCACATGGAAGTTGGGTGCCTAAATCTCCTGGCATTTCAGCTAGCTTGGTGTCTAAAAACCTTAGGCTAGTGGCAAATCCAGGCTGGAAAGTTTTTCGAGACCAGAGCCCCTCTGGAACTGCTCCAGTAGTGAGCATCCCAGTCAGCTGGCTTGCAGGGAGATCCTGGGCCCATTACTCTGCATTAGCACCAGGGGTGTTTTCTTGTGTGTTCATTGCGGTTCAGGCTGTCGGATGTCGGTGTTTTGTCAGCCAGGCTGCCGTGCACTTTGTAAGAAGTCTCTCTCTGTGTTTGCAGGACATCCCTGAACTGCCCACCATGGGCCCTCTCGCTCGATCCCACTCGGAAAACGCAATCTCGGTGAAAGAAATCGTCACGGAAATTGAATCCATCCACCAGGGTGTAGGACTGGGCCACCAGAAGCTGGAGGGCCTAGCCAACCATGGCCAAGCCCCAAAGAGGAACACAGTCCCTGAGTCGCCTGCCGAAGTGGTCTGGCCATCTGAAAATAAACCAGGGAAGAGCGAAGGGACTTGCACTGCACTGCAGGAAATGGCAAAAGACCTTCTAAAAGCAGAGCAGGACGGTGCTCCCACCTTCCCGCCGTCACCCTGTGTGTCCGAGGTGGAGGAAAGCGATCCCGCCGAAGACCAGCGGGACTCGCGAGTGCAGGGGCTGAACCCTGGGGCGAAGTGGTGCCCGGGCTCTGTTAAACGTGCCACCCTGGAATTTGAGGAACGCCTGAGACAGGAGCAAGAGCATCAGTACGTTCCCCCCGCGTGCCTGCTGCCGACCCGCAAGAATTCCAAGAATGATCCTGCAGCCGCCGAGCTCGCGCCAAAGGGAAGGACCGAGGCGCCGTCGCGGGAGCTGGATCCTGCCCATCGAGAGAACGAGAGCGACACAGCCGGGGCAAAGAGCCCAGCAGACGAGGGTTCATTGCCTCATGACCCTGTATCACCGGCTGGCCCTCCCCTGGCCCCACCGCTCGCCCCTGGCCCTGTACCGCCAGCTGACCCGCCCCTGGTCCCACCGCTCACCCCTGGCCCTGTACCGCCGGCTCAGGAGTCTCCGCTGGCACAGCCAGATGCTGAGCAGGAAGTGCGCAGGATGGTGGTGTCCTTGGATGGCTCCGGGGAGTCAGCCCTGCCCGGTCACCTCCCCGGGAGGATAGAAATTATCGAGTCCGCGCACGGGGCCGCGCTGTCGGATCTCCGGGAGCAGGGTGTGCTGGAGAACGCAGCCGCGTTGCTTCCAGTGGATGAAAACCTGAACCCTTCTGTACATCCAGACACTCTGCCTCTGCTTAACCCTTCGGTACAAGAGCCCGAGGAGCCCGGGGGGGTCACCTTCACCCTGGGCAGCCCCGAGGAAGAGTACAGCGCGGCACTGATTAACCCGGATACCTCTTCGTTCGCTGGCCAGGTGACGCACTCGCCTTCAGCAGGCCTGGATTGCGTGGTTCACCTGGAGGGCGTCACGGAGCACAGCACGAACACGGACCCTGAGCCAGCGGCACCGAGCAACCCGCCAAGGGACGGGCGTGTCCTGTGCGGGGCGAGTGACGGAGCCTTGATGGAGCTGAGCACCGAGGACTTGCGTTTCCTCGGTAACCGCACTGAAGCCATGGACGTCTCTCTCCCCCCCTGCGGCCTCCCCCACAGCTCCAGCAGCCCCAGCGTCAAAGAGCTGGGGGAGAGTCCCGGCTCGGTGAAGCAGCGTGCGAAGGAACTGGAGGCCCGGGTACGGCAAGCCGGGCTGACCACGCCGTCCCAGATGAAACGCTCGGCATCCTTAGCCAAGCTGGGCTGCCTGGAACTCTCTCAGGACGACTTATCCGAGAAGGAGCCGGGCCTCCCCCATCCTGACTCGCTGCCCGCCTCCCCCAGGACTGGCCAAGGCAAGCGTGGGCCGTTGCCGGAGCACGGCCTGGAAGGTCCACCTGAAAAGCCTTGTGCCTCCTCTCCCCTCATTGGCCAGGATCCAAAGCCCACCAAGCATTTTGTAGAGCAGCTTAAAACGACCGAGTGCATTGCCCAGAGCCAGGTGGTGCAGAGGCTGCCAGTGCAGTACGCCAAAGAGTTCGGCTGCACTCCGCAGAGTTTGTGTCCCAGCGCAGATCCTCGATTGACTAGCTCGGAAGAGGGTCTGCCGCTGCTCCAGACACAGGGCCTAGACTCTCGGCTCCCGGCTCGCCGCCTGGCCGTGGCACCTAGACAGCAACACGGTAGAACTCACCCTCTGAGGAGACTAAAAAAGGCAAATGACAAAAAGCGGACAAGCAACTCGTTCTATAATACCATGTGACTCGTTCTATAATACCATGTGACTCGTTCTATAATACCATGTGATCCCGACCCCTCCGCCGGGCCGTCTTTTAAACAAACCCAGGTTGTGTTCAGACAAGGGGCAGGTGTAATATGTACGGAACATGCACTTTATTCGTTAATTTTATATATTTGGTCATTTTACTGTTCCTGGCGCATGTAGGTTTGGGTTGTATTTTGTGTGGGACGCGACTGCAAAGGCCGTTTTGTTATTTTTTTAATTATTTTTAACTCAAAGAACCTCAACTATTCTTTGTTTTCAAAGAACACCTTTCGTAAGTGACAATTGCTGTTGGCAGTTGGCTCACCTCTGTGTGGTGAACTCTTGAGGGTTAGATTAGATTGGAACCAAGTCACAAATAACTTTAAAACACACACGTGTGTACACACACACACACACACACACACACACACACAGGTGCTAGCTGGGGCAGTTAGCGGAGTGGCAGCTGGTGTCAATGTGAAGGTTGTGCCAAGTTTTGTTTGTGGCTTTTTTTGGATCCGCTTCGCGCTGACTGGAACTCCACAACAGTGACAAATTGCATCCGAAACTGCCTCAGTGCGACCCCCCGGGTTGGCCTGTGCCTGTAGCCCAAAGACAGCCGATGGTGGGGCTGCGCTTTCCAGCCTCTTGCTGGGGCTCCACCTTTGGAAGGCAGACTTCCCCCGAGCTGTGTGGTTTGTTTCCAGGGAGTGGCTCCAACGTGATTAGAAAAACACCCCGTCTCCCCCGTCCGTCCCCAATGCACAAAGTGTCTTGATCATGACCCATGTGGTTCAAGACCAGACTGGTTAGCTGCAAACAGCACCCACCCCCCACCCCACCCCACCTCTCCTCTCCTCTCTGTCCCGAACCTGCGGCTGCCAATTCATTCAGATCTCATCATCTGAAAACCCAGTTTACCAGCAGCAACTGGGGGACGGAACCGACGTGTGTTCTTTTAAAACAAACCATTCTACAGGGGTTTAACCCTTTCATTACTTGAATACTACTGTGGGCCTTCTGAGTTAATGGCCATGTCATCTGTTCACTTTCTCTTCTTTTTCTAGTGCTGCCTGAGTTCTTCCCCCGCACTCCCATACACGCACAGCTGGCTCTCAAACCCGACGGCTGAGTTCCTTGTTACAGAAGGTCTCCTCTCTCTGCTGTCACCTTAACACTTAACCTGGAACAATGATTTGTCTGGAAGTTCCCTCCCCCCGAATTGTGTACATACAGTATTTATCCTGATGTCCTTTGTTATTTCTCGGAAGGACAAGACTGCATTCTGGAAACTGGAACCCCCCCCCCCCCCCGAATCCGACCGAGCGCTGTTCGTTGCTTTCGGTGGGTTTCCCTTTGTAAGTGGTCTTCCCTCCCTGCAAGTGAGAGCCGCTGCCCACTTCTGCCAAATGTGTCCATCCCCCTAAAGTCCTGCAAGAGCCCCTGTGGCAGGAGCAGGTAGCCTCTGCCCTGCACAATGCGGGGGTTGCATTTCAGAGCCGGTTTTGCTAGAGCAAGCGCAGGGCTGAGCTGACCCTGGGCGGCTCGTTTCCAGCGGTTCCCAGCAGCAGCTTTCCCAAATGTTCCCAACTCGTGCGCGCGTTGTAGAGGAGTGACAGCCCCGCCTCGCGGTCCTGGTGCTGCGCAGGGGGCTGTTGGGGGCACGGCGTTCTGTTACCCACATCCCGCCAGAACCAAAGTACCCAGCAAACCCCCTGCGTTTGTAGCAGCTTCTCGCTGCAGTGGGAGCGGAGTCCTGCCTGGGATGGAAGGTGCTGCGCGCACACCGGGTTTGAGGGTGAAGTGACCCGGGCGATGCCCGTCACTCAGAGTCTGCAGCAGGGCTGGTTCTGCAGCACCAGGATCTGGGGGCCGAGGGGAGCCCAGAACTCCCGAGGGGCTCAGGAATCTTGCCCCAGGAGCTGGCGCCTGTGTTCTGTTGGGTGCTGGGCACCCCTGCCTCAAGCGCTGGCTCGGCTACTCTGGCTGGACCCCGGGACGCCGTCAGCCTGTTCACCGGGGTGCTAGGCCAGGCTCCGCCCGCCCAGCGCTCTGACACGCCCGAGTGAGCAGTGACTTCGCCCACTGGTGGCTTTTGGCTGGAGGGTGGGATCCGGGAGCCTGTCTTGGTTCCAGCTGGGCCTGGCCCCAGGTGATCTGTCTGGGAAGGGTGGAGGCAGAGCAGGGCTGAGATACGGTTTAAAAACCACAGAAGGGCGTTTTTGTACAAAAGCAGCCGTTCTGCTGATCTCTTGCACAGCTCCTGGAGGATACGTGCCCCGGACTCCTGGACAGTACCTCAGCCATTCCCTCTGCCCCGCGCTCCGGCTGTGCGAGCCTTGCACGGAGGGTGCCATGGTGTTCAGTCCTCCCGGGGCGTGTGCACACGTGTGTGAAACGTGAACTGGTCTGTTGCACTCATTGCTGCGTAGCTGTCAAGAAAAGGTGTAGAAGGAACCCCCTTCTGCGCAGTCGTGGGGGCGTCTTCCAAGCGCTCGTCCGGATGCCGAGGTTGGCCCTGTTCTGGGTCCCTGCTGTGGTTGTCCCTGGTTCTGAGCAGGGTGGAATTTAGCTCCGTGTCATTCCTGGGCCACCTCAGGCTTCCTTCCAGGCTACAGCCGCAATCGGGATATGGGCTTTAAACCGGTACCCACCTGGCGAGAGCCTGAGCCCCGCATGCCAGGCTGGGCCAGGGAATCCGACCCCCTGGAGTTTTCAGGTTCCCTGTGCTGCAGTCTGTCTGGGAGGGGGGGGTGCATGAAGCTTCCCCCGGAAGGGAGTGACATGCTCCAAGACGTGGGGTGACCCAGCTCGAGAGATGCCACGTCCCTTTCCTGAAGGAGAACTGCAGGAGACGGGACGGTTGCTGAGACTTAACCCCTTGCAGCTGACGGGGGTCCCCCTCCCCCATGCCGGGAGGCTGGTGCTGGGGTGGAGGCGAGAGCAGCCCAGTTTGCCTTCGGACGGCAGCGTGGGGCTCGCCCCCCACCTAGATCCTTGGTTGGCAGCAAAGCGGGCGCTGGTGCCTTTTGGTTTATTTTTTTCTACAAATGTGACATCCGTGCGTTGCTTTGGAGGAATTGTTCTTCCTGAATTCACAGCCAGGCCGGCTCCCAGCCGGGGCCCTGCCGCACCTGCCCCAGGACGGGGCTCGGAGATAGCTGGAAATGGGGTTCTGGACTGGGGGGGGTAGTGCTTTGTCTTGTACCCTCCCCGATCTTCCGACGCCACTAGGATGTTCCCCCTGGTCCCAGGCTGGTACCCGCCTGCGTGGCTCTTTGGAAATGTGAACTCAGGCACTGACGTGCAGATTCAATGTTCTTGTTATGGAATAAATTTTTATTTTGAGGATGAAGTGTGTGTGGGAGCCTCAGTTTGGGGGGGGGGCAGGGCTGGTACCGTGGGGGGTTCCTGGGACTCAACCGTGAGTCCTCTTGCTCATGGGGTAGGCGGGGAGCGTGAGCAGGCTGCTGTTAGCCAGGCATTGCCAGGCTGACCTGTTATGTGACATGTTGCTCCTGCATTGAGCTCCGGTGAGCTGTGCTGTCTAAAGCAGATCTCCCGGGAGAGGGGATCCTGCCTTGATTGGAAGGCAGCAAGAGCCGGGGGCTCCACCACTTCCCTTGGCAGCTCACTGCACCGGTTCCTTGCCCTCCAGGGGGGACATGCAGAGGATCACGAGGACACAGTCGAGCTGGGGGTGGGGGTCGGTAGCACCTCAAGCGGCTGTGATTGGCAGGAGTCCGGGGAGCAGGGGCTGGCCAGCATTACGTGCTTCCGAAACTTGCCCTCGCCACCTGGGGTATCCTGGATGTAACCCACACATGGAGGAGGAGATCCTGGCCCTCTGCCCGGGGTCCTGACTGCCCTTGCCTGGGCCATGTGGGGAGGTGCCCTCTGTCCCTTCCCTGCATTGCGCTGCAGTGTGGCACTCCTAGCTGGGCAGGCCTGGTCGCTGCTGGGAGGGGAGGTGCCCAGGAAGTGGGGGGATGATTTCAGTCGGTGACACTCCCATCCCCATCCAACACCGAACTAACGTCCCCCACGCTGGGAGCGCTGGTCCCGGAAAGATCCCTGGCCCCGGCTAGGACGAGGGGCACGTTGCTCTTGCAGCCGGGCGAGTGACTGTCCCTGGGAGCTCAGGGCGGCGCCACACGGCAGTGAGGGGTGGGATCTGCCCGGGTGCTGATCTGCGGGCTTGGGGACCGGCAGAGGCAATGCACAAGGCCGCTGGCCTGCCTGCTGCGGGTTTAATTCAGAAGGGGTCACGGGATTCCCTGATCTGTCCTGCAAGGGGCGAGGCGTTTCTCCAGGCCCATCGGTTCCCTGGGGCCCGGCTGGCCCGGAGGAGTCTGGCGTCTGCGGCTTGTCCAAAGGCAGCGACTGGGCTAGTGGGAAGAGGGGGAACTGGAGGGAATAGTGGCTAAGCTGAGCTATACACCCCCAAGGCTTAAGCACTGAGGGGCGACTTGCAGTGGGGGGAAGGGGTTGGGTAGGGGCTGGGCCTGGCCTGGTGGGATCTGGACTAAGCCTACGAAGGAGCAGGAGCAGGATTCTAGCTGTAAGAGCCAAATGCATCCCCAGCAAGCCCCCCGGGGGCGACCTTCCCCTTCTCCTTTCCCGGCCTTGGTCCTCACGTCTTCTCCAAGCTGGGACCACGGCAGCCATTCTGCAGCCGCCAGCAGCAAAACATCCCGGAGAAGGAGCTGGTGGGTATCCGCTTAACCCCAGCTCCTGGGCTTGCCCCCAAAAAGCATGCAAAGCTGGGGGGCTGGAGGGGCTCTGCCCTCATCCCTCGGGGGCTGGCACAGCTCCTGGGGCGACCACCCCTCTGCCCGCAGTGCCGCCCGGTGCTGGGAGGGGGAGGGTAGAGGGGCGTGCCTGTCCCGTCTCGCTCCTACTCACCCAGGCCCCTGGGTCCGCGCAGCTCGGCCAATGTTCATGCAGCTCCGGTCGGTGCCCTTGTAGGGCCCTGGCCAGAGCCCCACAATCCCCTTAATCCCCCGGGGGCGGCTGCTGGGCGGAGGGTTTGCTGGTGCGATGGGAACGTTACCAGACGGCGGCTTTGCACCTGGGCTGCAGCCAAGCGGAGCCCCCGTAGCAGCAGCATCTCCCAGGAAGCCTGGTGCTGGTGGCATTGGGCATGTGGACCCTGGCCGCGGGCACTGGCTGTGCTGGGTCCGGCTGGGGCTGGCTGCCGCCTGGGGTACTGGGACCTGGGCCTGCTCCCCTGCCCCCGCCCCAGGGTCATGCTCACGGGACTGTGTTTTCCCAGGGGGTTCAGAGTCCCGGCTCATCCCCCCCTCGTGCCCAGCACTGTCCAGGAGAGGCCCTGGGAGCAGGACACCTGGGTTCTCTGCTGCTTGTCCCTGGCCACATCCTGGCTCTCATCTGAGCCTCCATCCTCCCCCCTCCCCCCCCACCTTGCCTCTTGTGAGGGGGGGGGTGGGGGGGGGTTGTAGGAGCTGCCCTGAGGGGCTGGCACATGCACTGTGACTGGGCACATGCTGTGGGGTGCCTCGCAGGGGGGCCTGGCTGCTGGGGGGGGGGAGACCCATGGCTAAGCTGGCCCATCACCGGTGCTGACAGCGAGTTCGGGCCGGGCCACGTCCCTCCCCCCTCCTGTCCTGCTTTGCGCCAACCCCACCGCTGCTGTGTAAGGGACGTAGGGCTGCTCCCCCTGCCCCTCCCGCCCCAAGAGCAATCCCTCCCCTTCCCCCCGCCAGGGCTTGGAACGCCCCCCCCCCCCCCCAAGGGTCATGATCCTGCTGCCCCTTCGCCCCTGGGTGCTCACCCTGCTGCAGCCCCCAGGGGACAGGACGGGCCCCTCGCGCAGCCTGGGCCCTGATGCAGCGGGGCCTGGTGGTTGGAGCAGACATGGGGAGACAGGGCTGGGGCTCTATTCCTGGCAGCCCCTGGCTCCCCCGTGACCCTGTTGTGCTCCCCCTGCCTCAGTTTCCCTCGGAGTGATGGGGGCAACAGTTGCCCCGGGGGGGGGGTGAATTCATTGCGGTCTGACGTGCTGGCTCAGGTGGGGCGACCCCACGGGTCAAGGCCGGGGCTGTCGCCCCCACGACATGGCCCATCACCTGGCTGCAGGACGATTTCACTGGCCCCCAGGGACTAGCGGGGGTGGGGGCACCGGCAGTTCGCTCTTAGGTTTGTCCAACGGCGGGTTCTGTGACACCCCCCCCCCCCCCGCAGATCCAACCAGGCAGGAATGTCCAGGGTCCAAAGGGACCCCCCCCCCCCCGTCCTCCTGATCCCGCCCCCAGGACAGGAGCCTGCCCCCCTGCATCGCTGCTGGGTGCTGCCTGACCTCCCCCCCCCCCCAGGAGAGAGTCCCAGTGTTCCTCTGCCTAGGGCTGCAGGGACGGGGGGGGGGGGTCACTGGAGGGGCGGATCTTTCCCTGGGCGGGGGGGGGTTGAGGGGGGGCCGTGGGGGGGGGTTCGGGGGGGGGCAGCAGCTGGTGTCCCGCCCCCCCCCCCCGCAGCTGTCGCTCCCCGAGCCCGGCCGCACGTGGCCGGCAGCAGCTGCCGCGGGCTGGGCCGGCCGGAGCCGCGCGAAGCGCTTCGTCCATTTCCGCCGCGGAGCCGGAGCCCCGAGACGAGCCGCCCCGGAGCAGGTGAGGGGCCCGCGGGCCGCGCGGCGGCGGCGGAGCGGGGGGGGTGATGCCGGCCCGTGTCCCGGGCGGGGGGGGGGGGGTGTCCCGGCCCGGCCCGGCCCGGCCCGGCCCGGCCCGGCCCGCGGGGTCCCGGCAGGGACGTGCCCATATTAGGAAAGTGACCCTGGCTCGTCCCCGCCGCCGCGTCTCCTTCTTTAGCCCGCGGGGAGCCGGGCGGGGGGCCTGGCAAAGAACAACCGACCCCCCCCCCGGGGGTGCGGACGGGTCAGGTGGGGGGGGTCCCAGGGGCGGGGGTGTCGGAGGGGCCGGCGGGCGGGGGGGTGTCTGGTGCTGGACTGCCCCCCCCCCGCGCCCAGGGGTGTCTGTTCTATGTTGGTGCAGGGGCAGCCTCGGGTGCCCTCGCGGGGCGGCGGGGCCCCTGGGTGCTCTCGTGGGCGGCGTGGCCCTTGGGTGCCAGCCGCCAGGTTGTGCTCAGCGGGGGAGGAGGGCGGCTGGGGGCCTGGGGCGACCCCCCGAGCCCCTCACGCTGCACTGGGGGGCAGAGCAGAGCACCCCCGAGTGGCGCCCATCGGGGGACGCCGCCCGGCTCTGCAGCCCCAGCCCTGCGCCTGGGCCAGGGGGAGAAGGCCGAGTCTGGGGTGAAGACGGGCTTGATCCCCCCGGGCCAGGCTCTCGCCCCACTGCTGACAGGGGAATGAATGAACCGCAGCAAGCCAACGGCACGTGCAGCTGGGACCGGGGTTTAATTCCTGGCCCTGCCCTGCTGGGTGACCTTGGGCAAGTCTCTTGCCTCAGTTTCCCCACCTGTGAAGTCAGCGCTGGCCCTCGGTGCTTGCGGAAGGCTGAGTGTCATTATCTGGTCTAACGTGGCTCAGCGTCTCGGGGGTTTATTCTTCTGGGTGCTGAGGGGATGGGAGTCCCCCTCCCCCCATGTCCCTGAGCTGGCCGGACCCAGAACTCTTGAGGTGGGGAACCATCTACCCACCACGCACAGGCAGCCACCTCTGAAGGCTCATGTGGCGGCTGTTTAAAGCCTACACAGTAATGCAGCCAGTAGTTTGGGGCGGGAAATGAGGCAAAATCTCTGATCCAACAGGCTGCGGTCGGGAGTCAGAATGGAAGTGCCTGACCAGGACTGGGGTTTGGCCAGGCCAGTGGGACCATGGGGGTGATGGGGTGACCCTGGGCCCGCGGTGGGGGGACTAGAGGCAGGTGGGGGGCTGGGGAGGCCAGGCAGGGAGGGGACTGACCCTCCCCTCTCCCGCCAGCCATGAGCCGCAGGGTGGTGCGCCAGAGTAAGTTCCGGCACGTCTTCGGGCAGCCCGTGAAGGCCGACCAGATGTACGAGGACATCCGGGTGTCCAAGGTGACGTGGGACAGCGCCTTCTGCGCCGTCAACCCCAAGTTCGTGGCCATCATCGTGGAGTCCGGCGGCGGAGGGGCCTTCATGGTGCTGCCCTTGGCCAAGGTGAGTGAGTGGCTGGCGTGGGGAGGCCGGGGCTGGGTTCACCCCGCTGGGGGGCGCTGGGGGAGACGGCTGGGTGCTGCGTAATGCTCAGGGCTGCCGGGGGGAGGGGCACGGCAGACGCCTGGGCCCATGGGGGGCAGGCCGGGGGACGGGGGGGGTTCCAGTGCGCAGCCCCAGCCTGCCTGCTAACAGGGAAGCAGGCGGAAGGGAGCGGTGAGTGCCCCGAAGCAGCGCTGGCCACGGCCCCCTCTACGTTGGCAGCCGGGCTCAGCGGGGGTGAGTCCGGCTGGCCTGGCTGGGGGCAGTGCCAGGTTGGGGGGGGGGGCATCTGCCAGCCCCTCCCCCCCCAGGCCGGCAGGCGGGAGCAGCTGCCAGGCCTTTGTTGCAGCCTCGGGCCTGAAGCTGGGAGAGTCCCCCTGCGTCGCCATGGTAACGGGTCTGAATTCCCATCCTGGGCAGCCGGGCGGGCAGGGAGCTGGGCGGCAGGCTCAGGAGAGGGGCCCAGTCAGCTCTGTGTCCGGGGCCTGGGGCACAAAGCCCAGCTCGCAGCCCCACACTGCCAAGAGCCACCAGCCCAGGCGTGGGGCAGGCGCTGGGGGGTGTTAGGGGCTGCAGCAGAGCCCGGCTGTGGGGTTTTCTCTACATGGGGCATGGGTGGGTTATACCCTCCCCCCCTGGCATGAGCTCACAGGCGGAGGGGAGTTAGCAGCCGGGCACCCGGCTCCTCCGGTGCTGGCTACGGGCGGCTCCTTTCCGGCAGCAGCTGCTACCAGCCGGGTGTGTTAGCGGGGGAAGCCCCCCGCCTCCGCTCAGCGCATGGGGCAGCTCCCGAGGAGCCAGCAGGCAGGAGCTGCCATGCCGTGGGGCGCCTGGGGGCCCCTCCCAGAGCACGGTGCCCTGTCCCAGCCAGCCACTCCGAACCCCCTCGGGCCCGCACCTCTGGAGAGTGAGCGGCCCAGCAGGGCATGCTGCCCCGGGGGTGTGAACGGGCATGGCGGGGCGGCTGGCACGCAGCGCCAGGGGCTGCTCAGGGAACATAAGAACATAAGAACATAAGAACGGCCATACTGGGTCAGACCAAAGGTCCATCTAGCCCAGCATCCTGTCTACCGACAGTGGCCAATGCCAGGTGCCCCGGAGTGAGTGAACCTAACAGGTATGATCGAGCGATCTCTCTCCTGCCATCCATCACCCCCCTCTGACAGACAGAGGCTAGGGACACCATTCATTACCCATCCCGGCTAATAGCCATTTATGGACTTAGCCTCCATGAATTTATCCAGCTCTCTTTTAAACCCTGTTATAGTCCTAGCCTTCACAGCCTCCTCAGGTAAGGAGTTCCACAGGTTGACTGTGCGCTGCGTGAAGAAGAACTTCCTTTTATTTGTTTTAAACCTGCTGCACGCCAATTTCATTGAATGGCCCCTAGTTCTTCTATTTTGGGAACAAGTAAATAACTTTTCCTTATTCACTTCCTCCACACCACTCATAATTTTATATACCTCTATCATATCCCCCCTTAGTCTCCTCTTTTCCAAGCTAAAAAGTCCTAGCCTCCTTAATCTCTCTTCATATGGGACCCGTTCCAAACCCCTAATCATTTTAGTTGCCCTTCTCTGAACCTTTTCTAGTGCCAGTATATCCTTTTTGAGATGAGGAGACCACATTTGTACGCAGTATTCAAGATGTGGGCGCACCATGGATTTGTATAAGGGCAATAAGATATTCTCCGACTTATTCTCTATCCCCTTTTTAATGATTCCTAACATCCTGTTTGCTTTTTTGACTGCCGCTGCACACTGCGTGGATGCCTTCAGAGAACTATCCACAATGACTCCCAGGTCTTTTTCCTGATTGGTTGTAGCTAAATTAGCCCCCATCATATTGTATGTATAGTTGGGGTTATTTTTTCCAATGTGCATTACTTTACATTTATCCACATTAAATTTCATTTGCCATGAACGAACGAATCAGGGCTCTGGGGACTGACTTGTTCTCAGCTGCAGAGAGGTGTGTGTGACCTGCCCTGGTGGGGGGGGAGGGCAGGGGGTGCCTCCGGGCCCGGGGGGGGGGGAGGGGGGCAGCTCCATGGCTCCTGTAGCCAGCCCCCACTCACAGGAGCTGCTGGTGAGTCAAGGGGGCTGGGGAGGTGCATCCCGTGCTGCCTTCCTCCTGGGGGGCTCCGGGGAGCAGGCCGGAAGCCTGGCTGGGAGACAGGAGGAGGAGCAGAGAGGGTGGGGCAGGATTTTGGGTTCCTGGCTCCTGCTAGCCATGCTGGAGGCAGCCAGACTGTGGCAGGGCCTGTCAGTGGGGCAGGTGGATGGGCTCGCTCCCTTCTCCCCCTCTAGTGCTCACCAGCCTTTCTGGGCATTGGGGGTTCCATTTCCCAGCACCCGCAGGTGGTGACCTTGGCCTGGCTGCCCGGGGCCAGGCGGGCTGCGGGCGGAGATGGACTGGAGCAGTTGCCCGGCGCGGGGAGCTGTGCTCACAATAACGTGTGACTCATACCGGGAACAATTGAGGGGACAGCAGGAAACCACGGGGTCACTGTTTCCACAGCTCGAATTTCCAGCTGGACAGCGCTGCCCTGATGTGTGCCCCACAGCACAGGGGGGGGGAGGCGGGTCAGAGGCTGCTTTGTGGGGGGCTAGCAAGGGGACAGGATTGTCCCATGGTCACCTGCTGAGTCGGTGCCAGAGCTGGGCGTAGAACCCAGGAGTCCTGAGTCCGAGCCCCGGCCTGCTCCGACTGGAGAAGATACTGTAGGGCTGTTCCATGGGAGGAGGCGTGGCCTGCTGGGGACTCCCGGACTCCTGGATTCCATTCCCAGCTCTGCCACTGACTCACTGCAGGGCCTTGGGGAAGACCCATCCCCTGCCTTGTGCCTCAGTTTCCCCTCTGTGCAGTGGGGGTGATGCTGCTTCAAGCAGTGCTCTGAGATCTACGGGCTGAGGCGCTGTGGCCAGGCAAGATGGGGCTGGCTCTGAGTGACAAATCTGGGCCTGCCCTGTGGGAGCCGGGTGCCGGCTGTCTGCCTGGGGTCAATGCCAGGGGGGCAAGGGAATTGGGGGTCAGTGAGTGTATAGGAGATGCTGGGGGAGGGCCCTGCAGGGTCCCCCCCCCGGATGTCACTGACCCAGTGCAGTTGGCAGGAGAGGCTCTGGGGAGTGTGGGGTCCTTGGTTTCCTTGGAGTGTGCGTGAGAGCCTCTCCCAGCTAAATGCCTGTGTCCCCCCCCAGGTCCCCTGGGACCGGTGTCCCCCCCCTTCCCGGTGCAGCGCTCATGTCCCAGCCCGGGCACTGCACCCAGGCTGCTGCTCCCGAGGCCTCCTCTGCTCTGCCTGGCCCTGGGGGAGAGGGAGACTCCGGCTGTGGGGCCCAGACCCTGGCCCCTCTGCTGAGGATGCTGGTCGTGTGGGGACGTGGGGTCCCGGCCTGCCCCATGAGGATCTGTGCTGACGCCCCCCAGCTCAGTCACTGGAGCCCCCTCCCCTTGGCGAGCCCAGGGCATGGTGAGGGGCCAACGTGCTGCAGCTGGCAGCCTGGCACGGGAGGGGGCTGCGCTCCACCCAGCTCCCTCTGCCCAGCACTGGCCGCCCATGGACGTGGCCCCAGGTACCGGCAGTTGGGGGGGCCAGGCAGCTCGGTCCCCTCGCGGGTGGGGCACTGGCTGTGGGGCGGGGGAGGGAGGCCTGGCGCTGCCAGCTGACCCCTGCTCATTGCCCTGCCCGTGTCTTCCAGACGGGGCGCGTGGATAAGAACCATCCCCTGGTGACCGGGCACACGGCGCCCGTGCTGGACATCGACTGGTGCCCTCACAACGACAACGTCATTGCCAGCGCCTCCGAGGACACCACGGTCATGGTAGGGGGCTCGGGGGAGGGGTGGACGTGGTCGGGGGGGCTGAGGCTGTTTCAGGGGGTCAATGCATTGGAGAGATGCTGCATGAATGGGCATGCGAGGCTGCTGCAGCGGGGCCGGGGGAGCTGCAGTGGATATTTGGGGGGGGGGGCGTGCTCTGGCTAAGCGCTGTTCCTTTTGAAGTCACTGGAAGTGTGGGGGCTATTTTTAGCCGGGTGGCACGTGCCCGTGCTGGCGCCTGCCGGTGTGGGTGACGCAGGCTCCCTGCCTGACTCAGCACCTAAGAATAGCTGCATGGGAGGCAGTGCCGGGGGGGGGGGGCAGTGCAGCACCCACTGCTGGGGGGGAGAGGTGGCTCCCCCTTGTCTCTAGCAGGCGGGCGTGGGGGAGGCCGCAGTCCCCCCAGTGCGGCTGGCTGTTCCCAGTGTCTGGTTCCGGGGGAGGGGGGCAGCCGGAAAGGGAGGCCGGGGGCTGGGCAGGGTAGATGGTGTCGGCTCCTCTGACGGGCCAGGCTGGGATCCCATCACCGCAACACTCAGGACAACGTCCCTGGGGGTCTGCCCCCCCCTGCAGTGTGTAGCAAGGCCCCCCCCCCTGCTTTCCTACCCCCTGTGCTGCCTGCCGGGCGCTCCCTGGCAAGGGAAGGATGGGGAGGAGGAGGGGCAGGGAGTCGGGGGCCCAGGCCTGTGTTTTTGGGTGCACTGAGGACCCTCTGCCCAGGGCTTTGCCATGGGCCCCTCTCTCCACGGCTGCCTGGGGCCGGGGGACGTGCCAGAGGATTCAGGGAGAAGTGAATTGGCCCTGGGGCTCTGAGTCGCTTGCGGCTCCTGAGCCCGTCAATGTCACGGAGCCGTCGGGCCCCGGGGCGCACTCCTGCGCTAGCATCTGGCTCCCCCCCCCCCCCGAGAGGGCAGCGTGCTCCTAGCCTCACCGCCCCCCCCCCCAGGTCTGGCAGATCCCCGACTCTGTGCCCACGCGGAACATGACGGAGCCCATCGTCACGCTGGAGGGGCACTCCAAGAGAGTGGGCATCATCACGTGGCACCCTACGGCTCGCAACGTGCTGCTCAGCGCAGGTAAGGCCCCCCCGGCCGGACGCCAGGCTCGCCGGGCTCTACCCGCAGCCCCCAAGTGACCCCCGCCCCGCCCGTCCCCAGGCGGAGACCACCTGCTGATCCTGTGGAACGTGGGCACCGGCGAGGCGCTGCTGACGCTGGACGACATGCACGGCGACCTCGTCTACAGCGTGTGCTGGGACCGCGCCGGCCGCCTGCTCCTCACCACCTGCAAGGACAAGCGCCTGCGCCTCATCGACCCCCGCAGGCAGCAGGTGGTCGCGGTGAGTCCGGCATGGAGCCAGGCCCCTCGCACGCTGCTGCTGCGATGAGCAACCCCGTGTCCACGGAGCGCATGCACCCCCCGTCTCTGCACCCCCTTGTCCGTGGAGCCCTGCCAGGCTCCCTGGGGGGGGGGAGGGGCCGTGCCAGGCTCCCTGTGGGGGGGAGGGGGGCTGTGCCAGGCTCCCTGTGGGCGGGGGAGGGGCTGTGCCAGGCTCCCTATGTGTGTGGGGGGGGCAGGGCCATGCATGCTCCCTGTGGGGGGGAGGGGAGGGGGCATGCCAGGCTCCCTGTGGGCGGGGGAGGGGCCGTGCCAGGCTCCCTGTGGCGGGGAGGGGGAGGGGCCGTGCCAGGCTCCCTGTGGGCGGGGGAGGGGCCGTGCCAGGCTCCCTGTGGGCGGGACTCACCTCGGACTAACAGCTCGGTGTGTGTCTGTGTTTTGGTTTTAACCCTCTAACCGCTGGCGCCAGGAGAAAGTTCAGCCGCATGAAGGCGCCCGCCCCGTCCGAGCCATCTTCCTGGCCGATGGCAAGATCTTCACCACGGGCTTCAGCAGGATGAGTGAGCGGCAGCTGGCGCTCTGGGACCTGGTAGGGAGCGATTGCCGCGCGCCCCAGGCCTTGCCAGCGGCTCTCGTCCAGCGCGCCCGGCGGGGCGGCGAGCTGACCCGTGGTGGAGACCGCCCGGCACAGCGCCTGGGACCCGTTGCTCAGCGGGACAGAGAGGCCTTGGCTGGTGTGAACAGGAAATGCCCCCAGCTGCCCTGGTGGGCTCCCCACTCCGGCCTTCTCCCCATTTCAAACACTGCAGGCCCTGCGGGGGAGGGCTGGGGGGAGGGGAGGGTCAGAGCAGGGGAGTGAGGTCTAATGGTCAGAGCAAAGGGTGCTAGGACTCCGGACTCCTGGGTTCTATTTCTGTGGCCTGGGCCGACTCTTCCCAGCTCTGCTGTAGTGTGTGGGGTAAGGTGGCTGTCCCTGCTGGACACTACACAGCCAGCCTCTGGTCTCGCGGGGCATGGGCCCCCCAAGCGCCGTGCCCGGCTCTCTCGCCCCCTTGGAAGCAGGACTCCCCCCGGTCACGCGCTGCCTGTCTTCCCCAGGAGAGGTTTGCTCCCCACGAAGGAATGAGGCCCATGCGGGCCGTCTTCACGCGGGAAGGACACATCTTTACCACGGGCTTCACCCGCATGAGCCAGCGGGAGCTGGGCTTGTGGGACCCGGTAACACCGCCGCATGGGCTGCTTGGCCGGGACCTGGGCATCATCACCCCATGAGCAGTGCCCCCCGTGCCTGCCCGCGGCTCCCAGAGCCTGTGGGGCAGGGCAGGAGGGGACTAGGCGTTAACCTGTGAGTGCCACACCTGCCGGGGATGGTCCCTGGATCCCTCCCCCTCAGCGGCCTCCTGGGCAGCCCAGCGGGTTCCTGGGGGAGGGGTTGGCTCCCCCAGTCCCACCCCCACACAGAGCCCTCCTGGCAGATTGGTTTCAGCAGCTGGCGGTTCTTGAGCCAGCACGGGGCTCTGCCAGGGGTCGGAGCTGTGGGGTGGGGGACGCAAACCCAGGGGCCTTGGGAAGCAGCAGCAGGGCTGCTCCGAGTGCTGGGGGGCCGGTGGCCGGGGGAGGAGGATGCCCATCGGGCTGCGTCCGTTCCGAGCGGGGCACCATGCCCCCGAGTCACGGGCACGGCGGGGGCAGAGCTGTCCCATCGGGATGATGCCAAGTTCCCAGGGTATGGAGTGATGTGAATTTGCATGGGGGAGGGGAGGGGACTAGAACTGCAGTGCATGCTGGGAGTGTGGGGGCAGATGCTCGGGGAGGGGGGAGCTCACCCTGCCTGTGGTGGGGGCTGAGCAGGGCAGGTCCTGTCCAGTGGGGCACCGGAGATGCTCACGGGCAGCCCCCACTCCCTGGCCTGCCCCTGCTGCGGGGGGGGGGGGAGGGGGGGCACGGGGACACAGCTCTGTGGGGCTGGGCTGAGCCTGGCCGAGGGGCAGGAGGGTGAAAAGCAGAGGCCGGCCAGGCCGCCCTCGTTCCTGGCTGGGGGGAGATGAAGGGAGAACCAGGCCAGCCCCCGGGAGCCAGACCGGTCCCCTGCTTGGTGCCGGGGCCCCGAAGGGGGTGGGCCGGACGTGGGTCACTAACGCATGTGTGAGTGTGAGTGTGTGTGTGTGTGTGCGTGTGCGTGTGTGTAATCGGGCAGCCCTGCCCCCCCTCACCTGGGCTCCCCCCCCCCACAGAAGAACTTTGAGGAGCCGATCGCACTGCAGGAGATGGACACCAGCAATGGGGTGCTGCTCCCCTTCTACGACCCCGACTCCAGCATCGTCTACCTGTGCGGCAAGGTAACGCTGCGCCAGGCCGGCCCAGCGGGCACCCGGGGCCCAACACAGCCCCATGCCCTGAGGGGCCGGGGGGTTGGGGCGGGATCGCTCACCCGGAGCCCTGCCAGCACACAGGACCTTACCCCTCCCTCCCCACGGGTGGCAGAGAGCCCAGTGGGATGCTGCGGCTGAGCCCGCACTCCAAGCCCTGATGCCCCGGCCTGTGCCCACCCACAGGGCGACAGCAGCATCCGGTACTTCGAGATCACGGACGAGGCGCCCTACGTTCACTACCTGAACACCTACAGCAGCAAGGAGCCGCAGCGGGGCATGGGCTTCATGCCCAAACGGGGCCTGGACGTCAGCAAGTGCGAGATTGCCAGGTGAGAGGGTGCCAGGGGCCGGGCATGGCTTATGCTAACCCCCATGGCATGTGGGGCTACCAGGGGCCCAAACGCCCCTATGGCTACTGCCCCACAAGTCCTCGATCCCTCCCACGGGCCCATGGCCACTCGTGGGGGCCCCTCCATGCCCTGCCCATTACCCCGCGGGGCCCTGCTGGCGAGAGTTGAGGGCTGGGCCATGGCACAGAGTTGAGGGAGTGGGGGGTGGGGTGGGAGGGCTAGTTGCTGGTCCCTTCCGTGGGGGAGGGGCTGGGCCTTGGGGGGCTCTGGAGGGGAGGGCTGGCCATTGCAAGGGAATGGGGGCTGGGCCGGGGAGACGCCGGGGGGCTCCAGGCCAGGCCTGTGACCACAGGCCCCGTTTGTCCAGGTTCTTCAAGTTGCATGAGCGGAAGTGTGAGCCCATCGTCATGACGGTGCCGCGAAAGGTGAGTCCTGGGGAAACCCCCTGGCCCCAGCCCCTGCTTTCCTGGGGGCTGGGGCTTCTGGAGCCCTGGACTGGGAGGGGACAAGGTATAGGGGTCTAGGCTATGGGGCACAGGGAGGGGTGGGGTAGATGGGGAACTAGGCTATGGGGCACAGGGAGGCGGTCAGGGTGGATGTGGTGCCAGGCTATGGGGCGGGGTCTCTGGGGCACAGGGAGGCGGTCGGGGTGGATGTGGTGCCAGGCTATGGGGCGGGGTCTCTGGGGCACAGGGAGGCGGTCGGGGTGGATGTGGTGCCAGGCTGTGGGGCGGGGTCGCTGGGGCACAGGGAGGCGGTCGGGGTGGATGTGGTGCCAGGCTATGGGGCGGGGTCTCTGGGGCACAGCGAGGCGGTCGGGGTGGATGTGGTGCCAGGCTATGGGGCGGGGTCTCTGGGGCCCAGGGAGGCGGTCGGGGTGGATGTGGTGCCAGGCTGTGGGGCGGGGTCTCTGGGGCACAGGGAGGCGGTCGGGTGGATGTGGTGCCAGGCTGTGGGGCGGGGTCTCTGGGGCACAGGGAGGCGGTCGGGGTGGATGTGGTGCCAGGCTGTGGGGCGGGGTCTCTGGGGCACAGGGAGGCGGTCGGGGTGGATGTGGTGCCAGGCTGTGGGGCGGGGTCTCTGGGGCACAGGGAGGCGGTCGGGGTGGATGTGGTGCCAGGCTGTGGGGCGGGGTCTCTGGGGCACAGGGAGGCGGTCGGGGTGGATGTGGTGCCAGGCTGTGGGGCGGGGTCGCTGGGGCACAGGGAGGCGGTCGGGGTGGATGTGGTGCCAGGCTGTGGGGCGGGGTCTCTGGGGCACAGGGAGGCGGTCGGGGTGGATGTGGTGCCAGGCTGTGGGGCGGGGTCTCTGGGGCACAGGGAGGCGGTCGGGGTGGATGTGGTGCCAGGCTATGGGGCGGGGTGTCTGGGTCCCAGACCTGGGCGCTCCTCACCGGGCCCCTCCGCTCCCCGCAGTCCGACCTGTTCCAGGACGACCTGTACCCGGACACGCCCGGCCCCGAGCCGGCTCTGGAGGCGGACGAGTGGCTGGCGGGGAAGGACGCCGAGCCCGTCCTCATCTCGCTGCGGGACGGCTACGCGCCCGTCAAGAACCGCGAGCTCAAGGTCACCAGGAAGAACATCCTGGACAACAAGCCCCCCGCAGGGCCGCGCCGCAGCTACTCCACCTGCGACGCCAATTCCTCGGTGAGTGCCAGGCGCCCAGCCTTGGGCCTGCCAACCAGGCTCACCCCAAGCACCCGCCAGCCCCCAGCCTTCCCCGGGGAACGCTCCTTTCTGACCCCTCTGCCTGTCCCTGGGTCCCTGGCACTGGGCGCTGAGCCAGGCACCCGTGGCCTTGGCTTCCCTCTCCTACCTGAACCACACCAGTGGATAAGAGTCTCCTATAGCTGGTGGCTCCGTTAGCCGCGGGGGCAGGGCTTTGCCGGGCAATGTTTCTCCTGCTGACGGCCCCTCGTGGGGGCCCTGCCATGGGCCTGGCAGCTCCGCTTGGGGCTTGGGCGGCTCCGGGGCTGCGTTGCCCGTTTGCACAGCTCCGCTGAGGATGAGACCCTGGTAACTGGCTGGGGGTGGGAGGGAAGGACCAGCCCCCCTCCCCCACCTGACCCTTGCCCCTGCCGCCTCCCTTGCAGCGGCCCAGCCTGGAGGATGTGCTGGCGGAGATCCGATCCCTGCGACAGAGCGTCCAAGCGCAGGAGCAGCGCATCTCCGACCTGGAGAACAAACTCTGCAAATTCACCAACGGCACGGCCTAGCGGCCCCCCCGCCGGCCCCCGCCGCGTTTCAAGGACTCAAACCAGCCCCCAGGGAGGAGCTGGGGGACGTGCCCTGGGCAGTGGGTGGAGGAGCCCCGCTGGTGAGGGCAGTGGATTGCTGGGCTCCGGGGCGGGGGGAGGTATTTGTTACAGCCATAGGCCCCTGCCTGCTGCTATCTCTGCCCCCTGCCCCAGCCAGGTCAAGCTGGTGGCAGCTGGTGGTTATGTGGCTCAGAGCTGGGGGTCTGGGCAAACCCTCCTCCCTTGCACTCTGGGGGCTTGCTAGGCCCTGCCTGCCCCTCCTCCGCCAGGCCCCTGCCTATCCTTCCTCCCTGTCCTGCTGCCTGGCCCCTCCGGCCAGACCCCCCTCCCCAGAGCCCCCTGCAGCGGGCCTGAGAGCCCTGGCAGCCCTCCCAGCGCACACTGAATGGTCGGGGTGCCAGGGCAAGGCTGGGCTCGTGGGAGGGCATCGCTCAGGCCTGCTGCCATGGGGTTCACACCCAGTGGGCTCAGGGAATGCCCCCCCCCAGCCACGCACTCAGCTGGGAGGCCTCAAAGCAGAGGGGGACGGGGGGGGGGGGACTGTAGAAACCCCACCAGATCCATGAGCCGGCGCCCTGCCCGGGCCGTGTGTGTGGCTCACGCTGGCCCTGGCTCCGCTCTCCCCAGGGACGGGGCAGCCAAAGCCCCAGGATGTTGGTGGCGCTGGGGGCTGGGTGTTGCTGCAGGTCCCTGTCCCCCGGTATTGTACCCGTCCCCCAGCAATAAACAGCTGCGTTCTCCTGCCCTGGCGTGGGGGGTGACTCCTGGGGCTGCCTGCAGTGGGGAGATGGCTGCCCAGATGGGGACGTGTGTGGAACCAGCCCCCCTGAATGTCCCCCCCACCCCACAGGCAGCAGCTCAGGCCCAGGGACGCCCCTGGAACCCTGCAGTGTCGTGCTCTAACCACTAGCCCACCCGACCTCAGCCAGTGCACAGGAGGCACGGACCATGCTGCGGGGGGTCTCCTAGGAGTCCGCCCCCGCTGTGCATCGACCAGAGAGGGCACATCACTCCCCAGGCTGCAGCTCTCCCAGCTGCATGGGACAAAGGGGGTGGGGGGCACCTTGGTGAGTGTGAGAAATGGGATTTAGGGTCACCCCAGCTCCGTGTGGGCAGAGCCCCCTGGGGCTGGCCCTGCATTGCCAGCAGTCCCTGCTCCGGGCGTCTCTGGGGAGGGGGTGGGTCAGGCCACAGCGGGACCCTGGCATGCGGCCCCCTCCCCATGGCGCCAGCATCCGCGAAGAGACAAAGTTTAAAGACTTTTATTGGTGTCCCTGTGATCGCAGCCGGGGGGCCGGGCCCATCTGCCAGGCCCTGGCCGCGCGCCCCAGCCCCTCTGTGCAGTGGGTGCCGGGGGGTCTCGTGGGGGATTAAGAAAAGGTCGCTGCCCCGTCGTGCCCGCTGCTGCCCCAGTTCAGTGGGGTGGCTCCTGAGCAGGCGGTGGGTCTCCTCGGGCAGGGGAGGGCCTGCCCGCCGGCTACAGGGGGCTGCCCCCCGCGGTGGCGTGCCAGGAAGTCTGTCCTCTGTGCAAACCAAGTGAAGCCCTGTGCCCCCGCCTGTCTCAGCCCACGGGGGGCAGGTGGGGGGACACGGGGAGTTAGCACCATTTGATGTAAGGTTTCGTGGGGGTTTAGGACCCTGTGTGAGGAGGGTGAGCTGCCTGGGGGGAGGCTGCAGGGGGCACTAGGGGATCCCTCCACCCAGGCCATGGGGCTGCAGGGGGGTGGGCTGGGAGGGACCGCGGCAAGGGGACTGGGCCTGGCACCAGGACCCCATGGCTGGGCTTGGGGGGCACTCCTGGCTCAGCTCCCCCCACCCCCAGGGCTCACGTGCAGGCTGGCAGGGGGCAGCCATGCCATGCTGGGCTGTCTGGGGAGAGGGGTCCCCCTCCTAAAGATGGTGTGGGGCTGTGGGTGCTGCCCCGGCAGAGAAACCTGCCCCCCATGCCCCATAGCTCAGGAGCCAGCTCCAGGCAGGCATCCCACAGGAGCCTGGCGCGGGACCTGCCCCAGGCCCGTATTGCTGGGCTGTCGGTGGGCACCGCTTCCTCTGGGGAACAGCTCCTGGGCACGGGGTCGGGGCTGCAGCACCTCCCCCCCCCACTAGCAGGCTGTGGTGAGTGCCCCCCCCCTCCCCCCGGGGCCTGGGCGAGATCTCTGGGCCCTGGCGGGGCCGGGCCGGTGGGACTCGGTTAGTGGCCAAGCGGCCGGCACCCTGCCGGCCTGGCCTGGCTAAGTGCACTTGGTGCTGTATCGGGGCCTGGGACTGGCGCGTGCAGAGGGGGCAGCAGAAGGGGCTGGTGCCTACAGCTGGAGGGGGTGCAGCATGAGGCCAGGGGTTCCCTGCCCTGTGCCCGGCTCCCTGGGTGCCAGCCCCCCACCTCTGGCACTGCCAGCCCAGCAGTGGGTCCCCGGCCCAGCTCCTGGGGCGAGGCAGGAAGGCAGGGCCTGGCACAAGCGCCCCCCCCCCCCCCAGGAGTGACTGTCAGGGCCAGCCGTGGGCAGTGCCAGACCCCCATGCAGCCGTGGGCAATGTCCCAGGGTCGCTGAAGAGCCCATAGTGAGGGGGGAGGGTGTGTGCAGCTGGGCCCTGCCATTGCTGTGGGTCACAGGGGGCAGGAGGCTCAGGCAGGCCCAGCTGCTGGGGGGTGGCAGGGTAAGGGGCCCAGGCCAGGCAGCATGGGGGGGGGGGGACTGACTCCTGGTATCACCCGGCAATCCTGCTTCCCTGTGCAGCTCCCCCCTGCCGGCCCTGCCTCTGGGCCCCACACTGCTTAGCTAGCACCCTCCCATCCTCACCCCGACCCTCCCCAGCTCTGCTGGTGCCCTTCAGTCCCGACCCGCAGCCTCCCGCTAGCCCAGCCCTGGGCTCTCCCCCCCCCGCTCTGCCGGCCCTTGCAGCTGGTGAGTACCATGGGGCATGAGTCCTGGGTCTGGGGTGCCCCCTGCTCTCCCCGCAGGGTTCTGGGCGTGGTGGCCTCTCCCCATTCTCCAAACCCTACCCCGGGCCGCAATCTCTGCCCCTCGCTAGCTGGGCTTGGGTCACTGGGGCTGCCCGGGGCAGGCGAGGGTTAACGAGGCGTCCGGGGGGCGGGCGCGGGGAGCCAGCCCATTCCCTCCTGGGTGCAGGGCACCGTGAGCGGCCCCACGGGGGCTCCCATCCCCCTTTGGCGGGCTGGCCCCTGCACTCCCGGCAGTGTTCTCCGCATGGTCTCTGAATGGCTCAGTACGCCGGCAGCTCTCTGTGCCCGTGGGCGCGGCCGTCACCCACCGGGGCTCAGGGCACACCCCTGCCCAGCAGCGCCGTGCGCGGGGCCCTGGCTCGGGGCCGGCTGGGCAGCAGCTGCAGGGCCCGTCTCGGGCGCCGGGTTACTGCTCGGTCAGCGAGAGCTGCAGGATGCGCCGCAGCTCCTCCTCCTCCTGCCGCGTGCGCCGCTCCGCCTCCACCTGCTCCCGCGCCGACAGCACCATGGCCAGCCGCAGCTGCTCGTCGTAGCTGGGGAACAGGGCGCTGGGCCCACCCTGCTGCTGGGGGCAGGCCTGCCGGGGGGGCGGCGTGTGCTGGGGTGTCCTGGGGGGGGGGGAAGGGGCCCGGAGCAAAGGTGAGTGGGGGTCCCGAGAACGCAGGGCTGAGCTGAGCTGCGGCAGGGCCCAGCGCCTGGCCCCCGGGGGCTAAGGTCCCGGCGCAGACGGGCACAGCAGCTCCCTGGCCACGCCTGCCTCCGGCCAGCGGAAGGCCCCGGTGTGACGACCCGGGGGCCGGCCCCAAGGAGCTGGAGTGTGGCCGGCTGAGGAAACTGAGGCACGGCACGGGCAGGTCGCGAGCCAGGGTCCCCTCCCCCGGCTGGGCCGCACACAGCTGTGGAACAAAGCCACCGGGCTACGCTGCCAGACCGACCCCCACCCCTCGGCTCCAATGTCAGGCCCCGTGAGCCCGGAGCCTGGCTAGGACTAGCCAGGCCGTACCAACCTGTCTCCTTGCCGGCCCTCCTGGGACAGGGGGCGCGTGCCCGGCTTGCTGTTGGTCAAAGCTTCCCAGATGGTCACCTGCGGGTGGAGCCACAGCACATTAACCCTTCGCCTGCCACCTCCAACCCCCGCTCCCCAGCCTGGCTAAGGCCCAGAACACAGCCAGAGAGAGCAGAGACGTTATCCCCGCGGGGCCCTGGGGCTCCGCTCTCCCGGCTGGCACTGCTGCCCAGTGTGCGTGCCAGGCTGGCTTGCAGAGCTGCCTGTGGGGCTCAGGGGGTCTGTGCTGTGGGGCTGGGGAAGACCTAACACGAGAGCTGGTCGCCTGCAGCCCCGAGCGCTGGTGCTCACCAGGCCCTGCACCCACCAGGAGGGGCAGCCGCAGGAGCCATGCGCTGGGGCGAGGCTGTTCCCGTCCCGTGACGCCCGGCTGGCCCCACGGTGGTTCTCGGCAGCGCCCAGGGGGGATGGGGCGCGGAGCCCACCTGGTCGTACTCGGTGCCAGCCTCCAGCAGGCTCTGTTGGATGGCGAACTGCAGCAGGTCGTCCTCGTCCTCGCGCAGGGCGTCGCGCTGGCTGCCCAGCACGCTGTACCCGGGCGGGGCCTCGAAGAGGGACGGGTCCATCTCACAGGCCCGGCAGGAGGCTGCGGGGACCAGAGGCGCCCGTCAGACTACGCCTCCCAGCATGCACTCTGGTGGCTCGCGCTGCACTGCATGCTGGGAGCGGCAGGCCCCACAGCCCTGCCTCCCGAATGAAGGGGAGGGCAGGTGCCAGCAGGATGGGGCACAGCGCCGCCAATGGGGGGGGCCAAGACAGGTCAAAGGGGGGGCTGCTAATGGGCACAAGCCAAACTCCCCCCTCCCTTATAAAGCCAGAGGGGGTGAGGGGAGTGTGTGGGAGGGAGCCCAGTGTGCAGGGCTAGACCCTGGGCTTTCTCGGCAGGATCCCCCCCCCCCCCCCCCGGGGCAGGGGTTGCGCACCCAGGGAGCTGGAGCTGCTGACGCTGGAGGAGTCGCTGCCGGGCGAGGGGGCCTCGCCGCTGGAGCTGCGGCGCACGGAGCTGACGGGCTCGTCACAGCCGTTGAGGTTCCCGAAGGTGATGCGGGCGTTGAGGATGTGGAAGATGGGGATTTCTGGGAGGGGGAGAGAGCGGGCGCAGTCAGGGACGTGCCGCTGGCAGCTCCGGGGCCAGGAGAGCAGCACGTACCCCCCACCCCGTGGGGATCTGGGGCTGGCACGTGCAGACTGCGGGCCCCTCGGGCACTGGCAGCCGACATCGACCCACGGCAGCAACCAGACCTACCTGGGCACTGGGGGCACCGGCCCCCGGGAGCCCCGGTCGTGGGGTGAGGGTGCCGGCCAGACGCTGGTGTCCATGTGGCACGCCAGGGCCTGGTGCCCGGAGCCCCCGGCGGGTGGGCCAGGGCAGGGGCAGCGCAGCCTCACCTATCTTGACGGGGAAGCCGGGCGGCAGGCGGAGCGTGATGAAGTCCCGCAGCTTGGCGAACAGCGCGTTGCTTATGGCCATGAGGTCGATGATCGGGGCCACCTGCTCGCCCAGGGACAGCGGGTGATCCTCACACAGCCACAGCTTGGCCTTGAACCTGCAGCGGGGAGAGGGGCCACACGAGCACGGGCCCTGCCTGGTGCTGCCCTTCGGGCACTGTGCCCAGACAGAGCCTCCCCTGGCACAGAGCCCCGTGGGACAGTCTGGGCAGCCTGCACCGTGGATTTGGAGGGCCCTGGCCGTGCCCTGCCATTCTCTCCCAGATCCTGCTCTCTCTGCCCCAATCCCCTGCAGCAGTGAGTTCCGCCTATCCCCAGCCTGTCCTCTCTTGCTGGGGGTTCCCCTCTGCCCCTGGTTTCCTTACTTCTGCGTCTTGGTGGTGAGCTCCATGGGGCGCCCCATGTCTCTGCTGCCCAGCTCGAAGCTGGAGTCGAAGTACTCCTCAGGCGTGATGGCCGTGGGGTTGGTGGGGCTTCGGGTCTGTGTGATCAGCGTCTGCGCCGGGACGAGCAGAGGCCTCGTTAGCCCAGCCGGGCTGGGGCTGCTTTGCCCAAACATGGCCCCCTGGCCTCCCCCACTGCTGGGGCCGTGCTGGTCCCGGAGCTGCCCCCCAGCGGAGCCACTACTCACCCCATTGCTGGGCCCCACGTGCTGCTCAGCGATCCCCAGGAAGGACTGCAGTGGGGTCTTGCTGCCTGCAGAGGGGGGGGGGCTGTGACACCAGTGGCTGGGGCAGGGCACCCCCCCTCCCAGCCAAAGAGACGGGGGCAGAAACAGGGCCCATCTCCCAGCCCGGCCCTCACCTTTGCTCTTGGTCTTGTTCTGGTCGGAGAGATGCTCCGTCCGCGTCCGCGTGATCAGCTCCACGTTGGACGCGCCGTAAACCTGCAGGGAGGAGCCCGAACGCCAGCGGCTGCAACTCTCCCTGCCCACAGCCCCCCAGGGCTGCAGGAGGGGGGGCCGGGGCCCAGGTTGGGAGCTAGGGCCCCACTGCCGTGGCCCAGTCGCTCGGGGGGCAGCGAACCCTGGGGCATCGTGGCTCTGTGCCCACCAAGCAGCCTGGGCTGGGGCCAGGTGAGCCCCTTCCTTTGGGGCTCCCCCGCCCCTCCCAGAGCTGGGGAGGGCACAATTGCTCCCCCCTGCCTGCTGCCCTGCACCCCCCCCCTGCCCCTCACCTTGGCCTCATACCCGTTCACCACCTCCGTCTTCTCGCTCCGCCAGCCCAGCAGCCCCGTCTTGTTCCTGAGGGCGACAAGGCAGCTGTGAGCGACCGAGCGCTGGGGCCTTCGCGCTCAGACCCCCCCCGGCCTGCTGCCAGCGCCCATCTGCCAGGCCCTGCCCAGGACTGGCGCGTGCCCACCTCTCGAAGGCGATGTTCTTGGTGTCGAGCTGCGTGGTGACGACGGGCGCGGTCAGCCGGCCCATGACCTGCTCCGCGGTGGGCTGCCCGGTGCCCAGCAGGCCCTCGCGGTCCTGGCTGGCCAGCGCCAGGGTCTCGGAGTAAACCACCTGCCGGTCGTGGTCGATTTCCAGCACCACCGCGCTGGTGTCTGCCGGGAGGAGCCATGTCAGGATCTCCGGGTGTGGCAGAGCCCCCCCTTCCCCTGGCAGTGAGCAGGGGCCCGAGGGAGATCAGCACCTCCCCCGTCCAGAACTGTCCCGCTGATTGACGAACCCCACGTCCCCCTCCCCGGACATCAGCACCTCCCCCGTCCAGTGGCGTCGCTAGGGTTGGTGTCACCCAGTGCGGGTGTCACGGTGTCACCCCTCCAGATTGCGCTGGCAGTGCGCAGTGGGCTGTGCGCTGCGGCGGGCGGGCGCTCCGGTTGCCGTCGCTCGGCGGAGGCAGCAGCCGGGGCGCCCCTCCCCCCCCCCGGGGCTCCCCGCACGGCTCCGGCCGGGACCCTGCAGCCCCCCGCGGCCGGCCCGGGGCCAGAGGCAGCGCGGGGCGGGCCCAGGGGGCCCCCCCGCCCCAGTCCCGCTCCATCATTGCGGGGCGCAGGGCACACGGCTCCGGGCGCAGCCTCCTGCGGGCGTCCCTGTCCATGGAGGGGGGCCCGGGGATGGTGTCACCCGGTGCGGTCCGCACCCCCCGCACCCGCCTAGCTACGCCAGTGCCCCCGTCCAGAACTGTCCCGCTGATTGACGAACCCCACGCTCCCCCTCCCTTTCAGCTGCAGAGTAGGCGTCTCCCTCATGCCACCTGGTGTCTAGACAGGGACTTTTCACTCGCCCCGCCCCGCCAGCAGGACGAGACCCCTGTCTCCCCCATGCCAGGGGAGCGGGCAGAGCCGGGGCCTGGAGCTCCGGCAGGGCTAAGCTGGGCCTTTCCAGAGCGCGGCTCCGCGCACCGTGCGCCCCGGCACCCTCCGCACGGGGTCCCCCCTGCGACTGGCTGCGGCACAGGGGGAGCAGGGGCACAGGTTGGGGGGCGGCGTGCACTGGGGCCGGCGTGGTCCCGCTGCGGCGCCTGGGTGTTCTCAGCAGGGCCGGGGGCACCGCGGTGGGTCGGGGGCTGCGCCCACCTTGTCCCCGGAAGACGAAGCTGCGGTTTCCCCGCTGCCACGTCATGTGGTCGAAGCCCAGCAGGGTCGTGTCCACCCGCAGGTTCTGGCCGCTCTTCCACACCTTGTAGGTGTCGCTGGGGCAGATCTTGGAGACCAGGGGCACTGTGGGGAGGGAAACGTCAGGGGCAGGTCCCTGGGGCCCAGCCCCGCCCCACCAGCCTGGGACCCGTCGCTCCGGGGCCCTGGGGGCCAGGTCTGGCGCAGGGATCCGCATGGCCCGAGCGCTCCACGGGGGGAGCAGGGCGGGGACAGGCCCTGGGGGATGCGAGGGGCGTCTGAGGTTGGGGGCAGCACTAGGGCTCCTGGGGAGGGAAGTGCTGGGCCCGGCCTCCCCCGGGGGCCCCAGAACTTACCCCAGCTGGTGAATTCCCATCTCATCTCCACGTAGAAATCCTGGGCCTGCGGAGAGGACAGGCCGGTGAGGGGTGCCCAGGGCCACCCGGGGAATCCCCTCGCGCCCAGCAGCTGCAGGGAGCCAGGAGTCCTGGGGGTGACCATGTGCTTCCCCCCAATCTGGGGCTGGTGGTGGGTGCCGGGAGCCCGCTGGGCAGGGGGCCGATGGCGCGGGACACCCTGGCTCCCTGCGGTGCCCAGGGCAGGAAGGGGACGGCGGGCGGGAGGGTCTGTACCTTGCGCAGCTTCTCCAGCAGGATGGGGATCCCGGCCAGGCGCTTGACGGTTCGCTGATAGTCCCGGTACCGCAGCACCAGCCGCACCAGCTCCAGGTCGCGGGTGCTCACCGCCTCTTGCAGCACTGGGGGGCAGAGGGGGCATCAGGGGCAGCATCTCCTCTGCCCCCTGGCCGGCAGCGCCGGGGGGGGGGCTGGACTCCTGACGCTGTGAGGCCCCTGGGTTTGCTTCAGCTGGGGCGGCACCATCGGCCATTAGGGTCCCCCTGGGGCTGCCCCACTCCACCAGCCACTGCAGCACAGGCTGGTGGGCACTGCAGGGCCGCTGTGTTGGGGGGGGTATTGAGGGGCTGGGATTGGGGGACACCAGCAGGGCTGGGCTAGCGGGGGCTGCGGGTCGGGAGGGAGCGGGCCGGCTCTGGTGCTGAGCAGTGGCAGTGCCAGCCCCCCCCCCCCCAGGCGTCCCACCCACCTGTCCAGCCGCTGCGGTTCTCCTTGCCCACGTCGGCGCCGTGCTGCAGCAGGACCCTGGCGCAGTCCAGGTGGCCCAGCGTGGTGGCGAGGTGCAGGGGCGTGCGGCCCCGCGGATCCAGCTGCTCAATGTCCACCTGCCGGGAGAGCCCGGAGACGGGCTTAGCTGGGGGGACCCCGGGCAGGGTTCGGGGAGCAGCCCCAGCAGGCCTGGGGGCTCCTCCCAGCCATCAGCATCTCTGTGGGGCCTGGGCCCCGTGTCTCAGTGCTCGGGGGGGGTGTAAGTCCTGCTGGGGTCTGGGAGCCCATAGGACAGGGGGGGGCACAGAGCTGCCCAAGGAACCAGCTGTCGAGAGCCCTGGCCTGGGAATTCGGGGTGCAGGCACCTCTGGCTAGGGACAGCCATTCGCCCCTTGGTGCCGTGTGTTCGGCGGGCGGAAGCCCCACATGAGACCCGGTGCCCTGGGCTGGCTGCCTCTCTGGCCAACTCAGCACCAGGCCTGGCAGACGGGCTATCACCAGGCCCCAGGGACACCCCCAGCTCTGCCCCGGCTGCCTCCCGGAGCCGAGCCCATTCAAGGGCAGCCAGGGCTGGTCCCTGGGACACAGCTCCCTCGGGCAGCCCGGGGCGGGGGAGGTTTGAGCTGTGTGGGCGCAAGTCGGCAGAGAGGCGCCAGGCCCATGAATCCGGCCCTGAGTGACCCTGTCTGGGCCCAGAGGGCTTCCCCGGCTCTGCCCTGGGGGGGGGGGTGGCAGGGGCCTCCTGGCACACAGGGCACCTGGCATGAGCAGGGGGTGCTGCGGTTCCCAGTGGACCCCCCCCCACCCCCGGGGCCATGCCAGCAGCACCATGGGGGGTGGGGAGCTGCCCAGCTGAGCCTGTTCTCTCCCCACGCCGGCCAGGCCAGGGGAGTGGGGTCTCTGGGGCTGAGTGGGGGCCTCGCGGTCTGTATCCTGCCAGGTGGGGACAAGCTGAGCTCCGTGGGGCAGAGCCGGGGCCAGTGGAGGGGTCTCCTGTATTGGGGTCAGTAAAGAGCAGCCACCTCCTGCTCAGTCCCAGCCCTGCTGGCCCAGCCTGGGTGCAGGGACTCGGCCCATGCCAGCCGGGGGAGCCCACCTGGACTCCCAGGCTCCAGCCCTGGGCATTCCCTGCCCACAGCTGCAGGGCAGGGGGCTGGAGGCCTCCAGCGGAGAGGGGCAAGCAGCCTCCTTGGCCCCTGGCTGGGGTAGCCAAGGAGGGGCTCTGGGGCATGGGGGACAGTGCTGGGCAAGCCCCTGAGCTCCTTGGAGGTGGGCTGTGGGGCAGGATTCAAACTAGCACCCTGTGGGAGGGGCTCCACGGCCCTCCCACCCCCACCCCAGGGGCAGCCCTGGCCCAAGCAGGGAGGTAGGGGTCTGGGGAGGGCGTGGGGCTGCGCTGGGCCCGGGACAGGACAGAGGCGGAAGGGGACCCGTGACCGGAGGGGTGCCAGGCCGGCAGGCACTGGAGAGGGGGTCTGGCCCTGTGGGGGGCTCTGTGAGAGCCCCATTCCCTGCAGAGCCTGGCCCTGGGATGGAGGGGGCCCGGCGAGTCCTGCTCAAGGGGCAGCCCTGCCTTTAGCCCCCCCCAGGCTCTGCAGGGAGAGGGGCCCGACTGCAAACTCAGCCCCCAGCTGCCCCGGAGCCTGCGGGTTCCTGGCCCATCTCTGCTGCCCGCCCCGAGGCGGGGGCACAACGGTGTAGTGCGGCGCTGAAAGGGTTAATGGCTTCTGGCCTGCAGGCCTCTGAGTCAGGCCAGGTGAGCTACTGGGAGCTCATTGGCTAGAGACCTAGGCGGACAGGTGCCAGCTGGCCTGGTTCTGCAGGTCATGGGGGGGGGGAGACACCGTGCTGGGGGGTGATGTGATGGGGGGTGGCATGTCTGGAGGTGGCAGCTCTGGGACAACGTCTCCTTCAGCCCCCCTGGGGAGAGGCTCTGAGTGGGACCCCCCCGAACAGCAGGTTGGAATGAGGGGCATTGGCTGGGGGGAGCCCAGTGCCTGACCTGGGTAAGTGCCCCCCCCCTTTTCCTGGCAGGTCTGCCACAGGGAGGTGGGGGGGGGGGAAGGTTGCTTGGAGACGGCCTTTCCCTGCAGCCCCCCTCCCCCCCCACGAGTGCTAATTGCCCCACACTCCTTTGCCAGACACCAGCTCCCAGGGGCTGATTCTTGTTGCTGAGAGAAGCTGTAACCCCCAGGGATGAGCTCCCCCCCCCCCGCCTGCAGTGCCCTGGTGCTGGGGGGGGGGGGGCTGTGCCAGCAGAGGAGCCCCCAGCTCAGCTGTGCCAGTGGGTGGCACAAACAGCTCCCTCCTCATCCCTAGCAGCTGCCCCAGGCTCCCCAGAGCTGGCAGTGGGGCTGGAGCGTCTCCCACAATCCCGCCCACCCAGGGGGCAGAGCCCTTCACCTCAGGGCTGCCCCCCTGACACACTCTCAGCCAGGCTCCCCAACGCTTGGATCTGACTTCCCCATGCCCTGGTTCCTGGCCCCTGCCTCAGTGCTTCCCCTTCACCTGCCAGCTGGATCCTGCTGTGAACACCCCCGGGTGCTGCTCCTGCCAGGCCCCCGAACGCCCACCCTCCCTCCCGGCCCAGCGCTGGTGCCAGAGCCCTAGCTCCCGTGCACGGCAGGGCCTGGCTGTCCCAGCGGTGAGGCCCGGCGCACGCTGCCCCTCGGCTCAGCCCACGGTACTGGAACCCCTGCGCTGCCAGGGCCTGCCCAGAAAGAAAACTCCAGTGTAGCGGGAGCTGGTGTGTTAATTAAACACTCTCCAAGGTGATCGCTCGCTGGCTCTTAATTGCTCTGATGAAAAGGGCTCTAACTAATGAAAGAAAACACACACACCAGCTGGGAGCTGGTTAACACAGCTTCCCCCCCACCCGCAACTGCGGGAGCAGGGCTTTCCCGGGGGCTGGGCCCAGTGGGGTGCTGCCCCGGGGGGGGGGGGGACACAGGCCCCTCACTGGGGACCAGGAACCAAAGCTGGCTCTTGGTGTAAATCCACAGTCACCCCGTTTACACCAGGGTGACAGATCAGGACGTGGCTGGAAGCAGAAGCTGAAGGCAGCTAATGCCCAGGCTTCCCACCCAGCCCGCTCTCTGCTCCCCGGGGTCCCCCCTTCCCTCAGCAGCCCCCACCCTGCTCACGCCGCTGCTGCAGTCGGCCTGTTTGCTGAGGGCCCCACTGCCTGGGGTGAGTGAGTCCCGGAGGCAGCTAGAGGGCAGGAGGTACTAGACCCCTGAGTGGTCTCGGCGGAGAGAGGACGGTGGGGAATAAGCCTCAGAATAAGCCGGCCTCCAGCACCTGCCAACCAAACCCTCCTTCTACTGCTGCCTCTTCCAACCCCGTCCCAGACAATGGGGAGACCTCGTGCATCTGGGGGAATTTTGCAGCAGATTTTCCTTTGAAGGAAACGTTCCAAAGAGGTAAGTGACCCGGCGGGGTGTAAACCCCCTTCCTTGCTATTTCTCCGCTCGCCTGGTCCGTTCTGGGCACGAGGAAACGGCCAGCGCACACTTCTTCAACCCAGCCGAGATCTCCACCCCCACGAGCCGCTGCTGAAAGTGACCCTGAATTACACGTGAAATAAAACGCAGGAGATTCCCCCACAGGCTGCTCGGAGCAGGAGAGGAGAAAACAGGATCTCTCCACAGCTGCCTGCTACAATGACGGGTGTGGCACCAGCCAGGCAAGGTAAAGAAAGGCCTTGGAGCCATAGCAAACGTCCCAGCCGGAAGAAGATGCGTCAGAGGCGGCTGCACGTCTCCTTGTAAAAACAACTAAGGACTTGATCCTGCCCGGTCCTGAGCGCTCTTGGCTCACGGTTCCGGGCACCAGCAGGATCTGCAAACAGGCATCGTCACGCACTTGACACAACTTCAGCCACCGGGAGCGGTGCCCTGGCACAGAGCAGGCGGGCAAAGAGCCCGAAGGCAGGACTGCCGGGGTCCACCCTTTTCCCCAGAACACCAGACTACTGTTGTCACGGAGACGCTGCTGGGGGGGTTGGGTTAATTAATTGAATAACAGTGACAAAGAAACCCCCCCAAGATGGTACGTTCATATTTCCACACTGTGGAAACCCAGCTTCATTACCTGCCAGGGCCAGCGGCCCCAGGCGCTCTTACTCTCTGCCCGGTGTAAATGTGTTCACCAGAGCGTGCCCAGGGCAAGCCGGGCCGGGACACACACTGCCCGTTTCCCAGGGTTCACCAGAGCGTGCCCAGGGCAAGCCGGGCCGGGACACACACTGCCCGTTTCCCAGGGTTCACCAGAGCGTGCCCAGGGCAAGCCGGGCCGGGACGCACACTGCCCGTTTCCCAGGGTTCACCAGAGCGTGCCCAGGGCAAGCCGGGCCGGGACGCACACTGCCCGTTTCCCAGGGTTCACCAGAGCGTGCCCAGGGCAAGCCGGGCCGGGACGCACACTGCCCGTTTCCCAGGGTTCACCAGAGCGTGCCCAGGGCAAGCCGGGCCGGGACGCACACTGCCCGTTTCCCAGGGTTCACCAGAGCGTGCCCAGGGCAAGCCGGGCCGGGACGCACACTGCCCGTTTCCCAGGGTTCACCAGAGCGTGCCCAGGGCAAGCCGGGCCGGGACGCACACTGCCCGTTTCCCAGGGTTCACCAGAGCGTGCCCAGGGCAAGCCGGGCCGGGACGCACACTGCCCGTTTCCCAGGGTTCACCAGAGCGTGCCCAGGGCAAGCCGGGCCGGGACGCACACTGCCCGTTTCCCAGGGTTCACCAGAGCGTGCCCAGGGCAAGCCGGGCCGGGACGCACACTGCCCGTTTCCCAGGGTTCACCAGAGCGTGCCCAGGGCAAGCCGGGCCGGGACGCACACTGCCCGTTTCCCAGGGTTCACCAGAGCGTGCCCAGGGCAAGCCGGGCCGGGACGCACACTGCCCGTTTCCCAGGGTTCACCAGAGCGTGCCCAGGGCAAGCCGGGCCGGGACGCACACTGCCCGTTTCCCAGGGTTCACCAGAGCGTGCCCAGGGCAAGCCGGGCCGGGACGCACACTGCCCGTTTCCCAGGGTTCACCAGAGCGTGCCCAGGGCAAGCCGGGCCGGGACGCACACTGCCCGTTTCCCAGGGTTCACCAGAGCGTGCCCAGGGCAAGCCGGGCCGGGACGCACACTGCCCGTTTCCCAGGGTTCACCAGAGCGTGCCCAGGGCAAGCCGGGCCGGGACGCACACTGCCCGTTTCCCAGGGTTCACCAGAGCGTGCCCAGGGCAAGCCGGGCCGGGACGCACACTGCCCGTTTCCCAGGGTCCGTGTCCTACTCCTAGCAGGTGTTTTCACCATAGCAGAGGCAACTGCACCTCCAGCTATTCAAGAGGCAAAACATATATTGAGTGTCTGTAAGGAATCCCCTGTCCCCATGCTGGAGAGGAAAGGAGGAAGAGGGGCCCGCGGCCTAGCGCTCCTCAATGAGTCGTTAACGCCCACGCTGGGACTTTAGCCCAGCCCAAGGGAATTAGGTAACCAGCGCCCGCTGAAATTCACCGGGATTTGGGTGGGGATTCCTGTAGGGCCAGGCAAATCGCAGCCTCAGGGCCCCTCGGAGGCCAGGGGAATGTATGTGCCATGGGGTCTCGCTGTGCCAGCCGACTCACGCGGGAACTGCTCCGGTCCCATGGGGACGGGCACTGGCCCTTAGGCCGTCACTGAGCCCAAACCCGGGTGTGTTTGGATGGGAAAAAATGGCAGAGCAATTCCCACAGGCCATAACCCAGGTGCTGGGCTGGGCTCCTGCCTGAGGGGAACCCACAGGTCCCAAGCCGGCACCCTGCCCCGCGCCCCTTTCCTTAGGCCTCCAGTACCCCAGCCCCGGGACGCACCTCCATGCGCTGGGACACCCACCCGCCAGTGCTTGGATGGATGCTTTCAGGATTTCTGTCACCTGCTTTCCACACCGGCTCTGCCCGGGGGCCTGGATCCCTCGCCCCGGTGAGGGGCCCGGGTGCTGTTTCTGGTGGGGGGGGGGGGGTCAAATCGTACAGCCCCCTCCTCGCCTCCCGTCTGGCACCACTGCGCTGGCACCTACCCCAAGTCCTAGCGGGCCAAGGCAAAGACCCCGCTCCCCTCCCCCCCAGGACCCACTGCATAGGGAGGCTCCCCGCAGCCTGCAAGCCGGGGAAGCCCTGCCATGAAGGCACCTTCCCGGGGATGCTGGCGCTGCGGGCGGCGGCGGGGGGGGGGGGGGGGATTCTCTTGCATCAGTTTCCCCCCCCCCCACCCCGCGTCCTCAGCAATAGCCCAGTCACAGGCTGAACCGGGGGGGGGGGTAGATCGGTGCCCCCCCCCAGGCTGAACCGGGGGGGGGAAAGGTCGGTGCCCCCCAGGCTGAACCGGGGGGGGGGGAAGGTCGGTGCCCCCCAGGCTGAACCGGGGGGGGGGGGGAAGGTCGGTGCCCCCAGGCTGAACCGGGGGGGGGGGGGGGAAGGTCGGTGCCCCCAGGCTGAACCGGGGGGGGGGAAGGTCGGTGCCCCCAGGCTGAACCGGGGGGGGGGGGGAAGGTCGGTGCCCCCAGCCCGGCGCTGCCCCCGCCCCGGCCGGACCCACCTGCTGGGTGCTGAGTTCCCGGTCCAGCTCGCGGGCGCGGTTGTGCCACACCAGGCGGTGCAGCGGGTAGGTGCCCTCGGGCCCCGGCCCCGGCCCGGCGGCGGAGGAGGCGGCCGCGGTCATGCTGTCGCCGCGCCGGCTCCGGCGGCGCAGGGGCGGGGGGCGCGGCGCAGGGCTGCCGGCGGCGCGGGGAGGAGGCTGCACGGGGCTGGGGGGGGCGCTCGGGCGCGCCGGGCCCGGCTCCGGGGCTCCCCGCGAGGGGGCCGCTCCCGGGCCCCGGGCTGCGCTGCGCGCCCCGCCCGCGCACACAAAGGGCAGCGCCCGGCCGCGCCGCGCCGCGCAGGGGGCGGCAGGAAGCGCCGCGGGCTGCCCCGGGGCCCCGAGCCTCAGCGGGGCCCCCGGCCCCGGCATGGCCCCCGCCCCGCCCCGCTCCGGGCCCCGCTGGAGAGCTCCGGGCCGCGGCCTGGCGCCGGGGCCTGATGGGAGCTGTAGTCCCCGCCCGGCCGGGGGCAGGGCCCGGCTCTCTGCCCCCCGGGCCCATCTTCCTCCCGCCTGGGGCAGGGCCTGCCCGGGCTCCCGCAGCGCCCATGGTCCCCCCTCATCCCCTCGGGGCAGCAGGGCCCTGGGGCCCGGATCAGCTCCTGTGAGACACAGCGCCCGCCACGCCACCCTGGGGTCCTGGGCTCTCCCCCCAGCCAGCAGGCACAATGTGGGCCCCTGGACCCCCCTCCTACTTCCCCCCCTGTCACTGCCCCCCCCAGCACCCCACATCTCTCAGGGGGACTTCTTGGGGCATCAGGACCGGTCGATGGGCAGTGCTGGGAGGAGCCCTGGTCCGGTACCCCTAGGTGGGAGAGGGGTCCGGGGGGCCAAATTTAGGCTGTTGAAGTCCAGGACCTCCACGCAGCATTGGCTGAAATGCTCCCAGTTCCTGGCACAGGGCCGGGCAGGCAGAGCTGCAGGGTCTCCAAGGGGGGAGAGGAGGGTGTTTGGAGGAGAGGTTTAGGTTTATTAGGAACTGGGAAAGGAGGAGCCTGGCCAGGAAGGATGGGACAGAACCAGATCGCTGGCAGGGAAAAGGTTGCAGAGGAGTTTTTAAACTAGAGTTGGGGGAAGCTGCTAGGTCCAGAGGAGCACGTGGTTGGGCCGGGCATCCATCCAGGGGAAAGGGGATAGTGGTAAAGGGGAGGATGGAAGTATAACGGAGAGGTGGGGACTGAAGAGTCCATTCGGTCCCATCACCGGAAGGCAGAGTATTAAATAGGAACAGATTGTAGAAGTGCTTATATACAAACGCGAGACGTCTCAATACTAAGATGGGTGAATTTGAGGGCCTGGCATTAAATGAGATGCTGAAATAACAGACATCACAGAAACTTGGTGGAATGACTGTGCCAAGCAGGGAGGGGGCGGATTTGACCTGGGAGTTTCACTGGAGATGGGAGGCTCCTAGGGAAGATCCCTGAGGCTGTATTGATGATGATGATGTAACCCAATCCCAGGATGGGGGTTGGGAGAGATGAGACCTTCTGCTGGGAACCTGGACAAAGGCTGGGGAGTGGCTGGGGGGAGGGAGGAAACACATTTTTTTTTGGGGGGGGGGATTAGAAGCTGGTTGGGGAAGAGGAGGAAGCCCTAGTCCGGGGTCTCATCTCCCTGCCCCCCAGAAGGGCCTGACTGAGGGGTCCTGTTTGTACTGAGAAGCTCTGAGTTGAATTGTGTTCCCATCATCTCAAATAAACCTTCTAATCTACTGGCTGGCTGAGAGTCACTGTGAATCCCGGGAAGAGGAGGGCAGGGACCAGGGACCCGACTCCCCCACACTCCGTGACAACCATCAATGGGAGATGGTAACACCAGGGTACAAAATACACCGGAATGCAGAGTAGGTCACCCTGATAGCGAAATGGGAGTGAAATCCTGCAGAGGAAGAGAGAAAGGAGCATCAACTCTGGCAAGCCCAATGTCAAAGTCTAAATAGACAACAAGCCAGCAAAGAATTTGAGGAGCAACTAGCAAAAGACACAAAAACTAACAGATTTTTTAAAAATTATATCAGAAGCAGGAAACCTGCCAGTCAGTGGGGCCACTGGACAATCAAGGTGCTAAAGGAGCACTCAAGGAAGACAAGGATGAAGACAAGGCTGTTGTGGATGAATTTTGTGTATCCGTCTTCATGGCTGAGGATGGGAGGGAGATTCCCACACCAGAGTCAAATCTGAAGAACTGTCCCAGATTGAGTGTCAGTAGAGGACGCGTTGGAAGAAATTAATTGATTAAACGGTAATAAGTCACCATGGCCATGTGGTAGCTCGTGGCAGGAGCCATTGGCACCAAGGTACGAGTGACATGCAAGAGCGGGGCCATGGCATCTCTGTAGAGAGGTGAGCTCAGCATGGCTCCCAATCAGGCTGGCGCTTTGAATTGTTCCAACTCCGCACGTGCACAGAGGTTTCACTAGTGTTCTCGATGGGTGTCCTGGCTTTCCCAGACAGAAGGAGCTATTAGGATCCTGTAGCTAACCCAGGCCCCAGTCTCTCAGCCAGTGACTCCCAGAGTTGCTGTTTCAGACATATTTGTCTCCAGACGCCAGCTGAGCTCAGAGTCCTGTTGTGCTGAGTGTGGAACAAGCCCCAAGGGGCTGTACTCAGCAGACGGGGGAAGGGGAAGTGACTCGCCCAAGGCTAGCCAGCAGGACAGTGGCGAAGCTGGGAATGACACACGGGCCTCCTGACTCCCAGCCCGGTGCCCTGCGCTCTGGCCCAGTACAGCTGTCCATGACGGTGTGCCTTGGCTGCGGGTCGTTCTAGCCGCGAGCAAGCCTTTGTCGCAGACAGGTCCCCAAGGCAGGGTCAGCGCACCCCGCCGGATGAGCTCTGAGCGGGGGCTGAGGGCCTGGCAGCCCCTCTTTCTAAAGATTAGGGAATGGATGTCTAAGTACCCAAGCTCTGCTGCGAGCATCCCCTGGAGCCAGCCACAAGGGTGTGGGTTCCCCCAGAGTAGAGTCAGTGCCTGTCTATTGACCAGGGAACACTGCTCCCCTGCAGAGCTGCAAGGACCCACACCCCCGGCTGGCGTATGCTGCCCAGGCGATGCTGGGCGGGACTCTGCTTGGGCAGCCCCTCCCCTGCCGGAGCAGAGTGTCACAGAGTACCCGGGCGATGCTCTGGAACCGCTCCCTAGGAAGCCAGCCAGGACTTCGGGTGAAGGGTCCCCTCTCCGTACACAGCCTGTCTCCAAGACTAGGAGCTTCCCGGGTCCCCACTTCCACCTTCCTGGGTCTGACCTTGGAGCATTCAGCACCTTCTGCCCCTCTGTGCGCTTCCCCCAGCGAGCCCGCCCAGGCGGGGTCCTGGGGGAGCCCGTGGATTCTGCACCCCAAATCCACAGTCAAACGTGACTCTCAGCCAGCCAGTAAAACAGAGGTTTATTCGTCAACAGGTACATGATTTAACACCGAGCTTGTAGGCACCCGAACCCCTCAGCTGGATCCATTTTGGGGTCCCAAGGGAGGCTAGACCCTGCCTGGGCCTGCCTCCCTTCTGCCCACCCAGCTTCAGATTCTAAAACATCTTTCCAGCCAGCTTCAGACTCCCAACTGAAAGTCCCTCTCCAGCCCCTTCTCCCCCCTGGCTCAGCCAGGTCAGGTGACCTCCCTCCTCCACTTGGGGTCAGATTACAGCTCAGGTATGGACACCTGCAGAGAGGGGAGGGGGTTTTGCCTGCTTGCTTCCACTGCCAGCCCCCATTCCTTCACATAGACACTTAAGAAATGCATATGGGAAACTGAGGCACACACACACAGTATTCCTACTCCGTCACACACAGCCATCCTCTAGTGCAAAGTGAGGGGGCTGTTCCCCTGCTACTGGCAGGTGCTGGCCTCTGCCCTCCACCCAGGTGGGTCACGGTGCAGGAAACCCACCGCGGAGACACTGTGTGTCTGGGCACAGGGCTGGGGGGGGGCAGGTGGCTGCAGATGAGCTGGGAGCCTGGGGACCCTGGCCCCATCCAGACACACCTTGGGGATGGTGTTTTCTACTGAGCTGCCAATCGCTGCAACATCCGCAGGTGATGGGGGAAGGAGTGGGGGTATTTAGGGGCTGCCTGCGTTCTGTCCTGGGGAGGTAACCTGCCAGCCCACCCACAACATGGCTCCGCCCTCACACCACCCATGGGCGCTTCCGGCCAAGCAGAGCCCCCCGGCACTCTTGGATTGCTGCCACGTTCCCAGCACAGCAGCGGGGGAGAGACCTGCCTGCAGCTCCACCCCGATCACCGGGGGACATTCGCTGTGGGCTCGAGGGACGCTCAGCACCGCTGCAAAGCCGCAATGCCAGTGTGTGTGCACTCCACATACCCCACCCTCGGGATCCCAGCCCCTGAGCCTCGGGGGGCCCCAGGGGGATGAGAGACGGGATTCAGGACGAGGCCTGACCTTCCTAGATGCGTGGGCAGCCCCGAGTGCTATGCTGGGGGGTGCCTGGCACCGCCCCAGTGTAAATGGGGGAGACCTAGGGTGACCAGACAGCAAGTGTGAAAAATCGGGACAGGGGATGGGGGTAATAGGAGCCTATATTAAAAAAAAGACCCCAAAATAGGGACTGTCCCTATAAAATCGGGACATCTGGTCACCCTAGGGAGACCGGCACTACTGGGCTAGGTTCGGATATTCCCCCCTCTGCTTTTCGTCCAGGTGGGAGCCGCACAGAGCATTTGGATTGAATTGCTTGTGAGCCCGGGACAAGGTGACTGTCCCCAGAGCTCTCCTCTGACTCCGACCAGCCCCGAGGATGGCCAGGTACGAAAGGGTTTCTGGGCCCTGGGGGTGGTTGGGACAAGCTGAGACTAGAGTCAGAAGTGGTTCTGCTAATGCAGCCATCCAGCTGTATCTAGGGGCCTGGTCCTTGGTGTTCGACAGCCAGGGTGCACCTGGCATCTTAGCTGTGTCAGCTCCCGGTGCGCGGCGCCACCCGGGCTGAGCACCGGCCTCGTCCCAGAGCGCAGAGTGTCCTGGCCCCTCCGAAAAATCACCGGGGTTCTCACCCAGAAACGGAGCCTAAGATTCCCCCTGCTGAGGTAGGTGCCCCTGTGACCTCAGCCCTATCTCCGCAGTGAGGGGCGGCGGTGAAGAACTGGGTCCGGGCGGGGCAGGAAGGGAGGCAGGGCCCAGGCCAGCTCTGTGGCTGTGTAGAAACGAGTCTCTCGAGGCCCCTCTCAGCTCGTTCGGGCAGGGCGGGGCCCCCAGACGTTGTACTGAGCTGACCCGGGGCCTTTTGTCTTTTTTTCCAACCCACCATCCACAGCTGCACCCTGGCCCAGTGACAAGGGGAGCCCGGGGGTGCCAGCCCCGGCCTGTGGCTCCTGCTCCCTGCTCCAGGCCTTGTGACCTGGGGGGGGTGGAGGGGTGTCACGGCACCTCTCAGGGTTGGGCGGGGAAATGTGTGTGTTTGCTTTGGGTCCTGCAACCCATCCCGTGGGGCGGGTCTCCCTGTGGGGGGCTCGTGCTTTGGGGGTGCACTCGCGTGTCTCTGGACTGGGCTCGTGTTACAGTCGGGCTGGGGCAGGGGACGGGGAGGGGTCTGGTCCCTGCTGGTCGGCAGACGCTGGGCTCTGCTCTGCGCATGGGAAGTGGCACAGATGGACCCTGCGGATGCAGAGCCCCTGGACGTTTCAGAGCCGGGCCCAAGCGGCCGAGTTGGCATCTGGGTTTGGATCCAAGGTTCCTGGCTCCGGGAAGGGAGCGGTGTGGGGAGAGGCAGGGTGCAGCCAGTCAGCTACTGCAGAGGCCCCTGGGGGGTGGGGGGGGAGGGGCAGAGAAACCCAATTCCACGTTAACTCTCAGCTTGCCCTAGGTCCTCACTCCTCCGCTATCTTATCTGGATTCCAGGCCTGGAGGCGGTTGTGAGCAGAACTAGCCCTGGTGTGAGGTGCCAGGCCTGGAGAGCAGGGGGAAGGGAGGAGGATACTTAGGAGGGTCTCCCAGGCATGTGGGGGGAGCAGATGAGAGAGACGGGGGAGGGGAAGACAGCTCGGTTCAGTGATCAGGCTGAGACTGGGTGACTTCCATCCAAACCAAGTCCCAGTGTAACCCCCTCACCGCCTGGCCCTGGGGTTTTGTCCTGTCGAGTGGCACCAAGACCTGGGAGCTTGTGTGTCCGCCCTTGGCCTGTATCTCGGGCACTAAGCTCCAGGGGTCCCAGGTTGGATCCCACCCACCGAGGGGTCAGCGTTACACCCGCGCTAGGTGCTGTACAGCAAGTGAGAGAGCCCACCTGCCCCAGACCCGGGTGTCAGAGAGGCCGGGCCTGGTGGGGGGGAGGGGGAGCTGTGCAGAAGTCCCCGATTGCAGGCATTGCTGGGGGGGGGGGTCTGTGAAGGAGGAGAAGGTGGCCGATTCACAAAGGGGGGTCAATGGGGGAGAGCAGCCGGCCGGGCAGGCGACCTCTGAACTCCTGGGCGCAGCCAACCCGAGCAAAGAACCCGCCTCCTGGGGCCAGGAACCCGCTAATAACGCGGGGACAACAAAGAAATGGTCAAAGGGGGGGGGGCGGCAAGTGGACAGGCCGGGGCGAGAACCCTGGACAGCGCCCTGCCCGCCCCAGGCTCCCCTGGGGCCAGACGGCTGCGCAGGCAAGTCAGTGCCCTGGGGAAACTGAGGCACGGAGGAGCCGGGGGGGGGGGCGACTCGCCCCGTGGCAGAGCGTGGCTCGGAGAGTCCCGGCTCCCAGCCCCGCCGCCCCCGAAGCGGGGAGCGGACCCTGAGTCCCGCCCGGCCCGGCGGCTGCCCGGTGCCCGCCGCTGCGCGGCGCTGCGCTGCGCCCCCGTGCGCTCCATTTCCTCCGGCGGGCCGGGGGGAGCCTGCGCCGAACCCCTCCCTGCGCAGGGGCCGGGCTTGCGCCGCTTCCTGCAGGAGCACGGAGCCGCTGGGAGCCCGCAGAGCCCCCGGCCCGGCCCGGCCCGGCCCCACGCTGGCCCACAAGGCCGTGCCCGCCTCGCCGCTGAGGATGTCCCGGAAGGTGCCGCGCAGCGAGGTGTGCGCGGACTGCAGCGCCCCAGGTGAGGGCTCCGGGCCTCCCCCGGCCCGGCCTGCGCCCGGGAGCCGCGGGGCTGGGCTCGGTCTGGCCGGGGGGTGTCAGACCCCCCCCGCCGAGCTCTCGGGGGGAGGAGGCAAGGGGGGGGTCTTGCTCCCCCCCTCCCCCGGTCTTGGCTCGGATGCAGAGCGGGGGGGCCCCGCGGAGCGCCCCTGCCGCGGTGCCAGGCTGGGCACTCGCTCCCCCGACCCCGAGCCGCGGTGGGAGCCTTGGCAGAGCCATCGCCTCTGGCAGCCCCACCCCCACCCCGGGATGCTGGGGTGACCATGGCTCTGCGGCCTGGGTGCCATTTGCGGGATGGGCTGGCTGGTGGGATCCCCCCCCCCAGGGGCTCCCCGGGGCAGGACTCGGATGCGCTGCTGGTGCCCCCGAGCCCGCCGCCCTGTTTGGGAGTCGGCCCCAGTCTCCCGGGAAGGGTGCCCGGCGTGGATTTGGTTCTAGGGAGCGTGGCGGGGCAGAATCAGGCCGACACTGGCCCCGGCCTGGGCGAGACGGCGCGTGTCGAACAGCCGCGAGGTCATTGCGCTGGAATCGGGGGCACCGCGGGGTCCCAAGGCCCTGGGCCGAAGGAGCGTGTCCGTCCATCACACGGCAGGGGGGGGCCGGAGCGCGGCGTGTGAGGAGAGACCAGGTCTGAGCCGCTAGCGGTACCTCCCCTCCAAGCCATGGGTCTGCCCGACCCTGGGGCCAGGCCGGGAGTGTCGTCCCCTATGGCAGTGCGGCCTTGGAGGTCCTTCGCTAACAGGAGGTCCCAGCCCGTGTGCGGGCGCCAGCTAGCAATGCCAGGCCTGGCATCTCCCGTGCGTGGGGCGGAGGGGCGTGCCGCGGTGCTCGGTGGTACAGGGCACCGGGGCTGGCCCTGGAGTCGTGCCCCAGGATCTCACGCCGAGGCGCGTGGCCGGGGTTCCTCACCGTGGGACTGGGAACCAGTTCCTTCCCTCCGGGTCCACGTGAGGCAATGAGTTATAAATCCCGGCGGGGCCGCTGCCTGCAGCCGGGGGGGGGGGGGGGGCTGGGCACTTCCCGGGGGCAGGCAGGCGTGTGCGGCCGTTGTGAGCGTGGTCTCAGGGTGGGCAGGGGCTGGGGGAGTCCCTGGCACACGGATGCAGGGGTATGTCCCCAGCCCACCTAGGGCACAGCCGGTCTGTTGCCCCCTCCGGTTCCCAGAGGCAGCTGCTGCCTGGGGCTCCCCTCCCCTCCTCTGCAGGTGCAGGGTCCCTCTGGGCACCCTGGGGTGCTGCCTGTGCCCGCTGGCCCCCGCAGTTCAGTGGGATACTGCGGCCCTTGCTGGCTCTGGTACTTTCACAGCTCCGTGCGATCTCCCCTGTCCCCCAGCAGACACACGGCAGCCCTGGCCCATCCTTACTGCTGAGCCTGAGCTCGCTGGTGCCTGGGCGCCCCTGGCAGAGGTGGGGGACCGGGGCTGCCCCCAGGAGCCCTGCCCCGTCTCCTCTGTGCTAGGACCGGCCTGGGGAGTACGAGAGTGGGAGGCCATTGGGGCTCCTGAGCAGGTGCCCAGGGCTGCCCACTGCCAGGGAATGGGGCGGTGGGAAGAGGACACCCCCCCGCTGGGACTCCTCTAGCTATGCGGGGCGGGTGGAGGGGGTGCCCAGGGCCTGCCCAGCTGCCCTGGCCCTGGGTAGCACCGTGAGCAGGGCTGGGGAGCTCCAGCCACGGCCAGGCCACATTTCCAGCTGCTCGGGGTGGTGCCCGGGCACCATGGGACCCGCACGTCTCCCCTGCAGGCTGCAGGGGTGGTCTCTGGGATCCTACCGCAGCCGGGGGAGCTTCACGCTGGCCCCCGGGGTTCCCTGCTGCCCCTGCACTGTGGCCGCGAGATTGGCTGTTCCGGGCGGGCGGGGGGCTCCCGGCCTCATCCCCCCCACCGGCTGCGCGCCCTGTTCCCATGGCGCCCGCAGAGCACAGACGCAGATGCAGCCGGTCTCCCTGCCAAGGCCGCTTGTGCCGGTGCCATCTGCGTGCCTGCGGGGTGCCCACGCTTGTCCTTCAGGACGTGGGGGAGGGGCGACCGGCTGCACAGGGGCATGGGGAGGGGCTATCGCTTCCTCCCCTCCCCCGCTCGGGGGGGGGCGGAGAGACGCCCCTGTGTGGGGCACATTGGGAACCAGCCCCGGAGGGGAGGGGGGTGCTTGGGGCCAGCTTCCCCCCCTGCTTGCTCTGCTCCCCAGCACCCTGCCTGGGCACAGCCTGGGGGGCTGTTTCAGTGCTGGAAAGAAGGGGGGCCCAGCTCCCCAAGCATGCGGGGGACCCAGGACTTGGGGGGGGAGGGGCACTGCCATGGGCAGCGGGCCCATCCCCCATCCTCCTCCGCAGCCAGCCAGGAGAGGCCGGGATCCGCGGGCCATTCCCTGACCCTGACAGGGGCCTTCCAGGTAGCTCTGGGACCCCCCCCCCCATGCAAAGTAAAACACCTGCTGCTCGCCCAGGAGCTCCGCCCCCAGCCCCGGAGAGTGGGGCAGAGCCGGGGGGGCAGGGCTGGGAGGATGCCGCCTGGGTGCCCCTGGCGTGGCGGGCGAATCAGCAGAGTGCAGCTGGGGCCGGTCCCTGGGCCAGGCTCCTCCAGCGCAGCCAGGAAGGAAGCGTGGGGGGGCCTGCTCCATCCGCAGCGGCCAGGTTTCCTCTGCAGGGACAACAGGGGAGCCTGGTGCCAGGCCCGGGGGGGGGCACTGGGGGGAGGCTGGGCTGGTCCCCCCCACCCCCTGGCATTCCGCCCTAGGCCCCGTGGTGTCCTGTCACCCCCTGTCCCCATTCGACAGAGCCGCGGGCGGAACCCAGGAGTCCTGCGGTCCACACTGTGCCCCCATTGCAGCCTCTGGGCCCCTGCTGCAGGGTCTTGTCAGAGTTGGGGGGTGTCCCAAAGGGCAGGGGGCAGCAGCTGGCCTGTGTGAACTTCCCCGTCCCTGTGGGTCTGACCCTCTGGGAGGCTGCGGACTAACCCGCCCCACCCCAGAGCAGGACCCCTTCCCCCATCAGAGCCCCAAGGGCGGGCGTCTCTGCTTTGTGCTTCTTTCTTTCCCTGCCACGGCTGCTTGGGCAGGGGGCTGGCCAGGTATTTGTGTAGGTCCTACAATGGGTGGCTGGTTATCCAGCGCGGCTTGGCAGGGAGGTTCCGTGTCTTTGTGGGGCTGTGAAGCTGGGGGGGGGGTGGGGGGGGGCGGCTGCCGCTGGGGGTCGCCCCTCCCCGCTGAGTCTGGCTGGGCGGGGCTGCCACTGGTGGGCTGGCCCTGTGGCCATCTCCCGCCTTGGCCAGAGCCCGCAGCCTGAGCCACGGCTACCTCCTGGCCTGGTTCGGTCTGAGCCTCCCCAGCCGCGGGCACGTCGGGGGCCCGGGTGGGCTCCTCTGGCCCCCGCGGTCATGAGCATTCAACTCCCAGGGCAGCAGGGCCGATGGCTCTCTGGGGGGCAGGGGAGAAACGGGCGAGGCAGGAAGTCCCCTGCTCTAGCTCAGGGCGAAGGACTCTGGGTGTTCACCTGTCTTACCGTGTCATGGGGTCGCAGCGGCCTGGGGGACCCCCTCTCCCTGTGAGCAGCCCGGGCGGGGGCCCTGCCGGCGGGAATAGGGGGCATGCTGGCTGGTGCCCAGGGAAAGGGGGTCGGGGGCTCAGTCTGCACGCAGGGGTTGCCTGGCTCATTGGCTCTTGGGAGGTGCCGGCCTGCTGCGGGTGCTCCCGCAAGCCCCAGGTCTGGGTGCATTGCAGGGCTGGGCAGGGGAGGGGGCTCCCCCCTTCCAGTGAGCAGACCAAACCCGCTTCCCCCAGCCCCGCGCCGGCCGGGCTGTGGGATCCAGCCGGGCTGTGGCTGCCGGGAAGGCTTTGTCCTGGGCTAGTCAGGCCTGTCACGGCCACCCCTGCCAGCCCCTTCCCAAACCTCCCTCTGCCGGGCCTGGGGCCTGGGGCTAGCGCTGGCTTCTGGCTGGGGGGGGCTGCCCGGCAGTGCGTAGGCCTATGGCTATGCCGCGGCCTGGGGACGGCCCCTGTGGCTTGTATCTGACTGGCCCAACTCGCTGGGATTCGAGCCCAGCTGGGGGCTGTGAGCTGGGGGTGCAGTTTCCCCCGTGCCTAGCCCGTGCTAGCTGCAGGCGCACCGTGGTTCTGGGCTGGGTTAGGTTGTGGGGTGCTGGGCATGGTGCCCCCGGGGCTAAGGGCGGGCAGGCTGTGATGGCAGCGTGGGAGCTGGGTGGGGGTCTTTCCCCTGGGCCCCCGTGTTGGACTGGGGCAGCCCCCGCTGGGATCCGGGTGCTGCTGCGGACAGCTCTGCCGGGACCCCAAGGGCGGCACTCAGGGCGTGGGGGGGCCACGGGAAGGCAGCCCCACCCCCTTTGCTTTGTCTCTCGCGAGGACTCTGTGCCCTTGGCTTGTGCCTGTCTCCTGCGCAGCAGCGCGGGGCCGGGGGCCGGAGCCCCAGCCCGGGCCCGTCACCTGCACCCGACGGGGGGGGGGGGGGGGAGACTGGGTGCTATGGCAGAGGGCAGCATCCTGCCTCACGCTCAGTCCCTGGCCCCAGGGCGCTGGATCTGCAGGGCAACGTGACCTCCTCTCGCTCGGCCCCCCAGTCTGGCAGCGGCTGAGCTCAGACCCCCCCCTCGAGCCTGGCAAATGGGTGGTTTGAAGGCTGCAAGCTGCGTTTGCATAACGTGTCTCTCCAGCGCGCAGGGAGCTGGGGAGGGCGGCAGGACTGGGCCCCACGGGGAGGGATGGAGATGGGGGCTCCCCCGGCGCTGTCCTGCAGACTGGAGCAGCTGGGTGTGTGTGGGAGGGGAGCCTGGGCTGTGGGATGGGATAGAGGGGCCATGGGGCAGGGCTGTGGGGCAGGGCTGGGGGAGGTTCCCGCAGAGGGAGGCCCGGCGCTGAGCAGGGCACTGGGGAGAGCAGTGGCTGGCGGGGGCTGGGATAGACGGGCCGTGGGGCGGGGCCGTGGGGCAGGGCTGGCTCTGGCTCCGGCTCCAGCACAAAGCTCTTGTTCTCCCAGTGACCTTTCCGCAGCCGACGCGACCCCCGGCCTGGCTCCGAGGGAGGTGGCTGCCCCACCCCCACACTCCCTGTGACCTGCCCCTAGGGACCCCCCATGGGTACAGCCCTGGCCAGGGGTGTCCTTGGCTTCCCAGGAGACTCAGGGGTTGTGCCCGGGACCCTGCTCTGCTCCCCGCCGGGCGTGGGGGCTGCAGCGGGCTGGGGGGCTCGGACACACGCTGCGGGAATCGGGGCTCACGGTGGCGGGGGGGGGGGGGCGCTGGCGCTGCTCAGTGAGCTGGAGGCTGCCAGGGGCCGTGCCGGGCACAGCTGGGCCGGCCTGGCATGCGGCCGCAAGCACAGAACTGCCCGGGGGCAGCGTAAATGTCTCCTCCGCGCCTGGGCCACAGCAAAACTGGGTATGGGGGGGCCCAAGGCTGGGGAACTAGAGTGTGACCATGGGCAAGGGGCTGCGGGTCGGGAGTGAGGGGCACCGGCAGAGCCTTTTCCTTCCCCTTAGTGGTCGAAGGGGGCCCGTCCGTGGGGCTGGGAGGGTGGCCTGGCTAAGTGGGGCAGTGCACAGCGCCCTGAGCTGGGGGAGGCCGTTGTTGGCTGCTCCCCTCACGAGGGGCTCCGGGGCCCTGGGGATCCAGGCTCCGGCCTGCACCTTGCTCGCGCCTGGCCTGGCTGGGCCGGGGGCTCCCCGTGGCGCAGGCCGTGGGCCCCTCAGAGCGGGGGGGGGGGGGGGGCTCGGAGCCGCAGCGCGCGGCCGGCCAGCGCCTCAAGCGGCCTTTTGTTCTCGGCCGAGTGCCGGCGCCAGGACAAAGGCTCCATTCCGGCTGGGCTGGGGGAGGGGCTGGTGTTACCCTGGGGGGCTGTGGGGGCGAGTGGCACAGGAAGGCTCTGGGGTGGGGCAGGGGCAGGAGGGGGGCCGGGCTGCCCCCTCGGTGGCCGTGCCGAGTCCCCACCCCTGCCCTCCTGGGCCCCGGGTTCCCCTGGAGCCGGGGGCTCAGGCCTGGCCTGCTGGGGGGGCTGGTTGGGCACAGCCCCCCAACGGGCCTCCTACGACGGCTGCTGGCCCGTTCCTCCCTGGGGCAGGGCTGGGAGCCATCCCCTGCTGAGCGTTCCCCCACGCTGCTCCCCCGCACCCGGGGCTCCCCCCCCCACCGCTCTGTGATGCTGATGCTCCCCCCCCCCCCGCACCTGGCGCGGCCCTGAGCGAGCGACACCGTGGGCGAGGCGCCGGGAATAGCTCTGTGCGTGGGAGGCTGGCAGGTGGGGGAGGGCGTGAGGCCGGCAGAGCGGCTCTGGGATGGGGGCTGCGGGCCCGACGGGGAGGGCTCCCCCCTCTGCCGTGAGGGGCGGGCGTTCAGCGACCCACTCGTCTGCCCGTGTCGGGACCGTGGTGCCGAGGGGGGGTCACCCCGTTGTGTCCCTGGAGAATGCGAGCCATGTCTTTGCCCTGGGGGGGGGGTGAGTGTGCAGCAGCCCAAGGGTTAACCCGGGCAGGGGCTCGGGCTGGGCCGCGGTGGGTGTCTGAGCCGAGGCGCCAGTAGCCAAGTGTCTTGTTTGAGGGAAGGGCCGTGGTGGGCATGGGGGGGCATCCCAGGCGGTGCCCCGGGGGCTGCGTGGCGGGCACTGAGCGCGCCCCTGGGTGTGGCTGGTGAGTCAATAATTCCTGGGACCATGCGGCTGGGGTCGGGCTGGGGGGGGGGGGGGGCTGCTCTCTGCCCTCCGGGCCCCCCCAGCAGGGTCGGCCTTCCAGGGAGGTGGGAAACCCGAGGCCCGTCTGAGCCGGTGGGGAGCCCCGGCCGGGTGCTGCGCTCAGCTTGGCCGGGGGGGGTGGGGGCTTCTCCTCCTCTCCAGGGAGGGGCGCTGTGCTCGTCGCCTGGGACACCCCTCCCCAGGCCTGACCCCCCGTCCCACACTGCTCCCTGCCTGGCGCCGGGCCTGCCCTGCCCCCCGGCTGCGCTAGGCTCAGCTTGGCCCCAGCGGCTCTGGGCAGGGCCAACAGCTCCTGCTCCCAGCCCCCCCCCCCCGGTTGCTAGGGGAACCCTTGGGGGGGCTGAGCCCCTTAGCTGTAGCTAGGGAAACCTTAGCAACCGTCCCCTTGGCAGCCGTTGGGGGAGCAGCCGGACGGGCCCTGGGAAGGTGACTGAGCCCCCAGACAGCAGGGTGGGAGGGTAGGTGCCCCGGAGGTGAATGACAGGGACGGGGCGGGCGCCAGGGGCTGGGGAGGGGGAGATGGTGCCCGGGGCTGTCTGGCTCCCCCATTGGCAGATGCTCCAGCTTCTCCCGGTGGACGAGACACCCGCCCCCCCCCACCCGTTCGGAGTGAAACGCCCCCAAGCAGCTGCCCCCTGGCCCTGCTCCGGGGATCGGGGCTCCGCTCGGGGCTGCCCGCCACCTACCCCGGTGCCAGCATAAGGGGCAGTGGGCACCTGGGGCAGCACCTTGGGGCTTCGCAAACCCTAATTCGACCTCACAGAGACGGGGCGGGTCCCCGCCCCACAGGGAGCCAGCGTGAGAGCCGGGGAGGACCCAGGAGTCCTGGCTCCCAGCCCCGCCCAGAGCCAGCCTTTCAGCCCTTACTAGCCAGCTCTAGGCCCAGCTGGCATGTCCCGGTGCCCGCCGTGGGGCGAGGGCCCAAGCGCTCAGGAGGAAGGTCCGTGGCCTTGGCGGGACCCCGGCCGGCGGGAGGGCGTCTAACCAACTCCTGCCCTGCAGACCCCGGCTGGGCCTCCATCAACCGCGGGGTGCTGATCTGCGACGAGTGCTGCAGTGTCCACCGCAGCCTGGGCCGGCACATCTCCATCGTCAAGCACCTGCGCCACAGCCCCTGGCCCCCCCCGCTGCTGCAGGTGAGTGCGGGGGAGGGGTCCGGGGGGGGGGGCTCTGTGCTGCTCCCCCTCCCTGATGCAGCATCTCCGGGAGCAGCAGGTTCGGGGGGCTGCGTTTGTTTGCTTGTTTGAGGGGAAGGGCCGTGGTGGGCGGGGGGGGGGGCATCCCGAACAACAATGTTTGATTGTTACGTCACCCGCGACTGGTCCCCTCCTGGTCTGCCGGCCCTGCCTCGCCCGTGGGGTCAGGCCCCTGGCCTGACCCCCTCCACCTGTGCCATCCCCTCCCCCACCTTCAGGCTGCCGGGGTTGGGGTCAAATTATTTTTATTGTGTGGATTTGTAGAGCTCATAAAGTCAGTGACCTTCCCTCTTCCCCACCCGGTGCCCCTCACTCCCGACCCGCAGCCCCCCGCTAGCCCAGCTCTGCCGGTGCCCCTCACTCCCGACCCGCAGCCCCCCTCTAGCCCAGCTCTGCCGGTGCCCCTCACTCCCGACCTGCAGCCCCCTGCTCCCCCCCAGCAGCTCTGCCGGTGCCCCTCACTCCCGACCTGCAGCCCCCCGCTAGCCCACCTCTGCCGGTGCCCCTCACTCCCGACCTGCAGCCCCCCGCTAGCCCACCTCTGCCGGTGCCCCTCACTCCCGACCTGCAGCCCCCCGCTAGCCCACCTCTGCCGGTGCCCCTCACTCCCGACCTGCAGCCCCCCGCTAGCCCACCTCTGCCGGTGCCCCTCACTCCCGACCTGCAGCCCCCCGCTAGCCCAGCTCTGCCGGTGCCCCTCACTCCCGACCTGCAGCCCCCCGCTAACCCAGCTCTGCCGGTGCCCCTCACTCCCGACCTGCAGCCCCCTGCTAGCCCAGCTCTGCCGGTGCCCCTCACTCCCGCCCCGCAGGGTCTTCTGTGGCAGAGCTGAAGCCTGGCTGCTCGGCTTTGTGGGTCAGCGCGGAAGGTCTTTCCGTGGGTCAGTGGGTCAGCGCGGTGGGTCTCTCCGTGGGTCAGCGCGGTGGGTCTCTGTGGGTCAGCGCGGTGGGTCTCTCTGTGGGTCAGTGGGGTCAGCGCGGTGGGTCTCCGTGGGTCAGCGCGGTGGGTCTCCGTGGGTCAGCGCGGCGGGTCTCTGTGGGTCAGCGCGGTCGGTCTCAGTGGGTCAGCGCGGTGGGTCTCAGTGGGTCAGCGCGGTGGGTCTCTGTGGGTCAGCGCGGTCGGTCTCTGTGGGTCTCAGTGGGTCAGCGCGGTGGGTCTCTGTGGGTCAGCGCGGTGGGTCTCTGTGGGTCAGCGCGGTGGGTCTCTGTGGGTCAGCGCGGTGGGTCTCTCTGTGGGTCTCAGTGGGTCAGCGCGGCGGGTCTCTGTGGGTCAGTGGGTCAGCACGGTGGGTCTCTGTGGGTCAGCGCGGTGGGTCTCCGTGGGTCAGCGCGGTGGGTCTCTCTGTGGGTCTCTGTGAGTCAGCGCGGTGGGTCTCCGTGGGTCAGCGCGGCGGGTCTCCATGGGTCAGCGTGGTGGGTCTCTCTGTGGGTCTTTGTGGGTCAGCGCGGTGGGTCTCCGTGGGTCAGCGTGGTGGGTCTCTCCGTGGGTCAGCGCGGCGGGTCTCCGTGGGTCAGCGCGGCGGGTCTCCGTGGGTCAGCGCGGTGGGTCTCTGTGGGTCAGTGGGTCAGCGCGGTGGGTCTCTGTGGGTCAGCGCGGTGGGTCTCAGTGGGTCAGCGCGGTGGGTCTCTCTGTGGGTCTCAGTGGGTCAGCGCGGTGGGTCTCAGTGGGTCAGCGCGGTGGGTCTCTGTGGGTCAGCGCGGTGGGTCTCTCTGTGGGTCTCTCTGTGGGTCAGCGCGGCGGGTCTCTGTGGGTCAGCGCGGTGGGTCTCTGTGGGTCAGCGCGGTGGGTCTCTCTGTGGGTCTCTGTGGGTCAGCGCGGTGGGTCTCCGTGGGTCAGCGCGGTGGGTCTCCGTGGGTCAGCGTGGTGGGTCTCTCTGTGGGTCTCTGTGGGTCAGCGCGGCGGGTCTCTGTGGGTCAGCGCGGTGGGTCTCAGTGGGTCAGCGCGGTGGGTCTCTCTGTGGGTCTCAGTGGGTCAGCGCGGTGGGTCTCTCTGTGGGTCTCAGTGGGTCAGCGCGGCGGGTCTCTGTGGGTCAGTGGGTCAGCGCGGTGGGTCTCTGTGGGTCAGCGCGGTGGGTCTCCGTGGGTCAGCGCGGTGGGTCTCTCTGTGGGTCAGCGCGGTGGGTCTCCGTGGGTCAGCGCGGTGGGTCTCCGTGGGTCAGCGTGGTGGGTCTCTCTGTGGGTCTCTGTGGGTCAGCGCGGTGGGTCTCCGTGGGACAGTGGGTCAGCGCGGTGGGTCTCCGTGGGTCAGCGCGGCGGGTCTCCGTGGGTCAGCGTGGTGGGTCTCTCTGTGGGTCTCCGTGGGTCAGCGTGGTGGGTCTCTCTGTGGGTCAGCGCGGCGGGTCTCTGTGGGTCAGCGCGGCGGGTCTCTGTGGGTCAGCGCGGCGGGTCTCTGTGGGTCAGCGCGGCGGGTCTCCGTGGGTCAGCGCGGTGGGTCTCTGTGGGTCAGTGGGTCAGCGCGGTGGGTCTCAGTGGGTCAGCGCGGTGGGTCTCCGTGGGTCAGCGTGGTGGGTCTCTCTGTGGGTCTCCGTGGGTCAGCGCGGTGGGTCTCTCTGTGGGTCTCTGTGGGTCAGCGCGGCGGGTCTCTGTGGGTCAGCGCGGTGGGTCTCAGTGGGTCAGCGCGGTGGGTCTCTGTGGGTCAGTGGGTCAGCGCGGTGGGTCTCCGTGGGACAGTGGGTCAGCGCGGTGGGTCTCAGTGGGTCAGCGCGGTGGGTCTCTGTGGGTCAGTGGGTCAGCGCGGTGGGTCTCTGTGGGTCAGTGGGTCAGGGCGGTGGGTCTCCGTGGGTCAGCGCGGTGGGTCTCTGTGGGTCTCTGTGGGTCAGCGCGGTGGGTCTCTGTGGGTCAGTGGGTCAGCGCGGTGGGTCTCTGTGGGTCAGCGCGGTGGGTCTCTGTGGGTCAGTGGGTCAGCGCGGTGGGTCTCTGTGGGTCAGTGGGTCAGCGCGGTGGGTCTCTGTGGGTCAGTGGGTCAGCGCGGTGGGTCTCCGTGGGTCAGCGCGGTGGGTCTCCGTGGGTCAGCGTGGTGGGTCTCTCTGTGGGTCTCCGTGGGTCAGCGCGGTGGGTCTCTCTGTGGGTCTCTGTGGGTCAGCGCGGTGGGTCTCCGTGGGACAGTGGGTCAGCGCGGTGGGTCTCCGTGGGTCAGCGCGGCGGGTCTCCGTGGGTCAGCGTGGTGGGTCTCTCTGTGGGTCTCCGTGGGTCAGCGCGGTGGGTCTCCGTGGGTCAGCGCGGCGGGTCTCCGTGGGTCGGCGTGGTGGGTCTCTCTGTGGGTCTCTGTGGGTCAGCGCGGTGGGTCTCCGTGGGTCAGCGTGGTGGGTCTCTCTGTGGGTCAGCGCGGCGGGTCTCTGTGGGTCAGCGCGGCGGGTCTCTGTGGGTCAGCGCGGCGGGTCTCCGTGGGTCAGCGTGGTGGGTCTCTCTGTGGGTCTCCGTGGGTCAGCGCGGTGGGTCTCCGTGGGTCAGCGCGGTGGGTCTCAGTGGGTCAGCGCGGTGGGTCTCTGTGGGTCAGTGGGTCAGCGCGGTGGGTCTCTGTGGGTCTGTGGGTCAGCGCGGTGGGTCTCTGTGGGTCTGTGGGTCAGCGCGGTGGGTCTCTGTGGGTCAGTGGGTCAGCGCGGTGGGTCTCTGTGGGTCTGTGGGTCAGCGCGGTGGGTCTCTGTGGGTCAGCGCGGCGGGTCTCCGTGGGTCAGCGTGGTAGGTCTCTCTGTGGGTCTCTGTGGGTCAGCGCGGTGGGTCTCCGTGGGTCAGCGTGGTGGGTCTCTCTGTGGGTCAGCGCGGCGGGTCTCTGTGGGTCAGCGCGGCGGGTCTCTGTGGGTCAGCGCGGCGGGTCTCCGTGGGTCAGCGCGGTGGGTCTCTGTGGGTCAGTGGGTCAGCGCGGTGGGTCTCAGTGGGTCAGCGCGGTGGGTCTCAGTGGGTCAGCGCGGTGGGTCTCCGTGGGTCAGCGTGGTGGGTCTCTCGGTGGGTCTCCGTGGGTCAGCGCGGTGGGTCTCTCTGTGGATCTCCGTGGGTCAGCGCGGCGGGTCTCTGTGGGTCAGCGCGGTGGGTCTCAGTGGTTCAGCGCGGTGGGTCTCTGTGGGTCAGTGGGTCAGCGCGGTGGGTCTCCGTGGGACAGTGGGTCAGCGCGGTGGGTCTCAGTGGGTCAGCGCGGTGGGTCTCAGTGGTTCAGCGTGGTGGGTCTCTGTGGGTCAGTGGGTCAGCGCGGTGGGTCTCTGTGGGTCAGTGGGTCAGGGCGGTGGGTCTCCGTGGGTCAGCGCGGTGGGTCTCTGTGGGTCTCTGTGGGTCAGCGCGGTGGGTCTCTGTGGGTCAGTGGGTCAGCGCGGTGGGTCTCTGTGGGTCAGCGCGGTGGGTCTCTGTGGGTCAGTGGGTCAGCGCGGTGGGTCTCTGTGGGTCAGTGGGTCAGCGCGGTGGGTCTCCGTGGGTCAGCGCGGTGGGTCTCCGTGGGTCAGCGTGGTGGGTCTCTCTGTGGGTCTCCGTGGGTCAGCGTGGTGGGTCTCTCTGTGGGTCTCTGTGGGTCAGCGCGGTGGGTCTCCGTGGGACAGTGGGTCAGCGCGGTGGGTCTCCGTGGGTCAGCGCGGCGGGTCTCCGTGGGTCAGCGTGGTGGGTCTCTCTGTGGGTCTCTGTGGGTCAGCGCGGTGGGTCTCCGTGGGTCAGCGTGGTGGGTCTCTCTGTGGGTCAGCGCGGCGGGTCTCTGTGGGTCAGCGCGGCGGGTCTCTGTGGGTCAGCGCAGCGGGTCTCCGTGGGTCAGCGCAGCGGGTCTCCGTGGGTCAGCGCGGTGGGTCTCTGTGGGTCAGTGGGTCAGCGCGGTGGGTCTCAGTGGGTCAGTGCGGTGGGTCTCCGTGGGTCAGCGTGGTGGGTCTCTCTGTGGGTCAGCGCGGCGGGTCTCTGTGGGTCAGCGCGGCGGGTCTCTGTGGGTCAGCGCAGCGGGTCTCCGTGGGTCAGCGCGGTGGGTCTCTGTGGGTCAGTGGGTCAGCGCGGTGGGTCTCAGTGGGTCAGCGCGGTGGGTCTCCGTGGGTCAGCGCGGTGGGTCTCTCTGTGGGTCAGCGCGGTGGGTCTCTGTGGGTCAGTGGGTCAGCGCGGTGGGTCTCAGCGGGTCAGCGCGGTGGGTCTCTGTGGGTCAGTGGGTCAGCGCGGTGGGTCTCTGTGGGTCAGTGGGTCAGCGCGGTGGGTCTCAGTGGGTCAGCGCGGTGGGTCTCTGTGGGTCAGTGGGTCAGCGCGGTGGGTCTCTGTGGGTCAGTGGGTCAGCGCGGTGGGTCTCTGTGGGTCTGTGGGTCAGCGCGGTGGGTCTCTGTGGGTCAGTGGGTCAGCGCGGTGGGTCTCTGTGGGTCAGTGGGTCAGCGCGGTGGGTCTCTGTGGGTCTGTGGGTCAGCGCGGTGGGTCTCTGTGGGTCAGTGGGTCAGGGCGGTGGGTCTCCGTGGGTCAGCGCGGTGGGTCTCTGTGGGTCTGTGGGTCAGCGCGGTGGGTCTCTCTGTGGGTCAGTGGGTCAGCGCGGTGGGTCTCTGTGGGTCTCTGTGGGTCAGTGGGTCAGCGCGGTGGGTCTCTGTGGGTCTGTGGGTCAGCGCGGTGGGTCTCTCTGTGGGTCTCTGTGGGTCAGCGTAGTGGGTCTCTCTGTGGGTCAGTGGGTCAGCGCGGTGGGTCTCTGTGGGTCTCTGTGGGTCTGTGGGTCAGCGCGGTGGGTCTCTGTGGGTCTGTGGGTCAGCGCGGTGGGTCTCTGTGGGTCAGTGGGTCAGGGCGGTGGGTCTCCGTGGGTCAGCGCGGTGGGTCTCTGTGGGTCTGTGGGTCAGCGCGGTGGGTCTCTCTGTGGGTCAGTGGGTCAGCGCGGTGGGTCTCTGTGGGTCTCTGTGGGTCAGTGGGTCAGCGCGGTGGGTCTCTGTGGGTCTCTGTGGGTCAGTGGGTCAGCGCGGTGGGTCTCTGTGGGTCTGTGGGTCAGCGCGGTGGGTCTCTGTGGGTCTCTGTGGGTCAGCGCGGTGGGTCTCTGTGGGTCTCTGTGGGTCTGTGGGTCAGCGCGGTGGGTCTCTGTGGGTCTGTGGGTCAGCGCGGTGGGTCTCTCTGTGGGTCTCTGTGGGTCAGCGCGGTGGGTCTCTGTGGGTCTCTCTGTGGGTCAGTGGGTCAGCGCGGTGGGTCTCTGTGGGTCTGTGGGTCAGCGCGGTGGGTCTCTGTGGGTCTGTGGGTCAGCGCGGTGGGTCTCTCTGTGGGTCAGCGCGGTGGGTCTCTGTGGGTCTCTGTGGGTCAGTGGGTCAGCGCGGTGGGTCTCTGTGGGTCTCTCTGTGGGTCAGTGGGTCAGCGCGGTGGGTCTCTGTGGGTCTCTGTGGGTCTGTGGGTCAGCGCGGTGGGTCTCTGTGGGTCTGTGGGTCAGCGCGGTGGGTCTCTCTGTGGGTCAGCGCGGTGGGTCTCTGTGGGTCTCTGTGGGTCAGTGGGTCAGCGCGGTGGGTCTCTGTGGGTCAGTGGGTCAGCGCGGTGGGTCTCTGTGGGTCAGTGGGTCAGTGGGTCAGCGCGGTGGGTCTCTGTGGGTCAGTGGGTCAGTGGGTCAGCGCGGTGGGTCTCTGTGGGTCAGTGGGTCATTGGGTCAGCGCGGTGGGTCTCTGTGGGTCTGTGGGTCAGCGCGGTGGGTCTCTGTGGGTCAGTGGGTCAGCGCGGTGGGTCTCTGTGGGTCAGTGGGTCAGTGGGTCAGCGCGGTGGGTCTCTGTGGGTCAGTGGGTCAGTGGGTCAGCGCGGTGGGTCTCTGTGGGTCAGTGGGTCAGCGCGGTGGGTCTCTGTGGGTCAGTGGGTCAGCGCGGTGGGTCTCTGTGGGTCAGTGGGTCAGCGCGGTGGGTCAGTGGGTCAGCGCGGTGGGTCTCTGTGGGTCAGTGGGTCAGTGGGTCAGCGCGGTGGGTCTCTGTGGGTCAGTGGGTCAGTGGGTCAGCGCGGTGGGTCTCTGTGGGTCAGTGGGTCAGCGCGGTGGGTCTCTGTGGGTCTCTGTGGGTCAGTGGGTCAGCGCGGTGGGTCTTTGTGGGTCAGTGGGTCAGTGGGTCAGCGCGGTGGGTCTCTGTGGGTCAGTGGGTCAGTGGGTCAGCGCGGTGGGTCTCTGTGGGTCAGTGGGTCAGTGGGTCAGCGCGGTGGGTCTCTGTGGGTCAGTGGGTCAGCGCGGTGGGTCTCTGTGGGTCAGTGGGTCAGCGCGGTGGGTCAGTGGGTCAGTGGGTCAGCGCGGTGGGTCTCTGTGGGTCAGTGGGTCAGTGGGTCAGCGCGGTGGGTCTCTGTGGGTCAGTGGGTCAGCGCGGTGGGTCTCTGTGGGTCTCTGTGGGTCAGTGGGTCAGCGCGGTGGGTCTCTGTGGGTCTGTGGGTCAGCGCGGTGGGTCTCTGTGGGTCAGTGGGTCAGCGCGGTGGGTCTCTGTGGGTCAGTGGGTCAGTGGGTCAGCGCGGTGGGTCTCTGTGGGTCAGTGGGTCAGTGGGTCAGCGCGGTGGGTCTCTGTGGGGGTCAGTGGGTCAGCGCGGTGGGTCTTTGTGGGTCAGTGGGTCAGTGGGTCAGCGCGGTGGGTCTCTGTGGGTCAGTGGGTCAGTGGGTCAGCGCGGTGGGTCTCTGTGGGTCAGTGGGTCAGTGGGTCAGCGCGGTGGGTCTCTGTGGGTCAGTGGGTCAGTGGGTCAGCGCGGTGGGTCTCTGTGGGTCAGTGGGTCAGCGCGGTGGGTCTCTGTGGGTCAGTGGGTCAGCGCGGTGGGTCAGTGGGTCGGTGGGTCAGCGCGGTGGGTCTCTGTGGGTCAGTGGGTCAGTGGGTCAGCGCGGTGGGTCTCTGTGGGTCAGTGGGTCAGCGCGGTGGGTCTCTGTGGGTCTCTGTGGGTCAGTGGGTCAGCGCGGTGGGTCTCTGTGGGTCAGTGGGTCAGCGCGGTGGGTCTCTGTGGGTCAGTGGGTCAGTGGGTCAGCGCGGTGGGTCAGTGGGTCAGTGGGTCAGCGCGGTGGGTCTCTGTGGGTCTCTGTGGGTCTCTGTGGGTCAGTGGGTCAGCGCGGTGGGTCAGTGGGTCAGTGGGTCAGTGGGTCAGCGCGGTGGGTCAGTGGGTCAGTGGGTCAGTGGGTCAGCGCGGTGGGTCTCTGTGGGTCAGTGGGTCAGTGGGTCAGCGCGGTGGGTCTCTGTGGGTCAGTGGGTCAGTGGGTCAGCGCGGTGGGTCAGTGGGTCAGTGGGTCAGTGGGTCAGTGGGTCAGCGCGGTGGGTCAGTGGGTCAGTGGGTCAGTGGGTCAGTGGGTCAGCGCGGTGGGTCAGTGGGTCAGTGGGTCAGTGGGTCAGCGCGGTGGGTCTCAGTGGGTCAGTGGGTCAGTGGGTCAGCGCGGTGGGTCAGTGGGTCAGTGGGTCAGCGCGGTGGGTCAGTGGGTCAGTGGGTCAGTGGGTCAGCGCGGTGGGTCAGTGGGTCAGTGGGTCAGCGCGGTGGGTCAGTGGGTCAGTGGGTCAGCGCGGTGGGTCAGTGGGTCAGTGGGTCAGCGCGGTGGGTCAGTGGGTCAGTGGGTCAGTGGGTCAGTGGGTCAGTGCGGTGGGTCAGTGGGTCAGTGGGTCAGTGGGTCAGCGCGGTGGGTCAGTGGGTCAGTGGGTCAGTGGGTCTGTGGGTCAGTGGGTCTGTGGGTCAGCGCGGTGGGTCAGTGGGTCAGTGGGTCAGTGGGTCAGCGCGGTGGGTCAGTGGGTCAGTGGGTCAGTGGGTCAGTGGGTCAGCGCGGTGGGTCAGTGGGTCAGTGGGTCAGTGGGTCAGCGCGGTGGGTCAGTGGGTCAGTGGGTCAGTGGGTCAGCGCGGTGGGTCAGTGGGTCAGTGGGTCAGTGGGTCAGCGCGGTGGGTCTCTCCCCAGATGGTTCACACTCTGGCCAGCAACGGGGCCAACTCCATCTGGGAGCACTCGCTGCTGGACCCGGCGCAGGTGCAGAGCGGCCGGCGCAAGGCGAGTCCTCAGGACAAAGTGCAGTAAGTGTCCCCGGGGGAGGGGCGGGGGGGCTGGCTGGGCCGGGGGAGGGGCGGGGCGGGGGGGCTGGCCGGGCGGGGGGGGGGGGGCTGGCCGGGCGGGGGGCGGGGGGGGGCTGGCCGGGCGGGGGAGGGGCGGGGGGGCTGGCCGGGCCGGGGCCGGGGGAGGGGTGGGGGGGCTGGCCGGGGAGGGGGGGGGGGTGGCCTGGCGCGGTCTCACCCTGTCCCCTCCCCCCAGCCCCACCAAGTCCGAGTTCATCCGGGCCAAGTACCAGATGTTGGCCTTCGTGCACAAGCTGCCCTGCCGGGACGATGACGGCGTCACCGCCAAGGACCTCAGCAAGGTAGGGGCCCGAGCAGCAGGCTGGGGGGCGGCGCCCTAGTGGGGTGGTGCTTGGGGAACGCCCGGCCGGGGGGGGGGGGCGTGTCCACCCCTCTAGCCCACCACGCTGGGCAGTGTTGGGGGCAGCGGGTCTCCCCCGGGGGCGCTGGGGTGGGACCCGCACGGGAGACTCGTGCGTTCGATATCAGGGGCTCGGGTTCGAATCCTGCAGCGTTCTCAGGGCACCTGGGGCTGCCCCCTTGTGCACGTGGGTTGCCCCCGGGAGACCGTCCCAGGGCGGCTGCTGCAGAGAACAGACCCTGAGCCCTGCTGGGCCCTGGGGGGTGCCAGGTTTTCTCCCCTGCCCCGGCTCAGCACGGAGCAGCCAGTGGGCCTGGATCCCAAGTGCCCTGCGCTGCCGGCCCTGCCCCTCCCAGCGCGTCCCGGGCCCGCGGGCTGCTCCCTGGGGCCGGGCGGGTGGTGGGCGCCGCGCCCGGGGTCGATGGGCAGGTTCCCGGCGGGAGGGGGCAGCAGGTGGCGCTGGGCCGGGCGGCTGGGGGACGCTCTCCTCTCTCCTCCAGCAACTGCACTCGAGTGTGCGGACGGGGAACCTGGAGACCTGCCTGCGCCTGCTCTCGCTGGGCGCCCAGCCCAGCTTCTTCCACCCGGTGAGGCCTGGTCGGGCGCCTGCAGGGGGGGGGGGGGGGGCGCTGGGGTTAGGGTGAGGCCAGGGCTCCGTTCCTCTCCTGGCGCCCGGGGGCTGGGGCAGGCCTGGGCGCCAGGGGGCAGCAGCCTGGCACGGTACCAGCCAGGGTTCCCCTGCAGCAGGGGGGCCACTTCTCCGCTCCGGGTGGGGCACAGAGTGGTGACCAGAGGGGGGGGGGGCGGGGAGGGCTCCCTAGAGAGAGCGGCCAGGGAGGGGAGACCTCAGAGCCAGGCACCCCTCACTCCCGACCTGCAGCCCCGCCAGCCCGCCACGGTGCCCCTCACTCCCGACCTGCAGCCCCGCCAGCCCGCCACGGTGCCCCTCACTCCCGACCTGCAGCCCCGCCAGCCCGCCATGGTGCCCCTCACTCCCGACCTGCAGCCCCGCCAGCCCGCCACGGTGCCCCTCACTCCCGACCTGCAGCCCCGCCAGCCCGCCACGGTGCCCCTCACTCCCGACCTGCAGCCCCGCCAGCCCGCCACGGTGCCCCTCACTCCCGACCTGCAGCCCCGCCAGCCCGCCACGGTGCCCCTCACTCCTGACCTGCAGCCCCCCTGCTAGACCGCCCCGGTGCCCCTCACTCCTGACCTGCAGCCCCACTGCTAGACCACCACAGTGCTCCTCACTCCTGACCCACAGCCCCCAATAGCCCCTGCTAGCCCGCCCCGGTGCCCCTCACTCCCGACCTGCAACCTCCTGGTGCCCTTCTAGTGTTTGGTGCTAGGTGCCAGATGCCCTGGTCTGACTCTCCCTTGCCCTGCCCCAGGAGAAGGGCACCACCCCACTGCACGTTGCTGCCAAGGCTGGACAGATCCTGCAGGCGGAGTTGCTGGTGGTGTATGGGGCCGACCCTGGGGCGCCCGATGTGAATGGCAGGACCCCCATCGACTACGCCCGGTGAGTGCCAGGGGCTGCCCGGCGCGGACCTTGCCCAGTCGCTACAGAGGCGCCCGCCTGGGTTGCTGGGGCCTGGAGCCTCCGCCGGCGGCAGCCGCCGTGCCAGGGCCCCCGGTGGGCGACCTGTGGGCTCTTGGCTGCCCTGCCCAGCCTCCGCTCTGACCTCAGCCTCCCCCCGCAGGCAGGCGGCCCAGCACGAGCTGGCGGACCGGCTGGTGGAAAGTCAATACGAGCTGACGGACCGGCTGGCCTTCTACCTGTGCGGGCGCAAGCCGGGTGAGTGCGGGGGGAGAACCCCGGGGGGGGGGGGGGCAGGGAGCTGGGGGGAGGGGCTGTGCCTGGTGAAGGATGTGAGCGGGGGGCGCTGGGCAACGGTGAGCAGAGGGGCAGGTGGGGCTGCGTGTGGGGCTGGCGTGGGGCCCATGGGGAGCCCTCGCTGCAGTTGGGGGGGGGGGCTCTGCCCGCAGCACCGGTTGATGCAGCACGGAGGCCCCCCCCCCCCCCGCCAAGGGAGCGTCGATGCCCCCAGGGCGACGCGGCTGCTGCCCTGCCCGGGGTGTTCTGGGGGGCTCACGGCCTCCCCATGGCAGCTCCCCGTGATCCCTCCCCCGCCCCCTAACCGTCACTGTCCTTTTGCACAGACCACAAGAACGGGCATTACATCATCCCGCAGATGGCAGACAGGTGAGCGCCCCCCGCCCCCCCCTGTGAGGGGGAAATGCTGCCACCCCGTGGGCACTGCAGGAATCGCACCCACTGATGAGCTCGGCAGCCGAGGGGCCTGAGCCGCGTGGGGAGGGGGCATCCGTGTGGGTCTCCCCTCCCCCCGCTAGCCCGAACCTTCAGTGCATGCGGGATCCGGTCGAGAGCCTGGGCCTGCCCCCCCCCCCCCCGAGTGCCCTGCCCGGCAAGGGGGCACTCGGCCTTCAGGGTCCCCCAGTGCCACCTGACCCAGGAGCCCAGCAGCATCACGCCCCCCCGCCCCCCCATCAGTGCCTGGGGGCAGGCTGGGGCTGACTGTGACCGGGATGATCCAGCTGCCCCATGGACTCGTGGGGAGGCAGAGGGCCCCCGGGCCTCCTGGCAGGGCTGCCGCTGGGGCAGGCGTTGGACTTGCCTGCAGGGAGCTGGAGGAGAAGGGGGCCCCCGTTGGCTGCCTGTACCTGGTGCCCCCTTGTCTGGTTCCCGTGGCCAGTGCAAAGCCTGCCGCTCCGCTCCCCTGTGGGCCCTGGCGTGGGCGCTGCCCACGGGGCAGAGCGTGGCTGGATGCCTGTGAGAGCGCTGCCTGGCGGGTGGGGCGGGTGTGGTTGTGGCAATGTTGGCTGTGGCATTTGTGGGTGTGATCGTGGCTGGTGTGGGCATGATGGTTGTGGACGTGGGCGTGGCTGGTGTGGACGTGGGCGTGGCTGGTGTGGGCGTGGCTGGTGTGGGCGTGGCCATGGCAGTTGTGGGCAGTTGTGGGCGTGGCCTGCCACTCCCGCTCCGACTGCCTTTAACGCCCTCCTTTGTCCTGTTCTCCCTCCGCTGCCTTCTCTGGAGTGCAGGGCGCGCCCCAAGGGCACGGCGCAGAGGTATCGTCCCCTCGCTCTCGTCTCTCTCGCGCCCCACGGGCCGCCGGCACCCGGCTGGGCTGCCCCTGCCGCTGGGTCTTGGCCTGAACGTGCTGCCAGCTGGTTCAGTGTCTGTAGTGGCAGGAAGGGGTTAATGGAGGGGGGGAGCAGGGGGCATGATGTGGGCTCCCCCCCACAACCCTGTCGGTGCCCCTCACTCCTGACCCCACAGCCCTCCCCCCCCCCACAGCCCTGCCGATGCCCCTCACTCCCGACCTGCAGCCCCCTGCTAGCCCAGCCCTAGAGCTTTGGGACCCCCCCCTCCACCCACAGCCCTGTCGGTGCCCCTCACTCCTGACCCCACAGCCCTCCCCCCCCACAGCCCTGCCAATGCCCCTCACTCCCGACCTGCAACCCCCTGCCAGCCCAGCCCTGGAGCTTTGGGACCCTCCCCTCCCCCCACAGCCCTGCCGGTGCCCCTCACTCCCAACCCGCAGCCCCCTGCCAGCCCAGCCCTGGAGCTTTGGGACCCCCCCCCCTCCCCCCACAGCCCTGCCGGTGCCCCTCACTCCCGACCTGCAGCCCCCTGCTAGCCCAGCCCTAGAGCTTTGGGACCCCCCCTTCCCCCCACAGCCCTGCCGGTGCCCCTCACTCCTGACCCCACAGCCCTCCCCCCCCACAGCCCTGCCAATGCCCCTCACTCCCGACCTGCAACCCCCTGCCAGCCCAGCCCTGGAGCTTTGGGACCCCCCCCTCCCCCCCACAGCCCTGCCGGTGCCCCTCACTCCCGACCTGCAGCCCCCTGCCAGCCCAGCCCTGGAGCTTTGGGACCCCCCCCCTCCCCCCACAGCCCTGCCGGTGCCCCTCACTCCCAACCCGCAGCCCCTGCTCTCCCTTTTCTGACCCACCTCGCCCCACCTGTGCCCCAGGTCTGGCCGTTCGCCGCCGTGGTGCCTGGTCGGCATGTCGTGGCTCGGTGAGCTGGATGCCGGCTCACCCCATTGCCCGAGGGCTTGTGGGGCGCGGCCCTGTGGGGTCCCCGGGGGGCTGGCTTGCAGGGGGCGCGGGCCAGCAGTGACCCCTCTTGCTTTGTTCCCCCCGCCCCCTGGCCGCGCGCAGCCTGGACCTGTCTGAGCTGGCGAAAGTGGCGAAGAAGAAGTTACAGGCGGTAAGTGGGGTGGGGGCTGGGCCCTTCTGGGGGGGGACACCCTGGCCTACAGGAGCTGCTCCTCGCAGACCAGCTGCCCTGGGACGGGGCTGCCCCCCGGAACCCCCCATGGGCCCCGGGGCAGGATGAGGCTGAGGGGCTGCTCCGACTCCACCCCCCTTGCCCCTGTGACCCCCCCACCTCTGCTTCCAGCTCAGCAACCGCCTCTTCGAGGAGCTGGCCATGGACGTGTACGACGAGGTGGATCGCAGGGAGAACGACGCTGGTGCGTGGGGGGCGGGCGGGCCGGGAGGGGGGATGCCGGGGCGGGAGGGGGGGATGCCAGCGGGGGGGGGGGGGTGCCCATGGGCCAGCCAGGGTGGCTGCAGCGTGGCGCTGGGGCCAGCCCTTCCCGGGCACGGCTGGGGCCTGGCTCGGACGCGGCTCAGAGCAGCTGGCTCCCTCCGCCCCCAGCCCGGAGCTGGGCCCGCCCCCCTCATTCCTTGGCAGGCGCTGGCTGCCGGCCACTGAGTTCCTTCCACAGGCCGCGGGCTCCGGCGTCCAGCGCAGCCGGGGGTGGGCAGGGCCGCGGGGGCCGGGCAGCCATCGGGCAGCGCTCCAGGTGGGTCTGGGGGCTCCCACGCAGGGAGCGGCTGGCTGCACGCCACTGGATCCTTCCCCCGGGAGGCCCTGGCTGGGAGCAGCTGCAGGGGTGGGCGGGTGTCGGATGGGATGGGGGGGGCAGCTGGGGGCATTTCTCCCTCCCTCCCCTCTGGGTTTGGGCTCGCGGCTGACCTGCTGCCCTTGCTCCATGTGGCCCCCGGGAGCCTGTCTCCCTCTGGGGGGGGGGGGCGTTTGCAGGGGGTTCCCTGCAGCCCGTCTCCCTTGGGGGTTGCGGGTGGCGTTTGCAGGGGGCTCCCTGCAGGCAGTTGCCCGGGTGGAGGCCGCTGGCACCGCTCGGCGGGAGAGCCCTGGCTGCTGCTGGCTGCCCAGGGCGTCAGGGCCGGCTGCGGGGGGGCTGGGCGGGGGCTGGGCCTCTCCCCCTTCCCCGGCTCCGCTCTCCAGGCCTGTTCGGAGCAGAGTGGATGGGGGGGGAGGTGCAGAGGGGCCCAGTCCCACACAGCCAGGCGGAGTCCCTGGTGCCAGCGTGTGGGGGCGACAGGATCACGCCGGGCGTGGTCGGGGGCTGGGCAAACCAGAGTGAAATCCCCCCGTAGCCCAGCCCGGCAGCACAGCTCTGCCCACAGGCCCCCGGGGCGGACGGGCGCTGGGCAGGCCTGGGAGCCCCCAGCCTGGCTGCCCTGCCACGAGGCCGTGCTCGGAGCAGCCGGCCGGGGCTCGCGCTCTGGGCTTGGCACCTCGCTGCGCGGCCCGTGCCAGGCTGGAGCCGTGCCCAGGCTAACAGGAGCCGGCTCCGCCCTCTGCCCCGCGAGGGCCGGCTCTCCCGGCCTTTCCCCGGGACCGGCGGCTGGCGTGTGCTGCCCTCCCTGGGCCCCGCCCGCTGGCCAGGGGCTGAGCCCGCAGCCTGTGCTCTGGGCTCCTTCCCAGCCATGGGGCGAGTCCCAGCCCAGCGATCAGTGGAGGGGCCCTGCAGGCCGAGACGGGGAGCCCACCGGGGCCTTGCATTTGCCTGGCTCCCCTTCTCTGTGCTGGGGGCTCCTGCGTTCCGGGGATGCCCCCCCTGCATGGATGCTCCAGAGCCTGGCAGCTGGGCGGGGGCTCTCCGGGGGAGTGGGGGAGCCAGGACTCCTGGGTTCAAACCCTGCACTGTCCCTGGCTCGCTGCGTGTCGAGCTCCCACGGGGTGGGGCTGCGTGCGTGGGGGGTGGGGCAGGGACATTGAGGTGCCCGGTAACCGCTGCCCGTTGCCCCCCCGCAGTCTGGCTCACGACACAGAATCACAGCACGCTGGTGACGGAGCGCAGCGCCGTGCCCTTCCTGCCCGTCAACCCCGAGTACTCGGCCACGCGCAACCAGGTACGCCGGCCCCCTCCTGACAGGGCTATCGGTCCCGCCAGCCCCGATCCCCTGGGCCTGGCCCCTGTCCCGTGCCTCTGGGGCTGGGGGCTCGGAGGGTCCCCTCGGCATGATCCCAGCTCTGCAGTGCCCCGCACTCCCCACCCGCAGCCCCTTCAGGCCGTGGGGAGCACTCGGGGTCCTGCCCCCGGATCGGCGGTGGGGCCCCAGGGCGCTGCGGCCCGTCTCACCCCCTCTCCCTCCGCCAGGGGCGGCAGAAACTCGCCCGGTTCAACGCCAGGGAGTTCGCCACCCTCATTATCGACATCCTGAGCGAGGCCAAGAGGCGGCAGCAGGGCAAGAGCCTGGTGAGCCCCACAGGTGAGTGGGGGGCAGGGGGGGAATCCCAGGGGGCGGGGGGCAGGGAGGATGTGGGGAGGGGCAAGGGGGCTGAGCAGAAGCTTTCTCCTCGCCATGGCAACCCAGCTGGGGGGCAGCAGTGGGGCCCCAGCACGGCTGGCGGTGGCTCCCTGCCCCAGTGCATTGTGGGTGGTGAGGACCCCGTCCTCCCCCAGACGCCGTCGACTACCCGGTGCGGGGCCAGAGCGACCCGGACGACCAGCACGACTACGACAGCGTCGCCTCCGACGAGGAGACGGACCAGGAGCCGCTGCACAGCGCCGCCCGCAACAACCGGGCCCGGGTGAGTCCGCGGGACGCTGGAGCTGGGGGGCCTCTGCCGGGTCTCGACCTAGACCCTGGGCCTGGCGCCGTGGCTGGGGAGGGGGAGCTGGGCGCCATGGCTGGGGAGGGGGAGCTGGGCGCCATGGCTGGGGGGGGGCCGGGCCGGGCGCCGTGGCGGGGGGGGGGGGCCGGGCCGGGCGCCGTGGCGGGGGGGGGGGCCGGGCCGGGCGCCGTGGCGGGGGGGGGGGGGGGCCGGGCCGGGCGCCGTGGCGGGGGGGTAGCCGGGCCGGGCGCCGTGGCGGGGGGGGGGAGCCGGGCCGGGCGCCGTGGCGGGGGGGAGCTGGGCCGGGCGCCGTGGCTGGGGGGGGGCCGGGCCGGGCGCCGTGGGGGGGGGGAGCTAGGCCGGGCGCCGTGGCTGGGGGGGGAGCTGGGCCGGGCGCCGTGGCTGGGGGGGGGCTGGGCTGGGCGCCATGTGGGGGGGTTCCGGGCCGGGCGCCGTGGCGGTGGGGGGCCGGGCTGGGCGGGGGCCGGGCCGGGCGCCGTGGCGGTGGGGGGCCGGGCCGGGTGCCGTGGCGGTGGGGGGCCGGGCCGGGCGCCGTGGCGGTGGGGGGCCGGGCCGGGTGCCGTGGGGGGGGCAGGCCCGGTCCGAGCCCGCGCTCAGTGGCTCTCCCCGCAGAGCATGGACTCCTCGGACCTGTCGGACGGGCCCATCACGCTGCAGGAGTACCTGGAGGTGAAGAAGGCCCTGGCAGCCTCGGAGGCCAAGGTGCAGCAGCTGATGAAGGTGAACAACAGCCTGAGCGACGAGCTGCGTCGTCTGCAGCGCGAGGTGGGTCCCGCCCCCGCCCCAGGGTGGAGGTGCTGCGTGGCGGGGGTGGGGTCGAGGGGGTCGGAGTGGGGGGGGGCAGCGCTCTCTCCCCACAGCAGCCCCTGGGGCTCGGGGGTATCTGTGGGCCCGATTCCTGGGGGGAGGAAAGGGCGTGGCTGTGGGCCCAGTGCCGGGGCATGACTGGGGTGCCGGGGGGGGTCTGTGGGGCCCGGAGGGAGGGTTCTGGGCACGGCCCCGGCGTCTCCACCATGCGCTGCTCCCTCCCTGCAGATCCACAAGCTGCAGGCCGAGAACTCGCAGATGCGGCAGCAGCCGGGCCCCGGGCCCGCGGCGCCGGCCCCCAGCGAGCGCTCGGACCACGGGCACAGTGTGGCCGCGGCAGCAGCTCACCGGCGCGACCGACAGGCCTTCTCCATGTACGAGCCGGGCTCGGCCCTCAAGCCCTTCGGGCAGCCCGTGGACGAGCTGGTCGGCCGCTTGCAGCCCTTCCACCCCAGCGTGAGTCGGGGGGGTCAGGGCCACGCCCGGCCCACGGGGTCCCCTTGCTGCAGTCTGCAGGGGCCAGCGTCCGTCCCTCAGGCTCCCTCTCCTGACCCAGGCGCTGCCCTGTGGGGCCCAGAGCCCCCCACCCTGCACCGGTTCCCACTCCAGGTCTCTGCCCCTGGGTGCTGAGGGGAGCCGGCCCGTAGGTGGGTCCCCAGCTGCGAGATCAGGGCCCAGAGGGACCAGCCTCCTCCGGACTCCTGGGTCCCAATCCCAGCTCTGAGGCACTGGTCTGTGTGAATGGGGCCTGGGCCGGGTTGGGCCGCCCAGGCAGTGCCAATGCCACGTGTCAACTGGACGCCCCATGGTGGCGTCTGAGGGGGACACACGGGGGCTGAACCTCGGTGCTCTGCCCGCCTGCCAGACGGGGCGCTGGGCGCGGCGCTGACTCGGCGCCTCTGGGGCTCTGTGCCCGTGGGATAGGGGGTCTGTGCAGCCCCGCTGGCGCTGGGGCGGGGCACTGGGGTGGGGCAGCTCCCAGGAGCCTGGCCTAGGGGGGTAACGTTTGCTGTGTCCCCAGGAGGTGGAGGATGAAGCTGTGTACCCCATGCACATCCCAGCCAGCGTGTACCGGGTAAGGGGGCCAGGGCCGGGGCGGCTGGAGGGGCCCTGGGCCCAGCGTCCTGCAGCGCGGGGGGAGCCCAGTGGTCGTGCTATTCGGCCCCATGCCCATGTCGGGGGAAGCAAGCGCCCCCTCCCCTGCTAGCCCTGTGGCGCTGGACAAGCCCGGCTGGGGCTGGCTCCGACTCCCCCAGGGTCCCTCTCCCCCAGGTCTCCCGCCTCGCTGCTGTCCGGCCTGGGGGTGCCCTCTCGCCGCTGGCTGCGCAGTGCGTGGGCAGCCCAGCCCTGCTGTGTGTGCTCATGTCCCGTGACACTGGGGGTGGACCCTGAGTGGGGCGGGGCCCGAGGGGCTGCTGCCGGCTGGCGCCTCAGTGCGGCGGGTTGGCACGGAGGCCGTGGGGTGGGGGAGAACACGGGCATCAGTCAGCCGGGCCTCACGCGTGCCACTGGCCCATCTGTACGTGGGCGCCCGGACTCCTGACCCTGGGGGGCCCGGAGACTTTCGTACCCACTTGCCCCAACTCGCCCTGTCCTCTTGCAGATCCGGAAGGGGGTGTCCGCCTCCTCGGTGCCCTTCCCCCCCTCCTCCCCGCTGCTCTCCGGCACACAGGACGTCGCCCGCCACATGGTGACGTACTCGCTCTGAACCGAGGGGGAGGGACTGGCCATGGGGCAGGCTGGAGGGGGGGGTTCAGCTGGGGGCTGAGGGTGCCCCTCTCTGGGTGGGTGGGTTGGATGCATCGTCCCTGTGCCCATCACTGGGGCAGATCCCAGCCCTATGCCTGGGGCCGGGGAGAGCTCTGGACGGGGGGGTGGAGCCTGCACCTGACGCTGCCTCGTCTCCCCCCTAGCCCAGCAAGCTAGACCGGCATGGCAGCGGGACTGACAGCGACTATGACAACACGCAGGCTGGCGAGGCGCTGCTCAGGTCAGAGGCGGGGCCTGGTGGGAAGGGGCGTGGCCAGTTGGGTGCTGCTGAGATCAGAGGCGGGGCCTGGTGGGAAGGGGCGTGGCCAGTTGGGTGCTGCTGAGATCAGAGGCGGGGCCTGGTGGGAAGGGGCGTGGCCAGTTGGGTGCTGCTGAGGTCAGGGGCGGGGCCTGATGGGAAGGGGCGGGGCCATGGTGCACTTGGCTGTTCTCCAGGCCCAGTGCCAGGTTGGCGGGCAGAGCGCGGGACTCCCAGCCAGCGTTGGGGCCGAGCCCCCAGCGCAAGGGTCCAGGAGCAGCAAACCCCCCACCCCCATGGGCCTGGCCCTGGCCCCTCCCTGACTGGACCGGGGGCTGCCCCGGTGTGTGGCCGGCTGCCCCCGCCCCAGCTGCGGCTCTGCCCCTGCAGCATGGACGGGAAGCGGTTCCTGGAGCTGGGGCGGGACGACGACTTCCACCCCGAGCTGGAGGCCCTGGACGGGGAGCTGGACCCCGGGCTGCCCAGCACCGAGGACGTGATCCTGAAGACCGAGCAGGTCACCAAGAACATCCAGGAGCTGCTGCGGGCCGCCCAGGAGTTCAAGCACGACAGGTGGGACCCCCGGGGGCGGAACTGGGGCTGAGCCAGGGGCACTAGAGAGCTGAGCCCCCCCCCCCTCCCTGGCCAGGTTCCTCATGGGGGGCGGAGGGGGATCCTGCAGTTCCAGGAGGTCTAAGGGCTCTTGGGCCATTGTGTGCTGCTGCCACGGCCCAGGCCCCAGAAGTGGCTGCATTGCTGGGGGTAGGAGGAGGCTGCTCCAGGCATTCTCTGCTGGGCGTCCGCCCGGCGGGGGGGGAGAGGGGTCTGCCCGGGGGGGGGCGGGGCGGGAGCTGTGCAGTGCCGGGGCTGGGCCAGGCCTCACGGCCCTGCCTTCTCTCCAGCTTCGTGCCCTGCTCCGAGAAGATCCACTCCGCCGTCACCGAGATGGCCTCGCTCTTCCCCAAGGTAAGAGGGCCCAGGGGGGCCCGATTCCCCGGCCACGTCTGTCCTGTGCCCCGGGGCTGCCGGGGGGCTTGGGCTCCGCCCCGTCCCGTGCCCCACAGGCCTGTCTCTGCCTTGCTGCAGAAGCCGGCACTGGAGACGGTGCGCAGCTCCCTGCGGCTGCTCAATGCCAGCGCCTACCGGCTGCAGAGCGAGTGCCGCAAGACGGTGCCGCCGGAGCCTGGCGCGGCCGTGGACTACCAGCTCCTGACGCAGCAGGTCATCCAGTGTGCCTACGACATCGCCAAGGCCGCCAAGCAGCTAGTCACCATCACCACCCGCGAGAAGAAGCAGTGAGGCCGGTCCCCACCGGGCGGCTCCCCGGCCCCCCCTCCCTCCTGGGGCAGGACGTGGGGCCGGGGAGTTGCCAATGCAAGTGTCCTTAGTTTGCCCAAGGGACCTGAGCACATGCCATTCCTGGCCCCCCGTGCTGCCAGTGCGGGGCAGAGCGTGGCACGGGTCGTGCCCTCTCCCCCCACGCTGCCAGTGTCTGTGCTGCCCCTGCCCCAGCCCCCTCCCTCCCACGGCAGCGCCCATGCTGCCCTCTGGACACTCCCTGATGGAGCAGGTGCCAAAGGCCTGGAGCCAGCGCCCAGCCTGGTAAATCGCTCGGTGGCCGGCTGCGTGGCATGGCTGCGTGTGCCCCCTGTACATAGCCCCTCATGGCGTGCTCCCGCCCCACCCGCCAAGGAACCACTAACCGGGCAGCTGGGAGCCCCCTGAGCCTCTCCCCTGCGCCCCTGCATGGCGGGTGTAGCCGGGGGTGCTGCCAGAGGAGCCTCCCCCATAGCGGTGTCAGCCCCGTTGAGTGGCGGGCGCTGCCCGCGGCTTTACACTGGAACCGGAGCCCTGCCCTGGCTGGCGCCCGGCATCTCCCCTGTGCGTGAGTGTGAGCCCCAGTCTGTGTAGCCTCCCCTCCCCCTGCACATCGCCCTCCCCACTGCCCCAGGCGCCGCGTCTGGACTTCTCCCCACCGCCAGCGCCCAGCCCCCCTCCCCCGGGGGGGCCCAGGGAAGCCGTGGGGAAGGGAGGAGAACCCAGGCGGGCTGGGGCCTGTACTGTACATTTGTATCAAATAAAGAGGTGACTGTGACCCTGGCTCCCGCCCGTCTGCCGACCCCCGGCACCCCCGGCCCACGCGGTGCCCCCGGCTCACCCATCTGCCGCCCCCCCGGCCCACGCAGCACCCCCGGCTCACCCGTCTGCCGCCCCCCCGGCCCACACGGCACCCCCGGCTCACCCGTCTGCCGACCCCCCGGCCCACGCGGTGCCCCCGGCTCACCTGTCTGCCGCCCCCCGGCACCCCCGGCCCACGCGGTGCCCCCGGCTCACCCGTCTGCCAACCCCCGGCACCCCCGGCCTGCCCCAGCTCACCCGTCTGCCGACCCCCGGGGCGCCCCCGGCTCACCCGTCTGCCGCCCCCCCGGCCCACGCGGTGCCCCCGGCTCACCCGTCTGCCGCCCCCCCGGCCCACGCGGCACCCCCGGCTCACCCGTCTGCCGACCCCCCGGCCCACGCGGTGCCCCCGGCTCACCTGTCTGCCGCCCCCCGGCACCCCCGGCCCACGCGGTGCCCCCGGCTCACCCGTCTGCCAACCCCCGGCACCCCCAGCCTGCCCCAGCTCACCCGTCTGCCGACCCCCGGGGCGCCCCCGGTTCACCCGTCTGCCGCCCCCCCGGCCCACGCGGTGCCCCCGGCTCACCCGTCTGCCGCCCCCCCCGGCCCACGCGGCACCCCGGCTCACCCGTCTGCCGCCCCCCGGCCCACGCGGCGCCCCCGGCTCACCCGTCTGCCGCCCCCCGGCACCCCCGGCCCACGCGGCGCCCCCGGCTCACCCGTCTGCCGCCCCCCCGGCCCACGCGGTGCCCCCGGCCTGCCCCGGCTCACCCGTCTGCCGCCCCCCAGCACCCCCGGCCTGCCCCAGCTCACCCGTCTGCCGCCCCCCGGCCCACGCGGTGCCCCCGGCTCACCCGTCTGCCGCCCCCCGGCCCACGCGGCGCCCCCGGCTCACCCGTCTGCCGCCCACGTGGCGCCCCCAGCTCACCCGTCTGCCGCCCCCCGGCCCACGCGGTGCCCCCGGCTCACCCGTCTGCCGCCCACGCGGCGCCCCCAGCTCACCCGTCTGCCGCCCCCCGGCCCACGCGGCGCCCCCAGCTCACCCGTCTGCCGCCCACGCGGCGCCCCCGGCTCACCCGTCTGCCGCCCCCCGGCCCACGCGGCGCCCCCGGCTCACCCGTCTGCCGCCCCCCGGCCCACGCGGCGCCCCTGGCTCACCCGTCTGCCGGCCCCCCCGGTCTGCCCCAGCTCTGTGCAGCCAGACGCAGCAACTCTCTTAAAACCCTTTATTCCGCAGAAAGCGTGAGCTGCTGCGAGGGGAGGGACCCGGGGGGAGGGGGGGGGCTGTGCCCACGCGCTCCCCGAGGGGTCCGAGCCAGCCCCTGCCCCTCGCAGCTGCCTGCTAGTCCGAGCTCTCGCTCGACGCCCCCGGGAGCAGCAGCCGTCGCTGGGGCCGCGGCCGCTTCTTCCGCCTGCTGGGGCCCAACAGGAGCCGCCTCTTGAGAAGAGCTGCAGAGAGACAGAGCGTGGTCAGGCCCCGCTGGGGGCAGGGGGTGCTGGGGGCTCTCCCCAGGGAGGAGGGGGGTGCTGGGGGCTCTCCCCAGGGAGGAGGGGGGTGCCGGGGGCTCTCCCCAGGGAGGAGGGGGGTGCCGGGGGCTCTCCCCAGGGAGGGGAAGAGGAGCGGGTGCTGGGGGCTCTCCCCAGGGAGGAGGGGGGTGCCGGGGGCTCTCCCCAGGGAGGAGGGGGGTGCCGGGGGCTCTCCCCAGGGAGGGGAAGAGGAGGGGGGTGCCGGGGGCTCTCCCCAGGGAGGGGGGTGCCGGGGGCTCTCCCCAGGGAGGGGAAGAGGAGGGGGGTGCTGGGGGCTCTCCCCAGGGAGGGGAAGAGGAGGGGGGTGCTGGGGGCTCTCCCCAGGGAGGGGGGTGCTGGGGGCTCTCCCCAGGGAGGGGAAGAGGAGGGGGGTGCTGGGGGCTCTCCCCAGGGAGGGGAAGAGGAGGGGGGTGCCGGGGGCTCTCCCCAGGGAGGGGAAGAGGAGGGGGGTGCCGGGGGCTCTCCCCAGGGAGGAGGGGGGTGCCGGGGGCTCTCCCCAGGGAGGAGGGGGGTGCTGGGGGCTCTCCCCAGGGAGGAGGGGGGTGCCGGGGGCTCTCCCCCGGGAGGGGAAGAGGAGGGGGGTGCTGGGGGCTCTCCCCAGGGAGGGGAAGAGGAGGGGGGTGCCGGGGGCTCTCCCCAGGGAGGGGAAGAGGAGGGGGGTGCCGGGGGCTCTCCCCAGGGAGGAGGGGGGTGCTGGGGGCTCTCCCCAGGGAGGGGAAGAGGAGGGGGAGCTGGGGGCTCTCCCCAGGGAGGAGGGGGGTGCCGGGGGCTCTCCCCAGGGAGGAGGGGGGTGCCGGGGGCTCTCCCCAGGGAGGGGAAGAGGAGGGGGGTGCCGGGGGCTCTCCCCAGGGAGGGGAAGGGGAGGGGGAGCTGGGGGCTCTCCCCAGGGAGGAGGGGGGTGCCGGGGGCTCTCCCCAGGGAGGGGAAGAGGAGGGGGGTGCCGGGGGCTCTCCCCAGGGAGGAGGGGGGTGCCGGGGGCTCTCCCCAGGGAGGGGAAGAGGAGGGGGGTGCTGGGGGCTCTCCCCAGGGAGGGGGGTGCCGGGGGCTCTCCCCAGGGAGGGGAAGAGGAGGGGGGTGCCGGGGGCTCTCCCCAGGGAGGAGGGGGGTGCTGGGGGCTCTCCCCAGGGAGGGGGGTGCCGGGGGCTCTCCCCAGGGAGGGGAAGAGGAGGGGGGTGCTGGGGGCTCTCCCCAGGGAGGGGTTGCCGGGGGCTCTCCCCAGGGAAGGGAAGAGGAGGGGGGTGCCGGGGGCTCTCCCCTGGCAGGAGGGGGGTGCCGGGGGCTCTCCCCAGGGAGGAGGGGGTGCCGGGGGCTCTCCCCAGCGAGGGGGGGTGCTGGGGGCTCTCCCCAGCGAGGAGGGGGGTGCTGGGGGCTCTCCCCAGGGAGGGGAAGAGGAGGGGGGTGCCGGGGGCTCTCCCCAGGGAGGAGGGGGGTGCTGGGGGCTCTCCCCAGGGAGGGGGGGGAGTTTTGTGAGCACTCACCGGAGAGGGGCTCCTGCCCCCCGTCGTCCGGGGTCCAGTAGAGGCTCTGGCTCTTGCGGCACTTGCGGTGGAGCCGGGTGTAGAGGATGGCGAGCGCCAGCAGCGCCAGCAGGAAGGTCAGGGCGCTGGCAGCCCAGGCCGCTTCCTCGGTGTGGGGCGTGGGCACATAGGCGTGTGGGGCCTGCCCCTCCGGCACGGCTCCCCGCTGGGCCACGGCGCTGGGACATGAGCAGCCCCGGCGCCCAGGGCCCTCCTGCCGTGGGGCCGGGCTGTGGGGCCCTGCAGGGCGGTGCTGGTCCGTTGTGGGGGTCAGAGCCCCAGCCCCATGGCTGCCCCCCAGGGATGCGCTGGCCTGCGGCAGAGTGTCTGTTGGTGGCAGCATGGAGGCTGCCCGCGGTCCGGCTGTGCCAGAGGGTGGCGCTGTATCCAGGTGATCCCAGTCACCTCTGGGTGCAGGGGTCGCCTCACCCCCTGCCTGGCTGTGCCCAGGGCCCACGCTGGCGCCTGGCACCTCTGCTGTGGGGCCCCCCAGCCAGTTCCTGCTGCTTCCACCGCCCCTGGAGCGCAGTTGGGGGTGTCCCTCGGGCCCCAGCAGGGCCTTGTCTAGTGCCGGGGGGGCTCGCCGGGCTGCCCTGGGCCTCCCCCCCACAGATAGCAAGCTGCGGGGTGTGGGGTGCTTTAGCACGTCCTGGGGGAGTGAGAAGGCAGGGTCAGAACTGGGGATCAGCTGCTGTTTCCCCTGGAAGACTAGTGCCAGCCCCACCGGGCCAGCTCTACCCCATTTGCCGGGCTGGCAGTGCCACCTTACGACAGGGGTGACTGGGCCCAGCACAGCCCATCTGTGGTGAAGTCTCGGCGACGGCCCCAGAGAGGCGGGAGGCCTGATGCGGTGAGTCAGGGGCTGGAGGTGACGCTCCCTCCCTAGCCCCCGTGTTTGCTCATCACGGCGCTAAGGGGGTGCTGATGTGGGGCGCTCTGCTCTCGCTGCTCCACTAATTAATTACTAATTAATCGGTGCTGGTGGCGGGCTCGCTCTGCAGGCTGGGCTGGAGTCTCCCGCCGGCTGGCGCAGAGCTGGGCCGGGCCCGGGGACGGTTCTGCTTATGGAGTGGTTGGGCCAGGCCGGGAGTCAGACCCGCACCCTCGTCCCACCGGGTCTGCTTGACGTGAGGGTCTCCGGCCGAGCAGAAACGTGTGTTGATAGTGACAGTGTCTCAAAGCAGCCGGTTCCCAGAGCTGCACTGGACCTGGCCTGGCCCTACCCACTTCTGCATCAGCCGAAAGCCGAAAGGTGCAGGGCCAAGCGCAAACGGCCTCCCGAGGGAAGGGAAACGTTTCCCGCCCCCTGGCACGGTCAATGGGATTAGACGCTTCCTGCCAACTGGGGGCACAAGGAGAGGGGTCCATGAGGCCGGGCCGGGGGGGGGAGTCAGGGGTGGGGATGGGTGTCTGACTCCACTGAAACGTTGCGGGATATCGAAAACCGGCCCCACTTCCTGCCCACGGGCCATCGGCCGAACAGGGCGCAATGCCCTTCGCCTAGGCCCCAAATGGGGCTGGGCTGGTCGCCTGCTGGGCAGGGGGGGCACGGAGGGTATCAGCCCCTGGGACTGCCCCGCACCCACTAGCCCAGGCAGCTCTGCTCTGCCCCCAGCTTCTCCAGCCAGCCCCCTCCCGGGCCGGCCCCAGACTCACCCGCTGCTGCATGGGGCTGAGGATGTATCGGTCCAGCAGGACCAGCCGGGCCTGGAGGGGGGCAAAGGGGGAAGGTCAGCGCCCTGCACGGGGCCAGCAGGATTCCAGCCCGGCAAGAGCCGTCCGGGGGGGGCAGGGTGCGGTACCCCCCCCTCCCCGGGGTCTCCTCGGCGGACACTGGCTCCGGCCCTGGGGGGAACCGCAGGGAGATGGGCCCGTCCACCGGGCAGGCTCAGCGGCCCCACACGGGGGAGCGGGACCGAGCCAGGGCCCTGCCAGGGCCGCGGGCAACCCCGAGCAGCGGGCACGGCTGGGCCTGGCACCTGGGTCCCGAACGGGGGCTGGGGGGGGCGGCTCCAAAAGCGCATGCGGGGCAGGAAGGGGGGGGCCGGCTGCCCGCGGGTCCCAGGCCTGCGCCCCCCGGCAGGGGTCGTGCCAGGCCCCGCCCGGCCCCGCCCGCCGGCCTCGCACCCCGCCTGGTGCCGCGCGGGGGGGGGCTCCCGGGCCAGGGCTGCCATCTGGGCACTTGCTCATTGGCTGGGCTGAGGGGGGGGGGGCGGGTCTCCGGGTTCCAGGGAAGCCAATGGGGGCGGGCGAGACCGAGTAGGATTTAAAGGGGCCGGCGCGTCCCCAGCGGCCAGGGGACAGAGGGGGCGGGGGGGGGGGCAACTGCGCGAGCTGGGATCCGGGGCCCGGGGGGGAGGGGCGGCAGGTGCCCCCCCCCCCCCGGGGCCTGCAACGGCGGGCGCTGCTGCTGGGCACCCAGGGGGCTGGTGCGGGCCCCGCACCCCGGCTGAGCGGGGGGGGGGGGGGAGGGAGCCGGGGCGCCACCTTCACCTGCGCGGACGAGAACAAAGGCTAACGTGGGAGAGGAGCCGCCCCCCCCCCTCGCCTCCAGTCAGCACTCGCCCCCCCCCCCGGGTCCTCCCCCCCCTCGCCTCCAGTCAGCACTCGCCCCCCCCCCCGGGTCATCCCCCCCCCTCGCCTCCAGTCAGCACTCGCCCCCCCCCGGGTCCTCCCCCCCCTCGCCTCCAGTCAGCACTCGCCCCCCCCCCCCCCGGGTCATCCCCCCCCCTCGCCTCCAGTCAGCACTCGCCCCTCCCCGGATCCTCCCCCCCCCACTCGCCCCCCCCGGGTCCTCCCCCCCCCGCAGCACTCGCCCCCCCCCGCAGCACTCGCCCCCCCTCGCCTCCAGTCAGCACTCGCCCCCCCCCGGGTCCTCCCCCCCCACTCGCCTCCAGTCAGCACTCGCCCCCCCCCCGGGTCCTCCCCCCCCACTCGCCTCCAGTCAGCACTCGCCCCCCCCCCGGGTCCTCCCCCCCCACTCGCCTCCAGTCAGCACTCGCCCCCCCCGGGTCCTCCCCCCCCCACTCGCCTCCAGTCAGCACTCGCCCCCCCCGGGTCCTCCCCCCCCCACTCGCCTCCAGTCAGCACTCGCCCCCCCGGGTCCTCCCCCCCCCACTCGCCTCCAGTCAGCACTGGCCCCCCCCGGGCCTCCCCCCCCACTCGCCTCCAGTCAGCACTCGCCCCCCCCCGGTCCTCCCCTCCCACTCGCCCCCCCCGGGTCCTCCCCCCCCGCAGCACTCGCCCCCCCCTCGCCTCCAGTCAGCACTCGCCCCCCCCCCCCGGCCCAGTGTCGCGGACCGCGGCGGCCCAACCCAGCAGCCAGGTCCCGCGGCGACTCCGCCACACGCCCCGGCCCCCTGGGGCGGGGGGGAGACTCGGGGCAGCCCCTGCGATCTGCCGGGCTCGTGTGTGTCCCGCCCCATGGCGCAGCGCGCGGCCTGCGGGCACAGCCTGGCCCGTCGCCTTGGCCCCGCCCCCCCACCTCATTGCCCCCCCCCCCGCCAGTGCCTCATTGCCCGGTCCCCGGCCCTCCCCCGCCCCCCCAATCCCCGGCCAGCACCTCATTGCCCCCCCCCCAGCATTCACCTCCTCACAGGCTGCCACCGCAGCTGCACCCCACTCCCCTGCACCGAGGGGACTTTCCTGGCCTGGAGAAACAGGACCCCCCCCATCGTGCTGTGGTGTGAGGGGGGGCAGGGAAGGGGTCTGAAAAAGGGCCCCACCCCCGTCAGTCACCCAGGGCCGGATCGGGGCCCCCAGGGCTGTGGGGTGGAGGCGGAGGCAGGGGGTGAATGACCCCCACAGTGCGGCGGGGGAAGAGCCGTGTGCTCCTCCCAGCCCAGCTCCTGCCTGAGCCCCAGTCCCTGCCGCTGCTCGGGCCTCTCGGCCCCAGGCAGGGATCTGGGGGCTGGGGTCCCCCACAAGCCCTGCTCCGGGTGCACCCAGACCCCCCTCGCCTCGCCCCGCTGGACAGGGGGAGCAGGCCCTGGGACCGGCCCTAGGGACCTGTCTGCAAGGGGGGGCGAGGACCCAAGAAGGGGCGGGGGAGCGCTCAGTGGGGGCAGATGGGAGGCAGGGATGGGAACGTCTCACCCCTCCGGGCACTCCCGGTGCAGGGAGCCAGGACCCCCCTGGACGAGGGGAGAGCAAAGAGGGAGGAGCCTACAGCGCACCCCCCCCCCCCAGGCAGCCCAGCGGGGGGGCCCCCCATTGCAGAGAGGCTCTTCCAGGCAGCGCGCCAGGGCCCTGGTGAGCGCGCCTGGCAGGGGAAGGGTTAACGCTTGCACAACCCCCATCCAATCGCACACTCGCCCTCGCACAAATCCAGTATTTGCTAAGTGACGAGGGGGGCGAAGCGCAGCCCAGGCAGGGGGCTCCGGGAGACGCTTCTTCCCCCGCCAGCCAGCCGGGCACCTCATGCTGGCACTGGGGAGTCTTGGGGCCTGGGCCCTGGCTTTCGCCCTCCTCTGCCTCCTAGCCAAGGCGCGGTGGGGGCTAGGCCAGGAGCCGAGGGGTGCAGGAGAGAGAGAAGAGGGGGACAGTGTCATGGGGGAGGAGGGGCCCGGGGCAGGACCCTGCAGGCTCATCTGCAAACCCTCCGCCCTGGCCCGGAGCCTGCTGCGGAGCCTGCGGGGGGGTGGTGCCCTGGGGGGCGGGCGCTGGCTGTGGCGGACCTGGCCCCACCTCCAGACCCTGTTCCAGCTTCTCTGCCCCCCCGCCCGGCGCCCAGAGCTGGCCCGGGAGCTCCTGCAGCTGGCCGACGGGGGCCTGGTGGCCTTGGACTGGGTCACGGGGCCCCGGGCCCCCGGCAAGCGGAGTCGAGCGGCCGCGGCCTTCGGCACGGCCCCGGTGCTGCTGGTCCTTCCCAATGCCTCGGGCAAGGTCACCAGGGGCCTCCTGCACCTCTGCCTGCTGGGCCTGGAGCAGGGCTACAAGCCCGTCATCTTCAACCGGCGGGGGCACAACGGCAGCCCGCTCGCCAGCCTGAAGCTGCAGGGCTTCGGGGACCCGGGCGACCTGAAGGAGGCGGTGACCTACATCCGCACCCGGCAGGCGGGGGCCGCGCTCTGTGCCGTGAGCGAGGGGTCGGGCTCCGGCCTGCTCCTCTCCTACCTGGGGGAGTGCGGCTCCTCCAGCTACCTGGCTGCAGCCGCTTGCATCTCGCCCGTGTTCAGGGCCCAGGAGTGGATGGAGAGCGGGGGGCCCTGGCTGTACGAGTGGAGTCTGCTCCTCCACCAGAAACGGAGCCTCAGCAGGTGGGTACTTTCCCCACTCCCTCCCCTGCCCTCCCGCCCACAGCCCGGGGGGGCAGGAACAAAGTTCTCCGGCAGAGCTGGGGGACCGTAGGGCGGGCTCTGGGGCATCAGCCGAGCAGGGTGGAGGTGGGGGGCGCAGGGTGGGTAACACGGGGCTACAGCTCAGGATCCAGGGGCACTGGCTCAGCACCAGCTGCACTTTCACCACCACGTGAACTCATGGCTGCCAGATGTGATAGCGACAGGGCCCGGGGGTGAGGGGATCAGCCAGGCAGAGGCGCTGCAGAGAGCAGGCAGGACCCGGGAGACCTGCCGCTGAGAGCAGCTCAACCCCCCCGTCCCTGAAATCTCACACAGCAGCGTGCAGGGGAACAGCCAGGAGGGCCGGGGGAGCAGCAGGCACGTCGGGGGAATTGTTAAAAGCAAAGGCCCCCGCCCCCGTTTAAAACCTGTCCGAACTCAGGGGAACGGCCTGGCTGGGCAAGGGAAGCGACGGTCACGGCCTCAGCCAGTCCCAAGCCAACCCCCACCCGCCAGCCTGAGTTTGAAATAGTTCTGCTGAAGTTTTACCTCTGCCCGGAAACTCAGCTCTGCACCGAGCCCAGCCCAGCCCCCCACCCCGCTGAGGGCTCCTGGCGCCCAGCTGGTGGAGCATGGACGGTACCAGGCCAGGTACAGCCCCTGCCTGTGGGCACAGCTAGAGTGGTGCTTTGCAGCAGCCCAGCTCGTCCCATAGGCGAGGGGAACAGGCCACACAGGCCAAAGACACCTTCAGCCCCCTAGAACCGTCCACACCAGGGCTGTAATCGGAGTGAGACCCCAGGAGGCAGGGGGTGTAGAGCAAGCCCTGGATGTGCTGGGTAAGGGCAGCCACACCAGCCCCGCCCTCACAATCCTCCCTCCTCGCAGAGTCAGGCCAGCAGGACGCCCCTGGGCCTCCCGGCTTCCCCTGGGCAGTCTGCTGCCAGGACCCCTCAGGGGGGCTGATGGTGCCTGTCTGCGCCTCATTCCCGGGTGTCCTAGTCAGAGCCCCGGGGACCATCAATGGACAATTCCAGGAACATGGAGAGTCCAAGGCGCCAGGTGCTAGGGAGGCCCTTGGGCCGGCTCCGAAGGGGGCACCTGTCTCGGGGCAGGAAGGAAAGTCACGGCCCGCCAGTGCCCAGGGGAGGGAGAAAGCCACACTCAGCCGCCCGGACCCGAGGCAGGGGACAGCCGTGCTCCTGAACTGGATTATTGGCAATGCTCTGCCGGTCCCTCGCCCCGTGCGCGGTGTGGGAGCCAGGGACTGGCCAGGGCTCCGGTGCCAGGGGCAGCTGGAGAGCCAGGGATGCCCTGGCCTTAGGGGTAGCAGCACCCAGCGGGGTTCCCCACGCATGGCCCGCCCTCTCCCTCTCCCACACCAACGCTGCAGCAGCCTCAGCCTGCTGCCATGGAAACCAGAGCCATGTACGGAGCCCAGGTGCTAAGATTCTCCTCGTCGCTATGGTTTCCAAGTGACCAAAATGACAAGTGAGCGAGAAACTGCGGAGCAAGGTCCCCTCCCTTCCTGCAGCAGGGCGCGGCTGGACCCCCGAGTCCCCAAGCCAGCCTGCCGGGGGCCTTTCATATCTGCACGGGCAGGGCCTGCAAAAGCAGAGGCATGACACGAACTGGCTGGAGGTTGGGGTGGGATAGGCTAGGAGCAGGGCACCCTGGACCAGCTCCCCCGGGTGGGATCCAGGGAGGGTGCATAGTGGAGTTCAGAGGCCTAGGCAGACGGTGCATCCACCCCCAGCTTGTGACACACCCAACCACACCATGGCCTAGCCAGACATTTGTAACGTGCCCATCACCATGGCCTCTAGCAACCCTGCCAGGTTGTGGCTTCAGGCCCCTGCTAAGCCATACAGATCCGGCACTGGAGGCAGGATTCAGGAGCTTTTACTCCGAGCCGCTGCAGGGCAGTGCCCCATGCCAGCTAGGGCAGCCGTCTCCAGTGTGCAACACTCGAGAAGTCCGAGCATCCAGCAGGGGGCAGCGATGTGTTGGTGAATGACGAGCGTGCCCCGGCTGTTGTCCCTCCTAGGTACGCCACAGCCCTGGCAGAGGTGGTGGAGACGGGCCGGCTGTTCAGGAGCCGCTCGCTCCGGGAATTCGAGGAAACCCTCTTCTGCCAGACCAAGCAGCACCCCGTCAGCTGGGACGCTTACTGGGAGCGCAACGAGCCCCTCCGGGACGCGGATGAGGCCGCCGTCCCAGTCCTGTGCCTCTGCGCTGCCGATGACCCCGTCCGGGGCCCGGCGGCCAGCACCCTCCCCATGGAGCTCTTCCACAGCAGCCCCTACTTCTTCCTGCTGCTGACGCCGCATGGCGGGCACTGCGGCTTCCTGAGGGAGGGGCCCGGCTCCTGGAGCCAGGCGGTGACGCTGGAGTACTTCGCGGCCGTGGCGGAGTTCTTTCGCACGGAGGAGAGGCTGCTCCGGTGCAGGAGGAGCGTCCTGAAGAAGACAGAAGCTTCCTCCGCTGCCTGCCACCTCCAGGAGATCTTCAGCTGGCAGAGGTCCTACACCAGGTAGCGCCAGGCAGGTGCCGGGACTAGCCCCTCTGCACGGCGTCCCTGGGAGAGTCCCTGGGCCATGCCGTGCTGTGCACTCACCCCCGCTGGAGGGGACGAGCAGCACCGGAGCTGCACACAAAGGCCCTGCCGTCCCCTCCCCACAGGAGCAGACCGTCGAAAGCGCACGTGGCTGCTGTGTGCCCACCCCACACACTCGGGGTTGGGCACGGCTAACTGACCCTCCCCTTGTGCCGATGAAATTCCACCAGCCCGAGTGTGCGGGGGTGGGAAATGTCCACAGTGCCCCTGCCACGGGAGGGCACTGGGCTGCTGGAGGAACAGCATTCGGGGAGATGCGAAGCCCACACCCTGACCCTTGGGTCCCCCCCCCCCCGAAGTCCTGGCTAAATCCCACAGCAGACGCTCCATGTACTAAAATTACTTTATTACAGTTGATTTTTTAACATTTCCTTTGCTCTGTTGCAAAGGATACTTACAAACAAAATATTACATACAACCTTATTTTCTCTCTTATTTTCTGACAACTTGGTAACAGCTTTAAATGCACAATCTATACAATTAATACAGGTTATATATGAGCGCTAATGTATGTTGAACCAGAAGGATACCAGAATACTGACAATATACTGTACAACAAGCCTTATCAGTTAGTGCTTGTGGCAATTTCTACCGAAAGGAAAATGCACACCTCTAGACTCCCCCATCCCAGCTGGTGCTAACAGAAACATGAGCAGGAAGGAGTCCGGTCTCCCCGTTTTATCCCTTGGTGATCTACCCCTGGAGGACTCAGGCCACTGTTCAGTAGAATGGTGTGGGTAGGAGCACCCACAATAAAGTGATGCTGGGCTCCCGGCCTCGCTTTGTTAAAGCCTGTTTACACCCTCCCGCCCCGCTGATGTCCCAGAATGAAGGAGCTCGCTACTGGCCCAGGATCGAGGCTGGGGCCGGGGGGAAGAGTTCTTGGTCGTTCGGGAAGCGGGTGAGGAGAGCAAACACTAATTGGTGTCTGAGCATCCCTCTTTCCACTCACACAAGGGATGGACCAATGACCCCGCAGGCGGCAGCTGAGGGGCACATGGTTATTGTAACCCCCACCGCTACGCGCTGCAGCCCTCATGCCAGCAGAGCTCCCACCGCCGGTGACGGCGACTGGGCTGTGGCGAGACCACGTGGGACTGAGTAGCTCTGAGCGACCTAGTTAAAGCCCAGCTTTGCCTCCATTTCGCAACCAAAGCCAGATTTGTGCTGCTACAGGGGCACACTCGCCATCCCCCCAGGCGTTCCCTAGAACTGATAAGGCGACATGTTTATTTTCTTTTAAAGCACCTGACAGTGAAGCATTTTTAGATGACTGGCGAAAGACCAGGCATTCACCCGGAAGCTGCGAATGGAAATTCCCCTCCCCCTTTTCCAGGTTCCCCCCAAAAGTGTGGCGGAAGAAAATCCAACAGTGTAAAAATGCCAGGTTCAAGTTAAAATTTCTTGTCGTTTCCACAAGTATTGTGTAAACTACAACCAACCAAACAAGCATGCTGGAAATCCTGGAAACAAAAGGGAAAGTGATATACAAAAGTCAACATATAAATAAGATGTCTGGCTGACAGGTAGAAGAATAAATCATTCTGGGTTACAAAAAGATTATACATTCAAGATGCTCCGAACCCAGTGGGATAACTTACGTTAAATTTGTTAATAGTTATGTTAGAATTCTCAAGTTTGTCTTTAAAGTTTTCACAATACAAGCAAGCGATTTTTAAAAATATACACTATACACACCTCACAAAACCTTCTCCCACCCCCTACTAAACCAAGGGGGTTTTGACAGCTATAGTCCTCCTGGTAATCCGTCATTTTCACAACTGTTCACCTTATGTTTTAAATGGGTTAATCATTTCCACGGAATAACATAAATAGGAATTTTAGTAACCCAAGCATTAATAGGAACTTCTTCGGCATTTACAATTTCCAAGTGGGTATAGCCTTCTGCTTCTGTAGGATGCACTATATCGGATTTTGTGTTAATTTATTTACAACAGACCCACCCCCCCATTTGAGTTGGTTTGGTCAGATAAAGTGCCCCCCTCCCAAGCAAACTCGTGTGAGAAATGAGCAGGGTTAGGAGAAAAAGGAAGGATGAAGAAAGTAAGCTGGCGGTTTTGATTGCTAGAAACCACTCCCACCGCCCATGCCTCTCCATCTCTGCTTTGATCCTGTCAGTGTCTTGAAGAGTTCACATCCCAACAGCCTCCAGGGAAATTTAAACATCTTCCAGTGACTGGTCTCTCTAGTGGTGGTCATGAAACTCTTTTCTTCTAGACCTCTGGCTCTCAGAGCTATTCCCAGATTTGTCTACGCCGTGAGACACTCCAGGAAGGTGGGACAGATCATTTCATTCAGACTCCCTAGTTTAGTAATGGGTGTTGAAAACAAACGACAATGCAAGCCAGCAGTGGCCCACATCAACCACCTAGACATCTGCATGCAGGACAGTGGGAGTACAGCCACCAGTCCGCACGGAGAGCCCGCTCCATGGCAGAAAACTGTCCCCCACCTCTGCATGGTCCATGTCTTGAGCATATGCAATTTCTAGGAGCACACCCCATGCCTCGGCAATGCATTCAAGTCAAGGGAAACTTAAGCAAGTGACCATTTCCAATCCAGAATTCGCCTCCAATGCTTTCAGGTGGCCCTAGTCTAAACACTGATGCCTAACCATGCAAAAGCAGCGATTCCATACTTCAGTTCATTAACAACTGTGTGCTTATTTCCCAACTCAGCTGAGCTCAGAGTTGCCATAGAAATGTACTAGATTGGCACTAAAAGCAGGCAACCAGCTTCATAAAATTAATTTCTTCTCCAATGGTTTACATGCTCTTTACATTATCCTGGCATCTAACCCACTTCCAGGGGTGGGCGGCGGGGGGGGGGGGGGGGGGAGGAAATGTATTTTCCGTACAATTCTGAAAATAAGAGAAACGGGTGCCGTTGAAAGGGACAGTGAGAAATTGGGCTTAGTTTGAGAGTTTCAGCCCCAGAAAAAGCTCCAAGCCGACACTTCTATCCCATGCACTGTCCACATCACCGCAGTTTGCATTTAGACTGAAAGGGCAGAGGTTTTGCCTACACACAGCTAAAACAAGGGGACCCAACTTAAATGGTGAATATCAAAGATACAAATCAATCATGTTTTGTTAGTTCCAGAAGCATTTCCACCTGGACAGCAAATTCAGCCATTATTCACCCACCCCCACCCTACACTATTTAAAGCACAAATCCTTACAGCCTCACACAGGCAATTCAAGGGGTTAGATGCAGGCTGGGAAATAACAGGAGCTCCTCTCTAGCTGGCACATACTGGATCTATAAACCTTAGTACAAAACCTTAAAAAATACAGCAACTAGATCAATTTGTTAACTACATATTTACAGCTGATTACAATATTCTCACTCACAATCATGAAACCAGTTGTCAGTGAAAATGCGAAGGGTGCATGTTCTGAGGTACCCGTACAGGGAGGGGTAAGTCAGGGGACAGGGGAGCCCCCGGATTTTGTGCACATTGTGTGGTGGTCATGCCCGTCTCTGGCTGGCAGACGACCTAGACTTCCAGGCTGAGCGTGTGTATTCAAAGGGGCTCACCCCGGACTGACAGAACACGGCTAGAGGACAGAGACGTGGGGTAAACGTACCCTCCCGAGTACAAGCATTAGAGGCCCACAGCTTAGGTCAGCTACTCGTTTGCTGCTGCATGATGTATTATCTACCGCACCCTCTCTAGCTGAGCCAGGTGTTCTTCCTCCAGCATGTAGCCAAGGTTTGGGAACGGGGTATCCCAGGCAGGGGTGACCCTGACAGGGCCCATTGGTGGAGTTCTGTTACACAACAGGAATCAGGGTTATCTGCGTCCAACTCTCTTTTGGGGTAATGTTTTAATAAAACCACCAAGTCCACTGGCTTCTTCCCGGATCGGACGGCCCCCTGCACCTCTAAGCACAGACTTGCAAACATTCCTCCACTGGCTCCCACGGAAACGAGTCCTGACCATGCAAACTCAAACACAGCAAGAGAGACATCAGCCCTGAGTTCTTGCTACAGGCACCAACCTTTCTTAAGGACAAAACCCCACCTCTAAGCTCACAATCTGACAGGAGTCCGGAGGAGTGTGGGGGTGGAACCGTCCCCATGTCTCTAAACCAGGAGCACGGACAGTTTCAAAATAACAGACACGCCTGCTGCCAGGATAGGGAAGAAAAAAAGCTTGTTGGAAACGCAGAAACAGGAAGCTTAGAACCCTGCTTTCAAAGGAACCACGCTGCGGAGAGGAACTAGAACCCACAAGAACAGGTGTTTGGCGGCTTCCCTTTGGTACGGACACACCACTGCCATGAGCACCCGCACCCCCCCAAGAGCAAGACCCCCCATGCTAGCCAGGGCTGAGGCGGCAGGAACACCCCCACGAACAATGGAGGTGCCCTTCATATGTGCAACTCTGACCTGACACATGCAGGAACAGACCCCTCTCCCCAGACTGCCAGCGCCTTGCTCTGCTCGCCAAGGGCGGGCGGGTGGGGAGGGGAGACACTAGGAATCTGCAGGTTTCCAGACCTAGAAGATCAGGTTCTAAGGGCTGACACTGTCCAGCTGTTCCCCCAACCCTCAGAAGCCTGCAGCACGACGTGGGCACACCCAACTGGCATCAAGGAAGAAAACGATGCTGTTCCCTTCACACTGTCCATTGACAGACAGAGAGCCGGGCCCGTGCTCTGCTGGGAAGAAGGATGACGAATGGAGCTTTGAAGAAGTAATATCACAGTTTTCTCTGATGTTTTGGCTGTAGCTTAATGCCCAGGGAACACCACCACAGGTGCAGAGAGCAGCCGTTATAGTTGGTGGCTGCTGAACCCCAGAAATATAGAAAGCTAATGAAGTATTGGGGTTTGGGATCTTCTGAGATGAACACTGCTAGGGATTCTGTGGAGCATTTCACTCTTCTGTACCACTGCCTTCCCTCGCAGCACACTGACTCCAAGCTACTGCAAACCACCAGTAGCTCCCCACCCCACTTCCACAGAGCTTTGCAGCCTGCTTTCTGCACTGCCTTTGCTGTACCGCTCATGAGTGCCTGACCCTCCCTTCACATGCCTGCAGCAGCTACAGAACCCTCCAACAGCCTGCAAAACACAGGGCAGGATTGAAACCAGGGCTTGTCCACTCCACTCAACCCTTGGGCACTTCTGCTCACATCCTCCCCTAACAGCCCCCTGCACAGTGTCCTGTCAGCTTAGCAGCTGAGGGAATGCTAAGTGCCCTGACAGCAGGAGTTGTGCGCACACACACACTATATATAAATATATACAAATGAGATCCCAGTAGAGCTCTCCAGAGAGATGTGCGGATTTAACAGCGTAACAGTAGGTCCTGGTATAATACCATTTATTTTCACCAATGAAGGGTGGACAGGACCACGGTGGAGTTCAACAGGCCATTTTCCCCCTTTGTGGTGATAAGCAGTATTATTCCAGTATCCACCCTGTGGACTGTGCACTGTACTGACAATTGATTGTGAATGTATTGAAAGTACAGCAACCCAAGTCTGCCCTAGTCAGGACTTGTAGATAAGAAATGTCCCTGGGGACTTCTCTTTGTTACTGGATGGTCCCGTGTTTGTCTTTCAAGCCCTCGGAAGTATAAAGGGTTAGATTGAATGCAGGTGAAAGTTCCCGTGTTGTGTCCAAGGAATTTAGTGCACAACATTCAATGGGGACGCGAGAGGCGGTCTCTGTTTTCCAGACACCACAAACAGAGCACATGTGGTCCCTTGCACTGATTTTAATTAACAAAATCAAAAGCAGTGTAATATGATTAAAGAGTGAAAAATGCCAACTCCCCTGCGATTGCACCTCTGGACTGAACGTGATCAGATTTAAGGTCTGTCAAAGGGGAAACACCAAACACAGAACAAAACCCTGTTGGTGTCCAGCTGGCACCAGTGTTTTAAAATACGGTCATAAGAACTGTAAAGTGAGACCCCCAGAGACCTTCTCCCAGCATTAATCCTCACAGAGAAGATGGAAAACTAGCATCTTGCTGAGACCCTTGGAGTAGTACAGTACAGCGCGGCGGGGGGAGGGGGAGGGCACAGTACAGCGCGGCGGGGGGAGGGGGAGGGCACAGTACAGCGCGGCGGGGGGAGGGGGAGGGCACAGTACAGCGCGGCGGGGGGAGGGGGAGGGCACAGTACAGCGCGGCGGGGGGAGGGGGAGGGCACAGTACAGCGCGGCGGGGGGAGGGGGAGGGCACAGTACAGCGCGGCGGGGGGAGGGCACAGTACAGCGCGGCGGGGGGAGGGCACAGTACAGCGCGGCGGGGGGAGGGCACAGTACAGCGCGGCGGGGGGAGGGCACAGTACAGCGCGGCGGGGGGAGGGCACAGTACAGCGCGGCGGGGGGAGGGCACAGTACAGCGCGGCGGGGGGAGGGGGAGGGCACAGTACAGTGCGGCGGGGGAGTGAGCGGGTGGGTACAGTACAGTCTGGAGTAGTTTACTTTTTTTTAAATGGAGTTTGCAAACTGATTCAGAAAGTGTTTGCGTCTCTGGAATATTTTCATTTTATATTTATACATATATCTCACAAAGCTACGTATGTGATATATGTGATCTCTATAACATATACATATATATACATATACATATATATATATATACATACATACATACACACACACTAATTTATCTCCTCGTAGACCTCCACTACACAATATGAAGCAATTCCCACAGATTACAACTGAGTAATTGGGTGACATCTCTTGAGATCAAACTCTCTTGGAAGGTCGCTTCTGTTTCCCCCATGTACACACAGAGACACACACACACATTTAGACCAGTTGATCTGAATCAGTTTTTGCAAACTATTTTAATTAAAATATGAACTCATTGGAATAGTTACATGATCTACATGTAAAAATGGTTACTACACAATTCTTTTGGATACAAAAAAGCCAATATGGGATAGACATCATTTGGGTCCAGCATTCAGTCATGCTTTACATTACACAGTTAGAAGGTTTGAGGGAACTCTTCCTGAAGCAGTTCAATTTAAGCCAGAGACTTTTGCCAAATTCAAACCATAACAGAAGCAAAAGAATGAATCCCCTGAATTTTGAAGCACAGTGCCCATCACTAGTGCTGTCTGGGCTTACGAGGAGGGGAGAACCCCTAAACATTGCATATTAGCACCATGCTCTGGATACACCCTACACACCAAGGTGGGAAGATCCAATATAGATTTTTGATATTTTTTTTTCCTTCTTAAAAACAGGAAAATGAAGGCGATTTTCCTTAATTTCATGTGAACATTTTAATGCAAAAGAACAGCTAGAAACATCCATCCCACAGAGAGTTGTCTCTCCAGGGGAATAGGGAGTCAGAGTTCATCTTTGTCCCAAACATACCTGTCCTACAGGGTAACCAACTGGTGTATTCCCCAGCTGCTCCACCGCCTCCTCAAACGTCTGCGTACACTCTTAATACCACCAGGCCCTGCCAAAGGGTTACTCCAACATATTTTAGTATAGTGTGTGTCCATCTTTGTTCTGAATGATATGATACACTGGAAATCCTGACGTTTGGATTCACCAGACATTGGCTAAGAGTTAAGGATCTGGAGTGGATTTTAATTTAGTTAAAAGAATGTCACACTGTTGAGAAAACTGAACAGCAACGAGACACTGGAGTATTTCTATATAAATATGTCACATGGACAAACACGTTCGGAAAACCTTGCTTTTGAGCCCTATAAACATGTTAAAGGCAAATCCTAGAGTTAGCAGCTAGTGTTTTCTTCAAGATGATTAGTGTGCAAGGAAAGTAATTTACAAAGAACTCTGGCTGGTCAGTCAAACCAAGCTCAATCTACCTGCTCTCATCTGACCTGCCCAGAACTTCCAGCCATGGTACTAGTCTTTCACGAGACTTCCCACTTCCAGCATTAAGGGTTGAGACGTAGCCACAAAAGTCATTCCATTTATTTTCAGACTCCCTGACCTTTTTAATTGAATTTCTGTAATGTACTTACCAACCTCTTTTGCTCCCTTTCAGTAGTACAGCAGCTCTGATAAGAGCCGTCTGGAAATAGCACGTCCTACGTGTGGTATGACATGCTGCCAAATGATCACAAAGTCTCAATGGCTTGTAAAGTTGTAAAGTCTGCGGCAACCAAAATAATATAAAGGAGCTTCACATGCAGCAAGATCTACAGTGGTGATGTAGGTTAGTCAGCAACTGGTAACGAGTCATTGGCTCAGCTCCTCCTGGGACACTATGGCAACTAAACATTTAAACGGTTGGCTACACTCCACATGTAAACAGGAAATTGCAACAAGCCAAAAGGTAATAAATTGGTGTATGTAGTGTAGTAATGAAAACCCCGATCAATGGCATTTTGTGACTATGGCATCTTTCAAAATACCTCTGGCATTTCAGATTGATTGGCTGCAAGTCCAAGGTTTCTGAAGAACAGAGCTAAAGAACTATTTGGGGCTCCAAGAATTATTCTGATGCTTAGCTAAGGTGAGATGTCACAGTATTAGCCATACAAGTGCATTATTTCCCCTCTTCTTCCCAACCTCCTCCAAAGCAGGACACCCCCATTACCAGCACAGCCAGAGACCTGCAAAAATGCTCAGCTGGGTTTTAAACATTTCCAGCCCCCTCACTGCACACACATCCACCAATGCGGTGCCAGGAAGCCGCCAATGCCCTTGCAGAAAGCTCACTTTAGTGCAATAGAAAGTGTGCACTTGGGTGGCAAGGGTCTGTGTGGATCCCTGTCACCTCAGCAGGCAAAGCCTTTCCTCTTGCCCCTCCACCTCACCTACAGTTCCTTTAACCCTCTCTTCCGGAGACTACCCCAAGAAACGTGGCCAATTTCACGATAAACAACGGGCAGAAAATACAGCGGCTCCTCCACCTGACAGGGCCTTTTTTTCAGCCCGCCTGGTCTGCTCAGGCGCTGTTAAGATTTCTGGACATTAGCGAAGGTTTGAACTCTTCCTACCACTCTGTAGGGATGGGGTGAGGACAGGACTCGGAGGCCCTTGTGCAGGTTTAATGCCATAGCTGACAGCCAACTTCTCTGACTAGTTGCATGTATGTCTTAGATCCCTCCCCAGAACAGAAACATTAAAAAACCAAACCCTGCAGCCAAATACTATGACATCCCAGTTAGTAAACACAAAACAGAGTGCTTTACAAAATGAATACAATACTCCATGTTCACCCAGCATCACACGGCAGTCCCACACTGGGGAGGCTGCTGGGACGTATTGGTAGGCAGTTTCTGTTGGCAGACAGCTCCAGTGGAATTGCCACCCTCAGTCCTTGGTTAAGTTATGTATAAGACATGTGTGAACCATTGGATATTTGTGAAGTAACACTTGTGCTCCTGCTCATGCCCTGCTCGGTCCGTCCCCCAGAAGCAGTCCGCCTCAGAGCCTGGGGGCTGTTGCGGACCCCTATAGCACTACCTCGAGGTACCCCTTGCATGGGCCCTGAAGGGTGACCCCATGGCTGGGGTCCCCCTTGCATTGGATGGCCCCAAGCTTGTGGGGGGCCACCCATGGGATGACCCCAGTGAGGTCCCGCACCCCCAGTAGGATTGTGGGACCAGCCAGAAGCTCCCGGGTAGCTGTGGCTGAACGCCTCGGGGGAGAGATTAGACAGAACCATGTTACTGAAACCCAGCCTCATGCTTTCTGAATCAAAGGCTTCGATCTCGCGGGCTTGACGCTCCAGCAGGCTTCGTATCCGTTCGGTGCGCTCGTTCTGCAACGCCAGCATCTCCTCCTCAATCTGAGGGAAGGAAAGAGAAAGCGGAGTCTGTAGCAGCAGCGCACCCTTAGAACACAGCAAGGGCAGTCGGGTTCATCGTCAGGGTGAGCTGACATAGCCCTGGCCTTGCTGTTCAACCAAAGACCAGATCGGCTGTACAGGCCAGCTGCACACACTCCATTACGAATGGAAACCCCACTCCAGGGTTTCTCGGACCCGTGGACCCGGGCACAGAAAAGTAAGAGCAGCTGGAGAGCGAGGCTGAAACCCAGGCCTGAGGAGTGCTGCTGTCCTACTTCCTGGGGTTCCACACATTACAGCGGGGTTTGGGGATTCAAATCCAAAACTGCAGCTGTGTCTCCAGAAGCTCAGATTTCAAATCTAAGCTGAGGCAGTGAACTCAGCTGCACACACCCTGACCCAGGGACAGGGCGCTACGAGCAGAATGGCTGCATGGTCAGCGGTCACCTGCCAATGCAACATCAACTAGTCTGAACTGTTGTCAGCTGAACCTAGCGACCACAGCTCTCCTCCAGAATGGCAACTCACTAACAGACCTGCCGGGTTTCCCCTTCAGAGCCAGTTGACCGTGGCTTTGACCGTACTTCTTTCCTAAACTGGTGTCTAATGTCTCATCAGCCTGCTGCTCTCTCCTACATATGATCAATGGGGCTTCTCCTCCTTTTGAAAGCAGAACAGTAACGTGGGTGGAGGTATCTGCATTCTGGGCAGATTAGCTGGATGATTTGCAAATGACCAACCGAGTTGGCAGCGCCTCCAGCTCTTGATACGACACCGTCTCTCTTCAGTAAGAAAATCCCAAATCACTTTTGAATGGTCCTTGTGCAAGGCATGGACATCAGCCACTTAGGCACAGGGAATATGGCTCTTGATTGGCCCCCTGGGCAAGGGTGAATTTTGGCCAGTTTTTTATTATCGCCTCTTGCTGAAATTCCTGGGGTTAAACGCTCAGACCAAAGAACTGCTCCATTCTCGCTCCACGCCACCAACGAGCCATTACTGGGCTTGGTCACAAAGAACGAAGGGAAGGAAAAACACAACAGACTCTGCTTGAACTCTGTTTGCATGCGGACATCTCCACTTCTTTCAGCAACACCACTCCAACACGGCACACTCTCTCGCCCCAGGGGGTCCCAGTGCTCCCAAATTTGCTTGGAAGCATTCTCAGGGACTATGTAAAGCAGTTTAATCTAGAGTTCAGCGAACAATCTGCTCCAGCATGAGTCATCACCTCCACTATCTGGGGTCTGAGATGCTGCCTTCCCTCACTTGCTGATTTGAGCAGCAGTGCAAGCCCTGCTGAGGTAAAGGATCTAGCTCCCTGGCTAAGGCTTAGGCCAGGTAAAAGCTAGGTAGGCAACCAGCTCACTCTGCCTAAAAGCCACGGAGCTGCTGGCTGACAGCAAATGCCAGAGAACAACGACCTGGTTTTGTGAAACACAGATATTTAGGATCCTTAATAAAGCTATTTACTCCCAATAGTTTGCACTTGTGCTTAGCAAGGCTTCCCAGGCCCTGCCCAAACTATTACAATCAATGCAAAGTCTATTTCTATTTCAGGAGTAACACTGCCTTAAATACAACATAACAGATACATGTAATACTGCAGGTGATGCCACGTAAAGGTTGAAAGTTAATAAACAGAGCTTAGAGACAATTCAATTGCACATGTAGACTTGTACATTTCATTGTGTTAAATCTACATCACATAGAGATGACAGAGTTTCAGAGGGTCTTGTTGGGCGAGGTACTTGAAGCAGCATGGGAAGCATATTCTACATCGAGATCTTTAGAACGTACACTCCTTGGAGCAGCGTCTGTCTCTTGCGTACAGGGCAAAGCTCAGTACTGACACACGAGGAAACTTACACCATTTTGGAAAATGCCAACCGAGGAGGCTGGCTATGTATGTGCTTTTGCTTTCATCCAAGCCACGTACACTTGCTCAGTTCCTAGAGTGATGGGCACCATCCTACAAGGAATAGCTCTATGCTGAGAAGGGGCCAAAACTCTATGTACTTTGCTAGAGACAACCAATAAAAATACACAGGCATTTTAAAATGGACACTTGTCTCCAGTTGCAAGTCAAAGCTGCAGTTCCCCTGCGTGTGGACACATCGTATCACATCATTGCGCATCACAAGGTCCAAGACAGCCCACAACAATCTTTTGAGAAACAGCATGTTCCCATTTATTCCACAGGGCTCCCATTTTTCTCATGGTTGGCTTCTCCCAAGGCCCCTCAGCCAGGGCTGGCGACAGGGGGGTACAACGGGTACAGCTGTACCGGGCCCCGGACTTAAGGGGGGGCCCCCCTTAAATCCGGGGCGGGCCCGGTACGCTGCTGTACCCTCTTGTCGCGGGGGGGGGGGGGGGGGGGGCGGGCGGCAGGAGACCGGCCGGAAGGGGGCCCCCCGCACGATCTGAGTACGGGGCCCCAAAATTCCTGTCGCCGGCCCTGCCCTCAGCTGCCCTTACCTTCTGCTCCAGGAGGGCCCTGCGAAGGGACACCCTCTGCTCCAGTTCACGCAACTCCCGATCATGCTGGGCCTCAGTCTGCATCTTGATTTTACTCTGATACGCATTCAGCAGCTCCAGTTCCTGCTGCAGCTGCATCTTCAAAACCTGGCACTCCGCTTCCTGTGCCTCATCCAGACGCAGCTGTGAGGAGGAAGACAATAGAGATGTTTCACTGTGGAATAGCCACTCGTGACACACAGTACGGGGAAAAACACTTGTTTTCTTAGCAATACAATTGCTCTCTATTGTATCCACTTTCAGTGAACACACAGTGACAAACACTGGGGGCGGTAAGATGGCAATGCTGCCGCAAGCTACACTAGAGTGGTCTCTAAACAGCTCTGGTCCCCTACAGGGAGAGCTGAAGGCTGGCGAAATGGCACTAACATCTCCAGTTCTCCCTTCTGCCAGAGGGAAGCTTAGAGAAGGAAACGTTCTCCTGTATTGCATACAAGTGGATTAATGGAATGGCAAATTTCCAAGGCAGATTTACTGGAGGTTTGCACAGAATCCTAGGTCAAGAGGCAGGGGCAGCTCTACATTTTTTGCCGTCCCAAGCGCGGCAGTCAGGCAGCCTTCGGCAGCATGCCTGCGGGAGGTCAGTCGTTTCCTCGAATTTGTGGGACCGGGGGACCTCCCGCAAGCATGTTGCCGAGGGCCAACTGACTGCCGCCTTGACAGCAACCGGCAGACCGCCCTCTTGCTGCGCTGGGGCCTGGAGCCGCTCCTGAAAGATGGGGAAGGGCTCCTAGCACATCTCCCTGCCAATGCAGAACAGGGACTGGCAGCACCGCTAAACAGCCTCAAACAAGTTACATAACAACGAGCTTTAAGTCTCCCCATGCCTACACTCCGGCTGAGTTACCCAGCGTGGGAGTGCCAGTCTTGTGTGCAAAACGGGGGAGGGGGGGGAGAGAGACACAGGAAAAGCAGCATGAGCCCAGATTCACAACAGCTCTCTTGCAAACGTGCTTTCAAAGCAGTGGGCAGCTTCTTGCGTTCCTTCCTGCTCCCCAGTTCTCCCTGACACAGGAAACAATGCCCAGGGCTGCAGGCTCAGGTAGCAACTTACTCGTCCAAACTTCTGTTCTCTGCTGCCACAGACTCAGCCCCAGGAAGAAGATACAGTGGGCCCAGCCTATGGAGCGATCAACATATCCTTCCCCAAAGCAAGCACCGTGAGCCTCCGATAGGGTTGGAATGAGAGGAGAGGGTGAGCAAAGGCAAATAAGAAAAACCAAGTCAAGAGGAGAATGAGCAGGAAAAGGAGATACAGTGGCCACGGTGCTGGGCCCTGGAGCAAGTAGTTATGATCAGCTGGGAGTGCACCATCGGCCGATCCTTATCAAAGGGGTCTCCAAACGAGGAAGGTTCGGAGCCACTGAACGAAGGCTATGCAAAGAAAATTCTAATGCAGTTACAGCAGGGACAGTATTTTATGCATGTAGTGTGGCCATTCATTAAAACAGGTTCAAGAACAGCAGCCGTGTTAGTCTGTATCCGTAAAGAAAGCGAGGAATACTTGTAGCACCTTAGAGACTAACTAGTTTATTTCAGCATAAGCCTTTGATGAAGTGAGCTATAGCCCACGAAAGCTTATGCTGAAATAAACTAGTTAGTCTCTAAGGTGCTACAAGTATTCCTCACTTTCTTTATTCATTAAAATGGCATTTACAAAGCTTTCGGCATTAGTGTCACTATCATTTCAGGTTTCTCTCTAGAAGGGTATAACCGACTGAAAGGCCAGGCTGAAGTAGCATACTGGTGCGCCATAAGCAGCAGCTGAATTCAAAGATGCAGGCTAGGTGCAAATGCAGCCCTCAGATTAGAAGGAAACACTATGCACCGGTGTCATGGTCACACAGCACTGACTGCAGTGGGCAGTGAGTATTTCCTCTGGATTTGAAGGCTGCTTTTGCAGTAGGAGAGGAAGGACTAAGTCTGGGATCTGAATCTGGGTGCTGCACGTATGGCAAAGGAAGAAAACAACCTGCTGTCCAGGTGACTAAAGGTCAAAACACAAACTGACATGTTTGGCTGAGCATATGTGTACTCAGAGGCAACTCACAGCTTGTGTTGAGAGCATTTCATTGATGCTGTGATCATACTGCTCAGCTAGGATGGCCAGTTTCCGGGTCTGCTCTTCCTTGAGACGTTTCAGGACAGCTTTGTGTTCACTCTTTGGTGTGGTCTCCAGCAGGTGGTTTCTCAGTGCTTTGTACTGTCTGGTCTGGATCTTGCATGTGTCCTGAAACTGCTTCTTTATTTGTAGTTCTTTAGACTAGAGAGGAGGAAAAAACCCAGCACATGTCAAAGATGGAAGCAAAATATTCAGACATATTTCATTCCATATTCAAGGGTAGAAGTTCACAAATCCCACATGTATACGAATATAAAAAGTGTGAAACGTGATGAGCGCACAAGAGACAAAAATCACGCAGTTGCAGCTGCTTTGACATTTTGTTGGTGTGCAAAACAATTAGAATCCAGATGACACTTTTCTACCAAAGCTCCAGACTACATACAGCTGTCATTACACAAAGGGACTCATTTGCTACTGGACTGGATTCAGTCCTGGGTGTTGCTTTTCAAGAAGACTTCTTCCGTGATAGGTGTCATAGTTATTAGCTGTTAAAGCCTTACTTACACATCGCTATGCCTGGATTTATTGTTGTGAAAAAAGCAAATTATCAATATTTTGCATACAGAAAGAGAGATCTCTTTTGATTTAGAATTCAATGAAGGAAATTTGTATTTTAACCTCTGATGCTAGGACCTGACTTTCCTAAGGGTTTGCAGTAAAGCATTATCTTACCAAGGAAAACATTGACCAGTACTGGTTTGGTGACATTACTTGGTTAGCAGGGGGCCCAACTTTTATATCTGGAAGAGGGAGTCGTATGTAGTAGTATCATGCCAAATCTAACAAACACTCAAATGTACAAGTATACCCTGCCCCTTCCTGGGGCACCTGCTGGAGACCTGAGGTCCTTCCTATGCTCTCCTTTTGCACCCAAAGCTCTGTGTCTTTAGTACTTCAAACAAAAGATTAGGAGTCATTAGACAGGGTTAAGTACCTGGATTTGCTACTGAGTTGCTGTGGAACTTTGGGTAAATTAATTCTCTCTGGGTTTCAGTGTTTGCATCTGGTTCATCTTTACCTTCCTCACAAGGGACCTGTGCTGAGTGCCGAGATCCTGGGCTGGCAGGTGCTATACAATTATTGCTATGGTCACCACCTTCCCACTTGAGAACTGGATGGGATTCTCTTTAGCCAAACAAGGAACAGCAGGGACAACCTCTGAGATGTCACAGCTAAGCTACACATGACCTTCACTCCAAGGAAGGAAGATTAAACCTCCCAGCCCCTGCCAGACTGGAGAAGACCAGAAAGACTGGGAACAAAATCAGAGGTTTCAGCAGTGGCAACGCAGATCACCGACTCTGGGCTACACTCAGTCTCTCCATGAGCCAAGGGCCAGACCTGTGCTAGCGTCCAGGGCCACAAGACTGTAGCCTGCTGCCTGAGCCTCACTGCCTCCGGGAAGGCAGGGAACTCACTGACTGCCTGCTCCTCTGGCAGCTGTGGCTCCGGAGGGAGCAGGGACCACTGCTTGCAATCCCACTCCCACCCCAAAGTTACTGCCTAGGAGACTCTAGCCACAAGAAAAGCCTCTGGGTGGCCACATCTGAAAAACACTGGCCTGGTTTCCAAAGAACACCATGACTCCCTGGTGCAGAATGCCTGCACACAATCTGTTTCTATTCTGCTGAGGGGAAGATGGGACTTTTACCCTTATGAAATTAACCAAAAGCCTTTCCCTTCAGGAAAGCCCTTATGACTGCTCTCCCCACCCGCTGCCCAGAAGGGAAGTGCTTGTAGGCCGTGCATTTCTATCAAAGACTTGGTCACAGCCAGGGAGTAACAATGCATTTCTCCTCACTTTCTGTGAAGTTTCTCTTGGACACCAGACTTTATTTACAGCTTTGCTATGCAAAGACGTTAACAACAGGAAACAGAAGGGAAGGGTAAGGTTTCCAGTCAGGTTTATGTGAACTAGATCATGCTGGCCTCGCACTGTGAGTTACCAGGAAGACACTCAGAATAATTCTAAGAGAGAACTTTTCAATGAAAGAATTATTCTAGTTACCATTCCTTCAGGAGCAGCCAATGACTGCAACAGACATCTGATCGTGAAAACCTTACTCCCAGCAAAGGAGAACCCTGTAACTTGGACTCTTTAATAAAGGAAAACATCGCTGGAGAGAGACTCTAGCTAATAACTGCAGTCAATAAAACATGCATGCCCTGTTCAGAAGTGAGGGAAAGCGTTAATTCTAGTGAACAGTTTCAATAAAGCAAGTATTGGACTTGAAGCAGTATTGTTATTTCAATGGTCTTCACTACTGGCATTCTGTGTACACAAATGTAGTGCTGGCAAAAGGTGCTGGACTCTGAAGTCCTTCATTAATCACAGGACAGGTAGCAGTGTAAGCTTCCCACACTCCCTTCCTGCACGGATGACCTACCAGGGAATTCAGTCTCCACAACCCAGTTGGGTCCCTCCCAATTTCAGGCAGGGAATGAATATGGACACATTGTCTGCTTGTGCTTGTATCATATCACCTTGGGGAGGCAGAATTCATTCATGTTCACTTCAGAAGGATCAATCTAACGCAGCTGCTTTAGTTTTATTCAGCTCATAATGCAGTACTCCTTCTTTGTGAAATCATCAGCTATTTCTGTACTATATCCTTGGAGATTTAGAACACAGTGATCAGATGGGCCCTTGTGATCAGCAGTCGGTTTTTAAACTATTGAATACGATTAGGAGATTGACAAATCATTTCTTTTCACTGCAGAAGCACTATTTCCAAGAGGGTTATTTTCCAGACAATTTTTGTCAAGAAAACAAACTACAGTTGGTGTGAATGAGTCAGATGGGCAAATCACGACTCCCGGAGACCTAGAGCAGAACAGGAACCTCATGCTCCCTAAGGGGCACGGCACATTCTGTTGAAATCCTGGGTAGAGTGAAGCGGTCTCCCTCAGGCAGCGATGTGAAGGGCCTTATACCCTGTTCACTAGGCACCTCACATGAGATAACGGGACTTCTACAGATGAAGAGAAGGGCTTGTAATGGCAACACTAACAGCTTCCACGACAGAGGCAGGACAGTTCTGCTCAGACACCACTGTGAGCACAGGACAGAACGTGACATGGGTTAGCATTAGATTCTTTTCCCCTCTGATATTGCATTGGTTAATATTTATTTGCATTTGCTTGTCCACTGACACTACTAAGGGGAACACATCCATAGTCTGTTCGCTGGGGAGTTTGTTCCTTTTATTTCCAGGTACAGCAGCAAATCAGGCTTTAAATATTACTACTGCCCGATAGAAGGGTGGATTATTTGGGGCGGGGGTAGGGAGAGGGAGGGCTGCAAGGATACAAATATTTAAAATCCAACTTCTAATAGACTTTAACTATTTTAAAAGGGCAGCCATCTTGCAGCTTCTGAACAGCATCTTTGTAAAGAAGGGAATGGTGCAATAGGGGCCTGCCTGCAACACAATACAACCCAACCCTTATTGCCAATACATGTGGTGTAGCAGGGACCGTAGCCATCTCCCATGATTTACACAGCTCAATATCTATGCATTGCCCGCACAGGACCAGAGTCTCATTTCCTATAAAGTGGTGCTGCTCCAATGGAATCAAACGATATCAATGCGCACCTGTTAGGGATCTGCCCATCTCAAAAATTTTACAATCTTAATTAAGGGAAGAACAATAGATAATGATGGAAAACAATGGGGCAGTGAGCGGGGAAGGATGAAAGCGAAGACAGCACAACCATCTGGTCACTTGGTAAGCAATGCAGGCATTGTGAAGAGTTGCTTTTATAACAAAATAAAGACATGTACTATGTAGCTATAAACCTCCTTGAGCTTCATGAAAGGCCTTAAAGAAGGAGAGGCTGGCAGAGGGCTTTAGTCAGTTACAGAACACGGCTAAGGACCTTAAGGATTCCCATGCACCACAAATTGGAACCATGCTGGTGCTGTAACTGTTGGGTTGACCAGCCCTGCACTGCACTGTGCCGGGGAGCACAAACCATGGCCTGTTTACTCCCCCTCCCCATCTCAATATTACGCAGTTACCTTCAGACTCTTCGGCTGCTGTCGAACTTCCATCACATGCTTACGCCTTAGCTCACGCTCGCGTCGCTTGTTGTATTCCAGCTGGTTTGTGAGCTCGGTTTGGTGCTGGAGCCTGATCAGCTCGCAACGCATCTTCTGGAGGGTATTGAGGTGGCGGAACTCCAGTTCTTGCATAGACTCATGATGTCGCAGCAACATGGCGTGCTCCAGATCCTTCTGCGTCTGCCTTTTATTTAACTCCTGAGCCACCGAGCGAGAATTAACAGAGATCACGGTCACTGCAGTGCATTTCAATGGTTCTACCAAAGCAATTTAGATGGTACACCAAAGTTTTTCTGCAACTTACTAGTGGTAGGTATCAGGTATAGGATATTAGGAAAGGTGATAAAAAAATAAATCACTTCACATTGCTTCCTTCTCTCATGGTTGCTAAACAGTTCCAATTCACCATAGTTAAGTCTAAGATTCGGTCATGGAGATTGTTAGTAAAAGTCATGGACAGGTCACGGCAATAAAGAAAAATGTATGGAAGCCCGTCACCTGTCCATGACTTTTGCTAAAAATATCCTGACAAAATGGGGAGCTGCAGGGTCCCCACACCTACTGTGGCAGCTGGGCAGGTCCCGGCTAGGAGTTCGGGGGCCCCACTGCCCAAGGTGGCTCGGGACTTGGGGGGACCCCTGCGGCCTATGGCAGCAGAGTGCTGTGGGGTATCCCCATCACCCCCTGTGGCTAAGAGTCCCCAGCTGCCGCAGGCTGAAGTCATGGAGGTGTCTGCACAGGGTTTGGCTACACAGTAGGTGTCCTATATGGTGTATTTGGGATTAACATGGTCCATGGGTTTTTACTCCTCCTCTGCCCTCTCACCTCCCGAACTAAGTCCTGTTCCAGGTTATGGCGCCCGAGGAGCATCCTTCTCTTAAAGCGGCGGCACTCCAGCTCCAAATACTGTCTCTGGCGCCGCAGCAAGTTGGCCTCCTCCTCTGCCTGGTAATGCTGAATGTTCTCCTTCTGTTTGGAGAGCCACTCCTGCTTCTCCTTCTTTGGAGTGCTCTGGTTTTCATTCAGCTCCTGACAAGATCAGGAGAATTCATTTCACAATAATCACGTTAAGCTCTTTGACACTGAACAACTGTGCTGACCTGCAGAACCAACACTTCAGTTAGGCTGCGTTACTTCGTCCTCTTGTGCCCAGCTACTGCAGAACTCTCAGCAAAGTGCAGCAGTTTGCGTATCTATGGCCATTCCAGGAGACAAGTTGAATTTTAGCTGCTTTAACTGTACATTTAATTGAGTCTCATTTTAAGTTAACTTCAAAACACTGGTTTGCCTTTGAGTTTTCTTTAGACAAGAGTAAAAGGATACAAAAGCTTGAGAATAATCTATAATGCTACTTGTAATTGTGTCAATTCCAATTTAGGAGGAACTTTTATTGGCCTCTCCAGAGGAAAAAACCTTTCCATCTCATTCCAACAGCCAACGCAATGGTCTAAGATGTATGCATATATACAAGTATATGACCTAGCCACTGACATATCACAGCTGGGGTGACAATGGGACAAGGACAAATTCATCCTGTCATTTACCAATATTGTTTATATATGGCCCTGATCTTACAAAGCACTTCAAAACATGCTTAAGTGCTTTGGGGCCATTACATGGAGATATTTATAATACATTTAAGTCCCCAAGGAAGGACTCTGCTTCTCCAATAGCGGTATCAATAACCCACCTGATGAAAAATTTCACTAATTACAATAGTGAATGGTCTCCTATGTACAAGATTCCATAGTATGCTGCTTTACATCTTAACAGTGAGAGCTCTCTTTCCTAAACTACTCTCTCATTCCCTCGCATTCTTAAGTTTGTAAGCACCTTGCTGGCGTTGAACTGGGAAACAGTATTAAAGAATGGAAAAACCTGTATTTCAGTAGACAACTATGTGGATGCCAACATAAAAACACACACTTCTGTTTTAAGATCAATGACAAACATTCCAAGTGACATCTTCAATAAGTGTCTGACTGGAATCACAATACAGAATTTGCCATGATCAGATTAAAATTACTTTGCAGCATATTGGCACCTCTTGATTCTAGGAGTTCAGTGTATTATTACAATTTATCATACAAATACAATTGTATTAGTACAATTAGTACTTTATTGTTCTCGTAGCAGATGGGTTACCTCTTTGAGCTGTTCTTTACGGAGCTTGTATTCTCTCTTCTGGGACTCCAAGAAGCTGTTCAGTTCTTTCTTTTGCTGGGCCTGAATATGTTGTTGAAATTTCTTTTCTTCATTGGCCATCACTTTAGTCTACACCAGAAGACAAAACCCAGTGAATTTCTGTTACTCAATCAGTTTAACTGATCTCCACTTCCATTTCAGACCCCATGCCGATTGCTACTGCGTTGTACCTTTAACAGATACTCACCACACCTTTCAAAGAGAATCAAGACTGTCCAAAACCTGCTCTCTCATTTCTCAGTTTCCCCCCATGAATGCACCCACTGACAGTCTTTGCTCAGAGCTTTACTACTTAGGTCTAAGATCTAGCTTATTTTTAACCTAGTAATAAAGTCAACTCCCTTATGACACGGGAAGCCTTACAGAGACACTCAGGATACAAGGACACTGTTCAAAACCAAAACAAAACGCTGCAGCAGTGAGTCTCAGAGCCTGGGTCTGCAGACTCTGTCTCGTGCTAGGACATTAAAACGAGAATGTTGACATTCTTGCTCTGGCTGGAACGTGGGCTCTGCAAGCCAGCAAAGGGAGTGGGCCTCAGATCCCAAGAAGGAACGTCTACACTGTGATTTTTAGTGCTGGAGCGCAAGCCTGAGTCTCTAGACTTAGACTCCTGATATTTGCTGCCCTGGCTTTTGTTATTTTTGCAGTGTAGATATACCTCAGACACTATGATATAAAGAACAATATAGACTAGAATAGTTCCATCCAGTGACCAACGATAGAACACCTAGAGAATTGTCACCAACCATCTTTGTTGGCGGCACTAGTCCATCATTTGTTAACAAATAAGTACATTCATACCCAAATAAAAGTATGAACATTCTAAGCACAACTGACACAGTTCTGTGTAGTATCATTTTACCTGAATTATAACTCCCAACAGGAGTCATACAAGACTAACAGGTGCTATTCTATTACTAAGATTTCCGGTTATTTCTGAAGCATGCACTTAATTCACTTTTAAAACATACATTAAATCAAGAAGACAAAGGATACAGGACAATGAAAGGAAAATCCTTACTGTAATTCTGGGCTCAGTATGCTAACATTTAGTACAATGCACTGTGATGCAGGACATACCTTTCCTCTAGTTACATAAACCCCTTAGTGTAAGGAGGTGATGTATTAGCCTTTTTCTAATTACCAATTTGCTTGGCTCCTGACATCAGACACGTAAGAGACTACAATGTCATCTCTTCTTCAGTGAGGTGAAGTGGACAATTCAATGTAATTCAAGATAGCCCAGTCTCTAAATCTTAATCTCCTACCTCCTTCTCCATGGCTGCTTGGTGTTTTTTAATTAGCTTTTCCATTTCTGCAGCAAAGTTGTTGCGCTGCGTTTCCAGATCTTTGTCCAACCTGAGGCGATGCTCATCCATCTCGGCCTTTAATTTGTTCTCCAGTGCCATCAGCTGTTTCTGGTGCTGCCGTCTCATGCGTTTATAGCCAGACATCTGTTCTCGGAGCTCAGAGTCTTGTTCATGTTCCTGCATTTGCCTGGTAACCTAGTAAGACAATCATAGCAAGATAAAAAGTTATTGCATCTTAATCTGTTTTTCAGCATTCTCCAATTTACACAATAAAAGATTCAATAATGATGTATAACTTTGTTGGAAAGAAGAGCACAAGTTTCAGGGGCAGCAGACAGATAAAAGCTGATCTAAGAGAGACAGCCTTCTTGTTCTACTGTACCACACAAAAGGATCAAATAGGTCCCTAATGGGCTTCTCTTAGTTGTTAACAATGCCTATAAATGAGCGAGAGGGAGAGCGCGCACTGCCATCTTTATTTTGCATTTTAACCAAAGTCTGACTTCAAGGGGGTTTCTACTGAGGAAGAAACTTCACAGAGATGAAGGGTAGCACCCTGTACCAGCAGCAACTTAAAGCGTGACTTTGCTTTCTCTCTTAGCTTAGAGCAGTATTTCTCCAGTAGCTGTAATCTCAGCTAAACATGGTTTAACCCGTAACACAGTCTCAAAAGTCTAGAAGCATTTAGCACAGAGACCACTGTGTCTCATTTGAAAGGCCTGAACTTTTATAAATGTGACCTCATTTTCTGTGGTACTAGTCACTTCTCCAACACTAGAGGCACAGAAGATGACACCTCAAATGCATTCAATATTAATTTTTACGTTGGAAAATCATGAGTCCAGTTACAGAGGGATTAAAAGTTCTCTGTGTTTCACTTGTAACGATTAAGGAAAGTAATCAATTTGTATTGTGAAAAATGCTGGCTAGTGACAATTTTACAGATACACTTCTTATTTTGCAAGATCTAGAACAGCATTTCTCAAATGTGGCCACAAAGAAGTTTTCCTGCAGCCATGACAGCCTCCTGGGCAGAAATGGGGGAGGGGGCAAAGCAGCAGCCCCTCCTTGCAACTCCCGGAGCCTGGTGGTGGGGGCCTTCAGCCCCCTACCCCATCTTCAGCCATGGGACTCTAGGGATGGGCTTCAGCCCCTACAGGCTTCAAGACACCCCACTCCACTGGCTCCAGTCGTGGGGCTCTGGGCTTCAGCAGGGCCAGCCTTACCAGACACCAGGGTCAAGAGCCTGGGGTGTGAGGCTGCAGAAGGGAGTCCAGAGAAGTGCTGGGAGGCTAGAGGAACTAGGGGCCATGGGAATCTGGGGGGCCGAGGGATGCAGCAGGGTTAGAGGTGATGGGGGGGCCAGGGGAGGCAGCAGGGGCCAAGTACACTAATATACAATTGTACATTATTTTTATTATAGAATCTGCAAAAAAACCTACATAAATGAATTACAATGATTTGGACATGTATATTTTCATATTCGCTTTTCCTAAAGTTAATTAAGTATTTTAAGAAAATTTGTCAGAGCTGGCACCAGCAAGAGTTGGTGACGCCACTCTGAAGACACTAAAAATTTTGTTGTGAAACCCTCTGATCACAGCAATGCAATAACGGAAACACCATGCTGGACTGCCAATCTTATTTTTGTATTAAGGAGAACTGGTTCAGCTGACTAACCTATACATGCATACAGTGTACCCATACAAAAACTAGGGTGTAAAATTTAGATGGGAATACTTGGTTTTGTGGAATGAAACTATAAAACATTTTCTGCTGCAGATTCCCAATGCATTACTAGACACTGTTTTTGAAAATAAATAAGCTACATAAAAAATCCTTGCCCTGGGGGTTCTATTTCGATTAGTAAGTGAGCTCTAACTATTTTTGTGATAACAGTTTTGAGTGTACGATGACACTTCACATTCTGATGAAATTCTAAAAGTTGCAAGTAACATTACAGCTAAACCTCCAAATTCCTCATGCTTATACAATTTAAGCAACAGAAAACACTCAACCTACCAGCGATGCTGTGCGTATAGTAGCAAAGTGCTCTCGGTTGCGATAATGTGACTTGTGGCGAGATACTTGGGGGGGAGATTGTGGTTCCGATGTCCTTGTTCTAGAATCAGATTCTTCTCTGTAATTTTCTTCCTCCTTAACAGTAGGAGAAATAATAACAGTAGAGTGAAAAGGGAGAATTCATGTTACTCAGATTGTCAGCAGTGTGTGCTTCAAAGACAACCTTAAGAAAACAGAAGCAAAAGTGCATCAGATGCACTATTCCTAAAAGGCAACTGCTGACAATAAGCCAGCTGAAAACCTAGAATAGAAAACAGAAACCTTGACCCTGGAACTTAGGACACTAAGAGGAAGCGACTTGCTCACCAGTGAGAGTGGAAAAAATAACAAAGAGAAAAATTATTGAGATGTTCAACAGGCTACTTCCAACCAGCACACTACATAGCAGATAAAGTCTTTAACCCAACCAGACAAGTTCCTTCTTCACAATCATGCCAGATAATGAGGTTAATTTCACTAATTGTAGGAATACTCAAAGGAAAACAAACTTTTGATTTGCCATGTCCTATTCTATACGTTTATACTTTGAATCTAGGATTCATCATCAGGCAATTGGTAATTACTAGGTTATATGCTAATCAACTGCCTGAGGAAAAGCATCTATCCTTGTTCTATATCTTATTAGCCACTCCCACCATTAACTATGAAAACATACGAGTCTGAAAAGTGTAGTAAGAGCAACATGGTTCAAAGGGAGACTCTGTTGCTGATCCTTCATCATTCCAAGGCAAGCAAGGGAAGTGCTTCACAGCATGCCACGGTCGGAATGCTGCAATTCTTTTTCTGTGCAACTTGGTTCATTAATTACAAATTCAATCAAGTAACGGGAAGCTGGGTGGTTGAGGGACAGTTCTCTGCCACTGCGGTGGGTCTGGTATTTGAGACCCCACTAATGAGGAAGTAAAACGGAGGAAGAACACTTACAGCTTTTGCCCTGTAAAACTGCACTTGATAAGCCCAGGGCATTTACTAAATAAACCAACTCCCAATGGGCAATCCCAAACTGGTTTTGAAACAAATTAACTAACACAAAATTGCCAGGCAGCCAATTTAATAAAACAGGCTTTTAAAGAAGTTTTACATCAGCCTTCTGTCGAGGACTTCTTTTTAACGCACATTCATCTGTCAGTACAAAATTTTAAAATCTGCACTCCTATGTTGCGAGCTAGGAAGCGATCATTTATGACTCTTGTAGTACCAAGCCAAACCCTGCACACAGCACACCATTCACACCCAGTGAAGTGACAGTACCGCTCAAGCTGGCTGGGCTAGAAAGCCAACACTCACAGGCTTCACGCGGATGACAGAGCTATTTGACATCACAGTGTGGCCCCCTTCCATCATGTCTAGCTCACTCTTGTCATCTGAGGCATCTGGAAGACTGTTAACACTGCTGCTTTGGCTACTGGCACTGATGGACATGCTGGGAATGGACTGATTACTTCCGACACTGTTCACTGTTCCTGTCCTGCCAACGCCATGGTCTTGCTCCTAAGGGGAGGGAAAATAGTTGGTTACCATCTTTAAAATTAAACAGGCATCACAGCTGTAAAGTTATTGATCTTGCCAAACACTACGTTAATGAGACACCTTTATACTGGCATCGCCCTCCCAAGTCACTGCAGACATGTGCTACTAAATGTTTCTCCTGCGGGAATGGTGGGAGAGAAGATCTGCTGCAAGATTAACCTGGCTGCTGTCGGATTCTTTTCAGAAGGGAGCGCGCTAGGAAGTTAAACTAATGATCATTATTAATATCTCCACGTGGAGAGATCCATCCTCACTCTTAGCTCTTCTTACCTCCTCCTCTTCCTGTGCTTCTACCGCAGGCCCATTGTGTGCCTCCTGGAAAAGGAGTTTCTTCATTTTGCGATACTGCAGATTGTCCAGTTCTCTCACTGCATCCTTTGTTCTCTGAATCAGGTCTATTAACACTGTTTCAGGCCGCTCCCGAAGAACAAACATGTGCTGCAGAACACACACACAGGTGACTAATATTTCAGATCCCCAGTGCATATACATTGCCGAAAACTACCTTCATGAATTTTGGTCACGTTTCTTCCTCCTCCCTAAATAGGTAGGATAAGAAGGTAGCCTACAGCCATACTAGCTCAGGCTGGGGTTTGAACAGATTTCAGAACCTAGATAAGTTGAGCCTGGCCAGTACTTTGATGGAAGACATCCATGGACTATAGAGATGGTGCAGGAAAGTAGGGTCTGCAACTTAGTGCAGTGGAACTCTTCCTTCAGAGACTTGCCTAGACTAAGGAAAAGGATGTTTGATTTCAAATAGCACTTAAACCCTGTCTTTTCTGAATGGTAGCACCTTCCAAGCACATTAGCTGGTCCGTCAATCACAACCAGCTAATGTTTATTAAAAGTGTTAAGCTCTGTCTCTACTGGTTGCTAAATGGCATTTAAGATATTAACTAACTTCTATTTTTTTAAACAGCCTTTTTCCTACTCTAGACATGGCCTAAATCAGTAACTTATCTAAAACTCAGCATATGGCTCTTTCAAATGAGACATAAAACAGAGGTTTTGAACATTTATGGTTCCCTCTCACTTTCAGTTCTACAACTGCTGTGCTGCTCAAATTATTGGAAAGACTTAGCCTTGGTCTACACTTTGGAGGGGATCTAAGTTATTCAACTTCAGCTACGTTATGAGAGACACGTACTTAGATCTACTCACCACAGCGTCTTCGCTGCGGTGAGTCAACTGCTGCCGCTCCTTGGCGACTCCACCTGCCCCTCTTGCAGCGGTGGAGTACCGGAGTCGATGGGAGAGTGCTTGGGGGTCAACTTATGGCATCTAGACTAGACACCATAATTTAACCTCTGCTGGATCAATCGCTACCCACTGATTGGGCAGGTAGTATACACATACTCCTAGAATCATAGAACTGGAAGGGACCTCAAGAGGTCATCTAGTCCAGTTCCCTGCCCTCAAGGCAAGATTAAGTATTATCTAGACCATCCCTGACACATTTGTCCAACCTGCTCTTAAAAATCCCCAATGATGCAACAAGACTCTTAATTAGATGAATCTAATTTAGCTCTTTTATTATACCATGGAGAGAAGAAGGGTCAAATGGTGTCTAGGACCCTTAAGCAGTGCCCACACCATCAGATACAAGTGCCTGTCCCCACCCCCATAAGAACATAAGCATGGCCATACTGGATCGGATCAAAGGTCCATCCTGCCCAGTATTCTGTCTACTGACAGTGGCCAATGCCAGGTACCCCAGAAGGAGTGAACCTAACAGGTAATTATCAATCTGCAATCCCTCACTTGCACTGCACTGATGGTTGTATTTTACCAGAAGGTGAATGGAAAATAATCTGTGTGTTTGAAGGCATTTTACCAGCCTTCTGGATGAACTGTGCTATATAGATGTGAGTCAGCAATTAACAATACTAACAGTTTTATTCAGTTATTTTGGAAAACAGTACTGCAATTTCCAACATTTTTCATATTTCCTACATGTCCCTTTTAATTGGCATACAGCTGTTTGCTACTTATAGGGAAGGAACAGCTTCATAAAATTCACACACATTTATTTTTCAACACAATTCTCTTTAAAATAAAACAACTTTAGAATTCTGACATTGCATACTACACGGCCACTAAGCCCGTCAGTGGAGAACTGTTTACTTTTTGAATGGAAAATCGTACGAAATGTAAAGAAAGGAAAAGCCTCATGACCACTTAAGCATTAAAACATACAAAAAGGTGACCATCTAAACCTGTGCTGTCAGCAGTCATATGCTGATAGTGCAAAAACTTGGAACATAAGTACAGGGGAGTTGCATCACAAGCGCATTTAACATGCACTAATTCAGCTATGCACGCTTGGCTAAATATATAATTATATATATATTTAGCCAAGCGTGCATAGCTGAATTAGCACATATTACATTAAAATTTTTATATAGATAGATAGATAGATAGATAGATAGATAGATAGATAGATAGATAGATAGATAGAGTACAAATAGTGCGGAAAGTCTGCCCGCCATTCCACTCAATGAGCGTATGCCCTGGAATGAGCGTGAGATGGGATACACGACACTGCTGTTCCCGCTACAGTACTCAGCTCCTGTGCGCATCTCGCCGTGCAGTGTGATTCTGCTGTTTCTGTACTGTACAGTAGTGTTTAAAGATACAGAGCGTATTTTTTGTATAACATGGCCCCTAAACACAAGCCATCTACTTCAGCTGGTGCTCCACCGAAGAAACAGTGATCCGTTCCAACGCTGGAGGTAGAACTGGTTGTGTTGGACTTAGAGAGACAGTATGTCAGTCTCCATGTGATGCATAAATACGGCCACAACTAATCTAGCATCCATGCCATCAAGATTCAAGAGAGAGGAATTCATCAAGCCGTGGCATCAAGTGCTCCAATAACTGCTAAGGTGACAAGCCAGCCAAGTGCGTGATAAGACCTTAGTGAAGGCTAAAAAGGCATTAAACTTATGGCTGGAAGGCACGTAATCATGTGCCTATCCATGGCAACATGTTGCAAGAAAAGGCTCTTGGGGTCTATGCGCTGTTCAAAGCTTCTCATAGTTACTAATGGAACGTTCAGCAAGTGCCATAGGTGGACCATGTTCCATTAGTAACTATGAAGATATATGGCTGGATCGCTGAATCATCTAACTAGCTGCTTCAGACACCGAGCAGTAAAGTTAGGAATGCTTACAAAGTAGAGTGCAGCTCACAAAGTTGGTTAGTTCTTCAACTTAAGGATATTAGGGCTAGCAGACAAAGTATTGTGTAACCTTGGTCTAGAAGAGCAGCAGGTGAGAGAAAAAGTGCTGTAGAGCATTATACTTCATACAATCCTTTCTTTCTAACACCATCCGAAGAAAAAACAAAAGACAGGACAAGAAAGCCAACCTTCAGAAGCTCCTCTGATGTAGGCCTGTCTTGAGGAATTTTCTGGAGGCAAGAATCTACGAAATTTCGAAAATAATCAGACCTATTCCAAGAGAGAGAAAAAATGTTAACTGAGTTAACGGATTACTTCATTTTAAACACCTAATTAAGGAACCATCTGTAGCAAAAACACCACCTCTGATTCCCCCCCGAGCAAAAAAACCCAACAACCTCAAAACCAACCCCTCAACACAACATATCCAAGTCAAGCCAGACTCCATGGCTCCTATGTAGATCCTTTAACCTCAACTGCCAAGCTGGCTCAGAGCAAGAATATTGTGCAATTCAAGAGGAAAGCAGGACCAAACCGGGTAGGCTAGGTGCTCATGAGCCACTGCAGACAGCGTGACGATTACCACCAAGCTTTCTTTTTTTTTTACTTTTACTCTGTATGCTGATTCAAAAGAAAATGTTCAGGACCAGGAGGTACAAAAAGTGACTATTCTATGCGTGTTTGCAAAATCTATGCAACAATGGCAAATACATAATCAATGGCTTTCTTCAATGAGGTGAGTGGTTCCACAAACCAAGATTTGGGTTTCATAAACGTTACATAATCATTTACTGCTAACCACTGGGTTTCCAATGTTTACCGACACACGACTTACGATGGGATTTTATGTTCTTATAGCAAGTCTGTTCCGTTTGAATTGTGTGGTGAAATTGGTGCACATGAAATGAACAGTGCACCTACTTATCAGCCTTTCAGCTCACATCTTCCCAACAGGAATCCAGCCATTTCAAGAACTCAGCATGACAAAGCACTCCATTTATAGCAAGTCCCTACAACGCTTCTCTCTCAGGACTACTCACCATTCATTAGATTGTAGTGTAGGGGATTCATTCTGCGCTATGTGATATAAGGCACTCATTGCGTTCATATTAAACAAAGGAGGCTTCCTTTCCGCTATACATAAAAGAAAATAATTTTTACACAGGGAAACAGTCTCACAGTTTTCCCCTTAATTTAGTCCCATTGCTTATAAAAACACAACAGTAGGACCACTAATGCCTGAAAATGGAGCCCAAAACCAACCCTAACCCTGCAACAAGATGTGCTGCCATGTGCTCCTACCACTGGTTTTACCCCTGCAGAAGATGAAAGCTCCTTGAAGATCAAATGCCTTGTCTTGTCAAGCTTTCAAATTCTGTGGGCCGTCATAGTGGAGTAACTCACTCTGAATTACCAACACACACATCCATCAGCAATAAGAGCTGCACAGCCACAATATGGACTCTGGCCAGTTTGTTACACAATTATTTTAAAACCTAAAACTACTCAAAAACCCGTAGGATGGCAGCGATGTGGACAAAGCTGTCACAACCATACTTCACTGACGGAACATATAGCAAGTTAAGTCTTTACTATGATTATCTATGGCTCTCCTTTCTCTTGCAAGCTTGTGGAGTCTCATAGGACCAACACAGTATGAAATTTTAATAAGGAAGGAGATGATCTCACCAAAACGACAGAACAGAAGGTTCGTCAGAATGTTTGCAGGGTTAAACTATAAAACTGAAGCTCACTGCAAACATTCCAAGGAAACTGTTCAAATTATGACATTTATACCAGGGGAAAATCCTATTGAAGAATTTTTTTAACATAGGATTCAATTCCTATTCTCAGCTTTTTATGTACTACTGGCGCTTTGACATGCACACAATCTCCTTTCTAGCTCCCACCAAGTACTTCACAATAATATATACGATGGACGTCAATGGACATTCTTCCATGTTTTGGAATTTAGTAAATAGCCTCAAATTGAGGGATGATGACCCGCTTCAAGACAAAAATCATACAAAAAAGCAAGCACACTTCATAATGCAGAAATTCAGTATGCAATAAGGCACAAAAGGGGTGTGGTCACCATGAGCTAACTGCATTCTTGGGGCACTGGATCCAGCCAAATCTTTCTAGTCCACTCAGAGCATGATTATGTCATGATAGCCACACCCCTTAAAGCTGCTTTATATTGGCAACAAAAATCTTTACTCTGAAGAAGTCTCTTATGTACTGGAAGAAAATGAAGTTGACAGTCTGGAATGTTATACAGCAGTATTAACTAAACTGTGTGGTTAATATGGATTAGTGTCTTTCTGAGAATGTTCACCAGCCAATCAGATTGTTCGTTCAATCAGTGACGTAATTTAGAACAAACGGTAAGATATGACCAGGCAGTTAATACAGCCCCAGATACACGGGGATGAACGAAGGAATAACTTTGCCACCTTAGGGGGCACTGGTATCGCAGTGCTATTATCAAGTTGGATCTTTATCATGAAAATTTTATACATTAGGGTGAAAGGCAATTTTCACACACCTGTAACCCTCTTAAGCAGACATGCTGCTTTAAGTAGCCCATTCTAACTGCAGTGCTATGATTTATTTCCTGGCTGAAGGTGTTGATACTTCAAGACTGGATTGTTCCAGGTCTTCCTTAAGAATCTTCCAGACAAATGTATTCATGTGTGACAACACACCCTGAATATAGCTATGAAACTGGCTTTTTAACCCAGGTGGGCAAACCATGGCCTGCAGGCTGGATCCAGCCCGTCAGCCGTTTTAAGCCAACGTTTTAAGTGCTCCAATGGGGGCACAGGGTTGGGGGCCGTGCCACACAGCTCCCAGAAGCAGTGGCATGCCCCCCTCTGGCTCCTATGCGTAGGGGCAGCCAAGGGGGCTCCACTCTGCACACTACTCCCACCCCAAGCGCCATCCCAGCAGCTCCCATTGGTTGGGAACCGCAGCCAATAGGAGCTGCAGAGGCGGTACCTGCAGATGAGGCAGTGTGCAGAACTGCCTGGCCGTGCCCCCATGTAGGAGCCAGAGAAGGGTCATGCTGCTGTTTCCAGGAGCCACTTGAGGTAAGCACCACCCAGAGACTGCACCTCTGATTCTCTCCCCAGATCCCAGCTCTGATCCCCCTCCTGCTCTCCAAACCCCTCAATCCTGAACCGAAGCACCCTCCTGCACCCCAAACCCTTTATCCCCACCCCAGAGCCAGCACCCCCTACCGGAGCCTTCAGCCCTTTCTTCACCCCAACCCCTTGCCCCTGCCCTAATCCCCCTACCACCCTTCAAACCCCTCAGTCCCAGCACAGATCATCCTCCTACACCCCAAACTCTTCATCCCTAGCCCCACCCCAGATCCTGCACCCGCAGCTGGAGTCCTCACCCACCCCTCTGCCCACCTGCCCCAATCCGGAGCCCCCTCCCAAACCCTGATCTCTTCATTTCTGGCTCCATCGTGGAGCCCACACCCCCAACCAGAGATCTCACCCTCTTCCACACCTGAACCTCAATTTGTTAGCATTCCTGGCCTGCCATACAATTTCTATTCCCAAAAAGTTTGCCCACCACTGCTTTAAACCAAGCTTCATTAACAAAGGACTCCTCAAGGAAACTTTATGCTGTATACAAATACTGAAGTTAACATATGGCTTTAAAAGTGAAAAGCCAAATGTGATTTTGGTTCTTTCAGGTCTATTTTCTACATTTTTCTCTGTGTGGATCATGCTTTTTCATTCAAAGGTTAATTGAACCACACTGAGTGTAAACCCCGTAAGTGCTGGAGGGTTTGCTGTTTTCCTTGTCTATAAAAATCTCTTCCTTTGTGTAATGAGACTGCCAGTTCAAGTAACATGAAACTGGAAACTTATTCTTGATTTCTGATATAGCACTTACCACTTCACTCTAAAAACTATGTCCTAAAGCCATCAGAACAAGGAAGAAAGCACAGGTCTCGTGCATGGTAACTCAGATCAATACACTCCAGGGTTAAACAATTCAGACTCTCATATTGAAGTTTAAATATTCTTTTTAGTAGAAATTAATTATACTCCACAGCATTTATGCCACAAGTAGGACATGGAGGAAAATCTGTCAGGCAGTCTAGTACTTTTAAAGGAAGAAGGCTTACCTAACTCAATACATGTTATTCCAAGAGACCAAACATCTACTTTGCCATCATACTGCCCTTCATCCATGGCTAAAATTACTTCTGGGGCCATCCTAAAACAAAAAATTAAATTCTCAGAAAATTCGACACAATCATGACAATACTCCCCAAGCATTTCAACCTAACTAGCCATGTGACAAATTGACTAATTTGAGCTATTAAGATGGAAATAAACATTGCACAGGCTATCAGGCATATGTCTGGGTCACTTCATTCTTGATGTGGATCCCAACTTGGTGAACTCCAGAATGCAATACAACTGGTAGAGCTGCACTAGCAAAGCCAAGTGGGGAAACCTACCCAATGCATTCTTGCCCTATACCCAGCTCTTCACATTTATAATCATTACAACTCCCTGCTCCACCCACATCTCCAATAGTCTAGTTGGCTAACCAATACTGGTGGTGCAGCTACCGCATGACCATAAAAACAGCCAGACAGACCAGTGGTCCATCTAGCCCAGTATACTGTTTTCTGACAGTAGCCGGTGCTACATGTGTCTAAGGGAGTAACAAAACAAGGCAATTTTGAGTGAAGCTGTATAAACACCGCAGATTAGATGTAGAAGATCAAACCATACAAGATGTCTGCGAAGATTTCTGTTTAATCAATCTGGCCTTTCCTATGAAAAAACCCTCTTTAGTAATTTGAACAGCCAGATGCCATAAGAAAGTTTGAAGTTTCAAATCAAGGTATTGGTTGAATAAAGCATGCACATTATTACTTCAGGAGCCTCACTGTAGCTACTTACAGTATGGGTAAATATAATAGCAAAGTATATACAATTTATGAAAATAAAAGTATTATGCACATGTAGGAGAGCACTAACCTGTTCTTTCCTTAAAATCTGAACAGATCAAAGTTTTCACAGCGCTTCATGTTATATTTGCAATGTACATTTTGATTTCATCAGAACTGTACTCTCAAAAGTGGATTTTAGCAAGGCCCAAACAAATTAGACAGCCTGCCAAAAAGAGTTACTTCTTGAAGCCACAGGTGTGTAAAAACTTCCCTTACCAATATGGCGTCCCCACAAACGAGTTGGCAGGAGAGGCTATGGAAGCAGATCCAAAGTCAGCAAGCTTCACCTGGCCTGGCTCTGTCAGCAGGATGTTTCCTGCCTTGATATCTCTGTTTATGGAATACAAACATTACTATTACATCCCTACGCAAGGAAAGAACCCCTAAGACAGCAACAATGGAGTGTGCCATCATTCACAGGTTCAAGTTATAGAATACACTGACCCCTATATGAAAGTTTCAGTAATGAGGGGTCATAACCTTAATAGTATGCCTGATCTTGAAACCTAGTTTAGTGTCTTAAAAAATCAACTTTAGATTTCAGTGACTTCTAACAGCACCAAGAATTATTTAAATGCCATGACTGCAAAACAATCTATCAAAACCTTAAGAGATGGCTAGCTCCCCTTTTCAGACATTCTAGACAAAAATGTAATAGTCCCAATAACTAATTCATTTTATTCCTACTAAAATGTGACAGGAATCTTTAAAAAAAGATTATTTAGACTGTTTGACTTACTTCCTTTATTGCCATTTTCCCCTGTGTGTGTATTCACATAAAGCTAGTTTTTAAGAGGGTTACTACTTTTCTTTATGTGAAAAAAATACCAAGCAACTTTCACATTGAAGTTGCCAAAAAGCTATTTGCCTAGTCAGCCTTGGTGTTCTGCGCTTGAAGAGATGAGCATCACCGCTGAATTCTACTGTATCAAGTGGGAAAAGCATAGCATATTCAAGTCACTACTACAGTAAACCAGATAAAAAAAGATATTACATAAGGGAATTTTCCCAGCATTTTAGAATTATTGTGAATTACTTATTCTAGACCATATGGACACTGCCAAAAAAAAAAAATCTTTACTTACAAATCTTAAATGTCATTTCGATCACTGGGATAATCAGGCTGCAATCAATAAGATAAATTACCTGCAAGTGTGTAACACGGTAACTTTGTAAGTACTTACCTATGGATCATATTGTGAGAATGCAAGTATGCTAGTCCCTGGAGAGCACCATGGGTAATTGCTGCTATTTCCACCTCTTGCAGTGGCTTTTTATGAACTTAAGGAAAGAGTGGATTTGAAATTCATTATTAAATAAAACAATGCAGTTTACAATATTCAGTCGCATACTTTCAAACATGTAAACATGGCCCTAGAAATCTGTAAGTTCTAGTTTTACAAGGCCTATGTCCTGCATGAGAAGCGCACACCCATCTTACAAGTAGTTGATAATATACTATACAATCTGGAATCAGACGTAATCCTCTAACAATAACACCGCAGCTATTCATTCTATCAAAAAAAGGCTACATTGCTAAATTAAAATCTGAACCCTTGCCAGCTTTTTGACAATTTTACCAATGGTATTTGGGATGAATATTTGATTTACCATTAATGAACCTCAACAAAAAAAACCAATAAATCTCTTTTCCCAGGACTCTTCCAGAGGCCAAATGAACTGCTCTGAAGCTCAAACAATTTGACAGGAAGTGAAGTTAACTAACAAAATGCTTCATTTAGCATTGTAGTGACACACTGTAGTCAATGGGACTACCGTGTTTCCCCGAAAATAAGACAGTGTCTTATATTAATTTTTGCTCCCAAAATTACATTACATTATATTACAGCGAGAGGCAAAACTGGAAGTACGTCTTATTTTCGGGGGATGTCTTACTTTCGGGGAAACAGGGTATCCCTGGCACGAAGCATTATGCCTGACAGCAAGGGTTTGCAGAATAAAGTTCTGTAGCTGTATAAAAGGAGAATCTTAAATTCAAGGAATACAAACAGATGGTTGCAAACTTGTTTAAAGATAGTAAGAGAAGATAAATTATGTGCCTAGGAAAGCTATACACTACAGAAAAATACTGCGGATATGTACAGTTTTGAGCTATTGCAATATCTCCCCACACACACAAATAATTAAATAACTGAACACTGTAGAACTCTGATCCATAATTTGTTGGATTATAAATTTCTCAGTTTCAATCAAAGAAATCGTTGAGACATACCTTCTAGTAAATCTGATGCCGATCCTAAACAATATTCCATAACAAGCTGTGTGGGGAGAAATCAAAATAACATATTACAGAATACCTAGAGATAAATAAATGGTGACTAGATTTCATCAGCTTGTGAACAGTTAGTGATCCAGCATTCAATCATGTACTATGAATCTTACAACAGGAGTTTGCCTTGTGTTCCGGTTCAAACAACCATCATCTAACAAACCTTCAGAAAAATAAGACTAGGCCCAAAATAATTTAGGTACTGGAAAAACAGATTTTACAAAACAAACCAACAGCTATGTTTCCATATTTTTGTTTATATTCCAGTGAATTTAAATTCCCCTCAAGCTTAGTTACACTGTACATCTTTGATAAGGAAAAGAGAAGAGAATTACATATTGTATATAAGGCAGGGGTAGTGTTCAGTGATGTACCCTTATAACATAAAAGCAGTAGTAGAATGGTGTGAGGTTTACACTAGATACTTTTGCCAGTTTAGCAATGTTGAATAGGGGTGTGATTAAAGACATGCTATGCCGGCAAAAGCCCTAGTGTAGATCGGTTATAGCAGTATAAACATGCTTCTCCTGGTATAGATTATTTTTCTCAGGACACAGGTATAAGCTCTCCCAGCAAAAGCTCTGTCAATATCTTCCAGATATGATGAATCAACAATCAAATGTTATTCCTAGCATAGGGCCCTATTCTGCCACGGATGTTGAGCAGTACTGTACTATAGGAACAATTCCCATTGAAATGAACAGAATTACTCTTTTAGTAAAAAATCACACAGAGTAGAGGGGGCAGAATAGTGCCCACAGCAAATTAATTATGTACTCTATATCTTTTGTATGTATTTACCAGGGATGCTAAAATGATATTCAATAAGTTTATCAAAACATTTATGGCTAGCCATTTATTTGTATTTAGATTAATTTGTTATAATTAGATTTCTCAAAATCTTTTAAAAATATTGTATTGTTCTTGTAGTACTATGGATATTGATTTATGAATAGTATTTACACATTAATATAATTTAATACACAATTGTTTTGTAATACTGAACTACTGCAATTTTATCAATGAACTGTGTGATGTACCACTGAAGTTGTACTTCTTAGTGCAACTTCTTCCTGTATGTAGATAAACATATTTACATATGCTATGAGCGATTCAAATGAAGAAAGGCTTTTTGACTGTATATGCACACACTCCTCTATACCGTTTGCAACCCCAACACTGCAGCACTAGTCTAGCGCAGTGGTCCCTAAACATTTTTGTCTGCGTCCCTCTTATCTGGTCTACGCCCTGCCCCAGGGGCCATGGTTGGGAGCGGAGATAAGCTGAGAGCCAGGGGCCACAGCCAGGAGCAGAGCCGTGGCCAAACTTGAGGCTACGGCCAGTGTGGAACCGGGAGCAGAGCAGGACTGGATAGCGCTCCCCTCCCCACCCTCTGTGGGTGCTAGTTTGGGGTCCCACTGTGCCCCTAGGAGTCGTGCCCCACAGTTGGGGGACCACAGTTATTGTGCATAAGAGCCAGAAAGTGAAATTGATTATTCAGCCTTATGTCATCCAAAGGGTGTAAAAATGAAAAGGCAAAATAAACAAATAGCATCAAATGGAGAAGAGTAAATTAAACGGGGGAAAAATTTAAAAAAACGGCGATAAAACAAGTGATTTTAAAAATCCAATTTAATAATTTGACTATCCATTTAAAAGAATGAATCAGCTATATATGGAACAGAGTCAACATGTCAACACTGAACCACAGATAATAGCTCACTGGGACATCAGATATGGCAATTTTATTTACTGTCTTACAGTATATTTTTTTCCACTGCAGTGACAATTAATGAAATGAATCCTTCCTCTCCTCCAAGCAAGAATCAAGTGGCCAAGTACTTGGTTTTTATTTAACAACCCCCAATGAAATTAATTGTGGGCACTAATATCAATATACCCTTTTAGGAAGGGAGGAGAAAGTTTTAGGGTCTCTGGACTTGCCTTACATGGCTCACAGAATCCACTGAGCCTGGCTGCACATTTCTAAGTGTCTTGGGGGCTGCGCCTTTTCCTTATCACTCTCTGGAGGAGACAGATTTCAGGTGCCTTCCCCTACAGCCAGCTGGGGAAATGTGTTTACTTAAATTTACCCTCAACCAAAACAAGAGAAAAGCAGAGTAGAGAGTGGCTTACCCATGCTGTATGCTCACGCAAATAGCAGCCTTTGTATTCTATACTGTTAGGATGTTTTATTCTTTGTAGGAACTTGACTTCCTTAATAATATCCTGCCATTTCTGTGGAAAAGAAAAAGAATAGGAAGAAAGTTTACAAAATTGTGACTTAAAAGAAGGGCTGAGAGAGAACAAGTAACCTAACCAAGATAAAACGGGGATGGGGTCAGGGGGAAATCTGCATCCTCCTCAAAATATTTGAAGCTTGGAATTTAAAAGTTATATTAATACCATGACTTAAACTGCTCAACTGTGGAAAAAGAAAGTATCATATTTTACAATTTTATTTATGCAGACAATATAAATTTTAAGGAATTAAATTTTACGGCAAAGATCTCTCAATTAATGTAATAATTTTATACACATATGTGCAGAACACAACCCCACAGCATCTGATATCTGAGTTCTCCTGAAGAGTCCACACTTCACATTCCAAAAATTAAGTTGTCCCTTCTTAGAGAACACAGTTTTCCAGGCAGTCAAACTCCCCCTCCCCCCCCCAAAGCTGAAAGAAGTCAGGATAGCTACCATTGCCTTCCCTCACTGACAGTTGCCTTAAAGCCAGTCTGGGAGGTGTAAAGACCCAGCTCTGTTAGTAAGTACATTACTTCAGGTCAACCTTAATTTGCCACTCGCCGGCCATTTGACTATAATCTCAATATTATTTCTCCTTATCACTTTCAATCTTTACATATAACAGTTTAATCTTATTTACTGATAAGTGAATAGTTATCAACAAGCAAAATAACACCAATATAAAACAGAGAAGTTATATGACAATGTATTCTTAAAGGGATGCTACCAGTGTAAAGGTTACTTTCAGTCTTTGAACAATATCAGATAGACAATTAAAGTAACACCTCACATTACTGTATGTGCATAGTGTTGTTGGAGCTGTGTTGGTTCAGGACATGAGAGAGATAAGGTGGGTGAGGAAATATCTTTTATTGGACCAACTTCTACTGGGCGAGAAGCAGCTTTCGAGCTCACATACCGCTCCTCTTCTTCTTGGCAGAGCTCTGGGTAAGGCTGAAAGTTTCTCTCTCTCTCACCAACAGAAGCTGGGCCAATAAAAGATATTACTTCTTCACCCACTTTGCACCATTACTGTCACTTTAGGATTAGAGGAAAACATGTTTTCTTCCTCACTTTCTGCATTTGACAGCACTTTGTGCATAGTCAGTTTCACGGTTTCCCCTGGAGAGCGGGTCACCCAGCCCCCTTTTGTTTGGCCAGCACATGTGCTTTCAGGGGCGAAAAGCATTAAAAAATTAGGGAAATGTGACTGAAAAATAAAATTGGGCAACAACACCGAGGGATGAGTTTAGCATCTGAAGATACTTAACTCAGTTTTTTAACTGACTAGATTTCCAGGTCACAGTGTCCCTTTAACATTGACACAAATATATTATAAAACAATAACAGCTCTAATGTTAGTCAGAAGCAGAAAAATCTCCCTCATTAAATTCAGAAGGAATTTCTCGGGTCTTATCAGCCCTCCCATCCAATACCTTTTCTAGGACCCATGCAAGATAGAACTGTATAGGCTTGTCCTCACTGGTGTGTGTGTGTGGGGGGGGGGGGTAGCTGAAGTTTGCGTATCTGCCGCTGACTTACCGCTTGTCCCCACGGCAGCAGCAGTCGGCAGCGCGCTCCCCCGTCGACTCCAGCTTGCGGCATCCGGCAAGCTGGAGTTCCGGAGTCGACGGGGGAGCCGCGGGCGATCGATTTATCACGTCTTAACGAGACGCGATAAATCGATCACCAGAAGATCGATCCGGGGCCGCGTTAGTGAAGATGAGCCCTTACAGTACAGATACAGTTTCACAAAACATAGCAATACAAAATCCAAGCTCAAAAAGAGTCCTTCACAATGTGAATGGAGAGAATACCTATAAGAGTGAGGGCCATAAAAGATAGACACAGAAACAGAGACTAAAGGAGACTGAATCCTGAACAACTGAAAGGGGCGTGGGCTGGGATCTACCTACTCAGAATCCAGAATTGTTATTCTGTGTGTCACTCTGGAGCCTAGAATGCCTGTTGAGTCAGCATGAAGCGATGGAAACAGCTACAAGCATATCTGAGAGCTCTTTTTGCTCAGCATATCACCACCAGGTTCAATCATCAGCCGATTTAGAATCTGTTACCATCTAATTAAGTTCTCAGCCATTTTGAATTAACCAGTTATACCCATGCAACGTGCAGCCACATTACAGCAAGTCTCCACATCATTGATGTCCCTTTATTTATTTACAAGGAACATACAAAGTCCAATCTCTCTCAATGCAGAAGGAATCAAGAATGATAGGAGCATTTTCTTAGCTTACAGCCCCCAACCCTTTCCAGAAAACACAGGTTCCAAACACTCAATCTAGCTTGTTCCAAGGTCACAGTACTTCCAGGCTCCTGCGTGGCTTTCTTGCCTCTCTCTGTGTGGTCTGTTTTCACGCGTGCATACCTCTACCCAAAACAATACTCAACCAAAAGCTCCCGCGCATGTGAATCCTCTCCCCCATTTGTCTGAGGTAGGGGTTTACACAATGGGATTTTAACTCAACCCAGAACAAGGTTTCACCACACTCACAATATCATGCCAAGAGTACTAGAGAGACCTTGTGATATCAGAGGTAACAACCAATCATAACCATTATTCTACAGGTGAGTTATGTGCAATAACTTCATTGGTTGTATGAGAGCAACTGCACAGATGGTGGATTACTTGGCCCAAATGCTACACCTGTGTGACAGAATACACAATAACCCTCCCCCCCAACACACAGCACCTCACAGCAGCATACACCTGCACAATCCCCCTGTACAGAAATGAGCGCAATCAGCACACACAAAACCCCCACATGTCACTTTGAAACCTAGAGCTCTTTTTGTTTAGAATATCACCCGGTTCATCATCACTGGGATTTATGGTCTGTTAATGTCCAATTGTTAAGTACTCAGCCATTCTGGCTTTTTTTATACACAGGACTTTATGAATTACATCCATGCAACAGTCCTTCCGCTACTGGTTTTTAATCAGATTAATTACAACTTGTTTTGTTAGCTTTTGTAAACACTTACTGAAACATTCCTGATTAACACACTCTTCAGAGTGTGTATTTAATGGTTCACCCACCCTGTCCCTTCACCTAAGGAGTGAGGGCCATAGAAATTTGGGACCCCTGAGAAGTCCTCGAATACCATTAATGAAGGTGAGAATTGACTGGACTATAAACTGGACTTTCTATGACGATTTTAGAGTTTAGCCTTATTGATGGCTCTTAAATGTCTACCTTATCCACAGCCCGGAGAATCTCCCTACATTTATGCTGCTTTATCATATTTCATTTTTTTTCCCTCTCTTTTATTCTTTCTTTCAAGATCCCCAAAATGATATTGTTCAGCAGAGTCCGTTCGGGAAAAGGATAAATTCTGGCTTGATGTGCTATTATTACAGCCTTCTGAGCCTGTCTCTATTGTAGTCATTGTGATCATTCCTAGCAAGCCTTTAACTAGCAAGCAACAGGGTGGTTTTTTTAAATGGAATTCAGAATGGTACATTTAAGGCTAAAAAGGCAACTCAGCTTCCTATTAAGTCTGAATGCTGTCCCATCTTGATACAAACTATTTTATATTTTACCATTTTGCTTACATATTATGCAGTTCCATAAAACCCGGCTCTTCCTGACTGGGTGAAATAAATCTTGCATAACACGCCAGGAGCAGACTAGTTAGAAGCATGTTGACAATGCTGAAAGAAACTTATTCTGTTTACACAATGCCCCGAATCATCTTAACTATTATATAAAGATTCTCCCTCTGGACAGCTTGGATTAATTCAAATCAGCTAATATCATAGTAATCTGGGTTTAATATACAAGAAATTCCACATACCTCATTGGATTGCTTCCCACTATATGACATTTTCTTGATGGCCACCACTTCATTGGTGCGCACATCACGTGCCTGTAACATTAAAACATGAAGTATCAATATCTCATATCAAAGAAAATATCCAGTCAGAAAATAAAAGAAAACACAGAATGATTTCTCATTGGAATAGAAGTACTGAAAAGGCCTTATCCATTTAATAGTTAGCCTGGATACAGAAAGTTAAAGTAAGACATTTCACTGGGGTGATGAATATTAGATATATTCAGAAATGGAATTAAAAAACAACAACACACTCCTATTTGTGGGACGCGATTCTCAGCTCATGCCATCTACTGTCAGCATCCATCAGCCCTCTGTACGTTACTTCTACACTAAGGAGCATCTCTGTAAATGTGATTTTTCTGATTTTAAGAAGCAGAATCAATCTTCTGTAAAGCAACCTCTGCCCTTCCCCACAGCCCTTCCATAAGGAATCTGAACAAGTAAAATCAAGGCTCACTCTCCCGTTTCACTCCAAACAGAAGAGAACATACTGCAGTATCACATGGCCAAAGTTACTCCAATCTTTCTGACATCAGCTGCGAACACTGGACACCTTTCTGATGCTGCAGGGAGAGGATAAATGTTGAGTGTGATACGAAGCAGATCACATAAATGAAGGTCAGAGAGGTAGCCGTGTTAGTCTGGATCTGCAGAAGCGACAGCGTCCTGTGGCACCTTAAAGACTAACAAAAGTATTGAAGGTGTTTGCCATAAAGACACATGGTTATTTTCAAATCCTGATTCTTGCATTTCTTGTCCTGCATTATTTACAACTTATAAAATCATAGCCATGTAGGGCTGCGGGGAACCTCAAGAGGCTATGTAGTCCAGTCCAAGAGAGGTGCGATGTGTGCCCTCCTCCTCTGGGACTTCCCCAGTCGTCCAGGAGTTCTCAAAGATAACTGCTAACAGTGCTGAGACTGCTTCAACTAAGTACCCCTGGGATGAGTATAGCACAATGAATGTTAATGGCTCTTCATGCTACAGACTGATTTTCTGCTCTCAGACAATTTACAATCAAAATCAAGACAAGGTGATGATCTAGGGAGTGGGAACCTAATGTGTGTTCTGAAGTAAAGCTAGCCAAGGTCGGGCTGCTGAACGAGTCTCCACTGCAACGAGACCAGGAGCGGCGGCGGTGCTGGGCACGTCGTTGTCCACTGGACCGTGACCTGGAGGATCGGTACCAACGGTAGCTACTGCTCCTGGAGTGACTCCGACGGGCTGGCCCACGATGGCCTGGGGCCGGTGATTGACGCCCAGGACTACAGAGGCAGTACCATGGAGGAGACTCTGAGTGGGATTCCGAGCGGGAGTGGTGATGACGTCTGTGCCGCGACCGGCTGCAGTAAACCCCTTCTGGATGGGGAGCTTGGGCAACGTCCCCCTCAGCCCCGTCAGTGAGGTTCCGGGCTGATGGCACCCGGCTAGAGAGCCTGGCGGGCATTGAGGGCAATCCATGTAGACTCTGCCCTGGACTGTGAACGGCGTTGGGAACGTTCCCTCAACCATGACCGGTACCGCTCTGGGGACGACTGTGGAAAGCCCAGCGGTGGCTTGCTTCTGGAACGTGGAACCGACATCAGTGGTGCTCCAGGTACCAGCAGGGATAAGACATCATGAGCCACTTGCAAGACCTCCGGCATGGAAGGCATCCAGAGAGGCCTGGGCCAATGCGGCTGGGCTGCTCCCCTCAGTGTGAGTCGGAGGCCTGGCGGTCGAAGGGGATCGAGGACTGCCCAACGCGTTCCTACCCTCTGCCCCTGGTGCACCACAGGACCGTTGAAAAGAGGGCGTCTTCTTGGCCCTCTTATGCCCTGAGGAGGGGGAGCGGTGCTGACTGGACGAAGGTGCTGGGGGATTGCCGCGCGCCGATGCTGCGGTGCCGGCTCAGAGCAGCGCATCAGAGCCAGGGTCAGCGCTGACTCCATCAGGATAGCCCGGAGTCGAATGTCCCTTTCTCTTTTCATCCGGGGCTTAAACAACTTGCAGATCTGGGTCTCACCCAAACAACATAAACAGTCCGTGTGCGGGTCACTCCTCGGCATAGAATTCCTGCAAGTGTTGCACAACTTAAAACCCAGGGCTCGGGGCATGCCCCAGTCCAGGCACTCGAACTGAACTAACTTGTGGAACTAAGTGACTACAGGTACTAGAAGAACGCTAAGGACGAGCAGCAGCAATGCTGGAGCTGAAAAGTTCCGATGCACCTTCACTGGTGGCAAGGAAGAACTGAAGGTAGGGGAGCGCTGCGCCCCTTATAGTGCTCCAAAGTGGTGCCACCCCAGGAGTCGCAGGGGGGCACTCCCCTTATGGGTACTACTAGGGGAAAAACTTCCAGCACTGGTGCACATGGCAAGCAGGCACACCTACTGTGGAATACACATGAGCAATCACTCAAAGAAGAAAGCTAAATTACCTTACCTGCTGCAATCTCAAACTACACTTAACAAAAGAACACTCAAGTTAAATTTCAGGCTGCAAAATTAGCAAATCTGACCTTATCATTCAGTGTTGCAATCTATCAAACACAGGCTTCCAGAAATTACATTCAGAACTCCAGAGCTTGTAAAGGGGTTTCTCAGCCATATTCTGACATTTTGCCATTAATTGTTGACAGCGAATTCTGAAACCCTTTTATCTCAATGATGAACTTCTGACTAGCTTTAACCATTTTCCTTTTTGTAACGGAGGATGCTGCATTTCAGCATCGAGTCTACATTTCAGTTTATATAAGGTAACTATTAAAAATGCATTTTTTTTTTAACCACTGCAGTTCAAAGATTGTAACTTCTAGATCTTCTCTAGGCAGAGGAAACTATTCATAGAACCATGCCCATTAGTATTAGCTAGGGCTGTAATTTATTAACCCCAAAGCAGATCTTAAGTGAGGACTGCTGCCAATCCAAAATACAGCAACAACCTGCCCTGTGTTTCGGCTGAAATAAAAGGCAGAAATAAGAAGTAATATTTAAAGAACTGTTGTCACCTCATGAAATAATTCTGCTCATGCAATATTTTCTATTTATCTTCCTGAGATTTTTCTCCACAGGACTACTGAATTGCTGGAGGTGTGGTTTTTAACAGAGAAAGATTAATGCTAGTCTCAGAAGGCCCTTGTATCCCCTATTTGGATTCATTATTTGAAAGGATGAACCACAGGTACCAACACTGATGGGGATGAACCTGCTTGGATATTACAAAATACTAGCATGTCTGATACTTTGAGTAAGTGGGGATCGGTGCCTCTTGAGTGCCCTGGAAGCCAAACATCTAGCACTGATCTACTGGAAGAACACCACTATGGCAAGGCACAAATCTATAAACCTCTGGATCCACATCCTTCTTGGGAAAATTCCCTTTGCCCATCACAATAAAATGAACATCTGCAACAAGCTTATATCAGCCATGGCTGCTTCCTGTGTACCTGATGAAGGCACTGGAGTTATAATTCTGGCCCTACTGAAATCAATAGTGAAACTCCTATGGATTTTCACAGGGTCAGGATATCACCTCTAATCTACAGAATCTCTGGGGTTGGGACCATGGAATATAGTAACAAAAACTTATATTGTGGTTCCATCAAAGGATCCCAATGCATTAGATTAATATCAACTTAGTCTCGCAACAGACTTGTGAGGAACAGAAGTATCCTCATTTCAAAGGGGATGGGGGACTGACTTGTCTAAGATCACAGAAGTAATCAGCACCACAGCAAGGAAGGGAAACCAGGGCTCTGGTCTCCCAGCCCTTCACCTTCACCACAAGGTCAGTCTCTATCCCAAGAAGGCAAAACTCAAATAAGTTTTGTTTTTTTATACTTGCTTTAGTTTTATACTTTATACTCTTTGAATACATTCTGCTGCACTCATCTGACAATATTCTTATTTGTTTCATACCTGCTGCAATTCTGTTGTTGTGCTATTGTCTTTCTGTTTGTCCATATTCCTATACGGTTTGGATAATTACTACCCTTAAACCTTCAATAAACAATTAAGAAAATAATTACGAACAACACTGCACAGGTTTCATGTAGCAAGAGATACTGGAGGGTTAAAATACCACCCTGAACCTACCATAAAAATACTTCCCTTGCCCCACATACCCTAAAAAACATTTAAAATATTTGGATTATTTGGGTGATTGGCCCAACAGATGACAAATATTCTAGGTAGAACAATTAGATTGGGAGAAAAGAAAATCTTGGGAATATTTGTTGAACAGAACAATCACCTAGCACACTTATTACAAAGGATTTGAGGTTTATTTGGGCGAGGGAGGAGGGAATCACTGAAATAATCAAATCGGTGAAGAGCTACAATAAAAAAGGCCAAACAAGATACCAGATTATTGTAGCAGAAGGAATGTAGATATAACAAAAGAGTCAGTATACCCACCTCCTTCCCCTCTCTGGAGTACTCTACATAGCACTGGTTACTGACACTGTATAAAAGAAAGGCTATTCTTTCACTGAAAAGGATGAAGAATTAGGGCAGAAAAGAGGATACTAAAAACAAATATTTAATAGGTAGCCTTGTAAATACTGGGCTGATGATACCCTGAGGTGAGCCAACAGAGTTCATGAAGATAATGAAAGGAATAGTAGTTAAACTTTATACCATGTTCTAAAATTTGGACAGAGGATAGAAACCATAGAATAAGTTATCACAGAAGATGATCAACAGTATGAGTTTGAGTGAAATTTAAACTTGATTGTGGACATGTGGGGGAAGGGGTGGAGTAAGAGGTATAATAAAGAAAAGGAAAACAGAATTAATATACAATCCAAAGGGCAAGACTTTTGGGGATGTATGGCTTTTTCCAATTCCTAGATGTGTATTATTATTATAACATTATCGGGGCAAGCTGTACAAACGAAAGCAGATGAGGGGAAAAAATGTTTATTTACTAAAACAACCAACCCCCCCCAAAACACAACAGCCACTTCAAACACACGAATATTATTGATAAGTTAACATCAGCAGTCAATAACTGCCAGAATCTGAATTTGAAAAGAAAAGAGCCATGAAGGTTGACAAGCCAGAGAGTTAAAGGCACCCAGTTTCTTTGAAGTGTCTTCCCTAGCCTAGAAAAATCCATAGGACATCCAAAACAAGGGCTACATTGTTATGATACCACTCAATTTATTAGGTGGTCATACAACCCAGGCTTGTTTGAGATTTCAGGCATGTATGTACATGCATATTCTGTTCAGTTCTCAAGAGAAGGCAAGGTATCAACATTTCCAAGAATGGAGTAGCTAAACCAATGATACAAGATGCATGCATGTGATGCAAAATGCGTAACGAGGCTGATGCTTTAAGTACAGCAGCTTTGGCAATGCTCCTTTGAAGTTTTAACTACATTTAACTTAGAGAACTAGTGTATTATCCAATAATTGAATATTGCTGATGGAACACAAGATAATTCCTTACTAAAATAAAAATTACTAGTTTTGCAAGAAAATCAGAAATGAGACATTCCTGCCCTCCCAATCTAACTTCATTTACATAATCTTTACCTTAACAAATTTCTCCCCACCCACTAGCTCCATCTCATCTTTTTGGGTAGAGCTTTATGTAATATAATGTCTATCTATAAAATAGCTTCAGATAAATTTCTTACAAGAGATTTTCAAGAGCAAAAATGATACTGTAATCACGTCTAGTTTGTGTGTTGAATCTTAAAATGCAAAACAACAACGTATAGTAACATACCACACATCTTCTGTGAGGCGCACTCTTTCGCTAACAAAGACACATGATGCACAAACATTTGAGGAGCATCATGCAAAGCTTACCTTTTGCTCTCTAGGAAGACTGTCTAATCTCCTACCTGCAGTGCCTCAGAAGCCCAATCTGAACACAGTAAGGTAGAAATCCCTCTTTGTTAATGAACTTTCTGACAATAATGCTTAGTGAGAGAGCATGCAGAGAAGAGAAGGGTTGAAAAGCTTGGGAGGATAGGTTCTCCGCCATTTAAATTCATGGCAGCACTTGCCATGCTGCTTGAATGGTGTCCTGGTAAAGGGTATTCAACCCTTAAATGATTTTTAACTTGAAACAAACATGGAGTTCACAGAGATACTGATGTGATAAATACTCCTCTTTTCTTGCTGCCTGAGAGCATCCCTACCACATAGCATGCAGGTGACCTCTAATTATGTGCTCGTTTTGGCTAACTATCCCCTATGATATTTATGTGCCATAATAATATGTAGCAAGGTTGAAAACATTTAAAAATTGTGTCAAAAAGTGGGCAGAGGGGAGAAGTGAGTCAATATGAAATCTATTTCCAGTTTTCTCTGCAGTGAATTTAATGATATTAAGAAACATTCACCTGTGGCATTTACTTCATTATAAAACATTTGCTCCCACTGATCTGTTCCCAGACAGTGGCAGTTCACAATTTTAAGCAAGGAACAAAATTAAGAAGCTTTTTCTAATTAGTTCATCTGTGCTGCATTAAATTTGTGCTGGAAGGTTCCCAATATGGTCTGCTGCAATTATTAACAATGAATAGGAAGCTCATAAAATACTGACACAAATAGCTCTCTAAGAAAATTGACAGGTTTGGCCACACCTGTTATAATTATAAATGAAAAAAGGCTTGCACTGGAAAATGGCTTTTTAATGAAGGTCTCACAGTATGCACTTAGCTTAACAGACAGTAAGTTGCAAATGAAGTGGCTGTAAAAGGCTAAGAGATATCCCATGTCTCAGCTGTGCTATGTAAGCAGAGAGCAGGTGGGGAAAAATCCTGTTCCCCAAAAGCTCAGGTCAAGTAGAAATGTTATTTGGATAAGTACTGGGATTCTTGTCTGTCCGATAAGGACAGCAGGGGATGCTGGGGCAGATTGAGTGACACAGTGAGAGAGAAAATGGCTGTGAAAGGGCTGAGAGGGGTAGAGAAAGAAAACTGAGCTGCTCTCAGGGGCAGCAGATGAGACAGAACTGCATGGAACAACAGAACTGCACTGCCAGTCAGAAGGGAGGGGCTGAAATGAAGAGAAGCTGAGCGGAGCAATAGAACTGACTTGTCAGTCATGAAGAGTGGCAGAAATATGGGCCTTGATGATGTTAGCCAGGTGAGACCAAGAAGAAGTGCACTACTGAGCATGCCCAAGACTGAACCTCAGGTGAACACATTTCCTGTTAGTGCTGGGACTAGTATGTGGTGTCTGGGGAATGGAGAGACAGGGTCTGGGCTTTTCAGCAGCAGACAGATACCTTAATGGCAGTTAACAGTCAGAAAGGTAAGCAGGAGTTTAATTGGCTAACCAAGCAAGAGTAGCTGTAGTTCATTTTACTACACAGACTTGATTACTTGCTGATGCAACACACTCTGATTTATGATGGAAGATGTCTCTTTTCAAGTACTTTGCCTTGCAATTGCAACTTTGCTGCTGCTAGGCCCTGTAATTTGTATGTGCAACTAAATCCCTGACTACTACTTATTGTTTGTATTCCCATCGTGCTTACCCAGCATTTCTTATTAATATGGTGGTAGCACCTAGGGACTCTAGTGAGGGATTGGGGCCCCATTGTGCCAGAGACGGTACAAACACCTAACAAGACCGCCATCCCTCACCCAAAGAACCTACCATAAAAACCTCACTGTTTCACACTTAATTTTCCTCAATAAGTAGTAAAAAGGCAATATCCAGAGTTAAGAACTAGCCAACTAGTATTCACAAGTTCTGTCAGTTCAAATGACTTACAAAATAAACTGCTCCAAAGCTTCCATGGCCAATCTCTCGGAGATCTGTGAAGAGTTTTTCTGGATCTTCTTTGAAGAAGAGCTCTGCAATTTCTGGGTCCTTCAGGCTGCCCGCTCGGCTGGTTGATGGCATCCTGCTGGGCAGTTAGCCGACTGACTATCTGGGTTGAAAGTGCTGCCTCAACCCTTGGTTCATCTGTATGAATGGGGCCTCGTCAGCATGGATTACTGTAAGAAAAACATTACAACTTATCACTAGTTACAAATCTCAGAGCCAGTGCAAAGCAACCCATTACTGAAGTCTACATATAAGCAGAGTCCAAATTTCTTGTAGACCAAGCATCCCACTCATAATGAGTGATGCTGTTAACACAGGAGTTGCTATAACAGATCAATCCAACTGCTACTCAAGTCTAGTATCCTGCCTGCAACTTCTCTCTCTATGGAAGGCACACAAAAAATGGAGGGGGAAAAAATCCCACCTACAATCCACTTGGCCAATCATGGAGGGATCTGATGGAAAAAAATTCCTTCCAGGCCTACAAAAATCGACCAGCTTACGAAGGCTTAATTCCCCATATGATCTTTCATTTGCAGATACACAAATGTTAATGGTTCTACAATTATCTGCTCCTTTTTAAAAATCCACCAACAGTATGTGTCTCAATGACCTCTGGCAATGGTGAATTCTACTTCTTAACTATAGACCCTTCCTTGGTTCTAAACTTCCTGCCCTCTTAGCTTAATTTAATTCAGCATTACCTTCTTTTATTACACCACAGGCTAAAAAGGAGGCACTGACCAACTGTCACTAATTAAAGGTCACTATTCCTGCCCAATTTTCTCCTTTTCTGATCTCTATACCCCCACTTCTCTTCAAGTCTCCAGATCTCTACTGAATAATTGGTGTTGCTCCCCACACCCCAGGAAGTGACTCCTACAGAAATGATAGGAAAAAATAATGCTCCTTAGAGTGCTTGTGCATAGTAGTATTTTCCTCTAGCAACTGGCAGCATGTGAAACTGACAAAGACAAGGTGAACCTTGTTATAAGGGCTTGGCTACACTTACATTTTACAGCGCTCTAACTTGCTGGCTCAGGGGGGTGAAAAATCACCCCCCTGAGCACAGCAAGTCTGAGTGCTTTAAAGTGCTAGTGTGGACAGGCTCCGAGTGCTGGGAGCCACACTCCCAGTGCTCAGAGCTAATCCCCTCGTGGAAGTGGATTAACAGACAGCATGCTGCGCAACCACACTTGCACTTCAAAGCACTGCCGCAGGACGGTTCCCGCGACAGTGCTTTGACGTCTTCAGTATAGCTATGCCCTTAGTTTCAAGCAACTGCCAGACCCAGAACATGGAAAGCATTATTGTGGGTGAGCACAGCCAAGACATACCTAGTTATCAATGCTGCATGACTCTCCAACTTGTCTGGCTAGAGGTACAGTCGGACCCTGCAATACCGCGACAATCGGGATCCAAAAATAACCGATCGCGGTAAACGCGGTATTGCGCGGTCGTGCGACATCAAAGTGCCGCGCGCCACCATCAGGAGCCCCGCGCGCACGGCATTATAAGCGGATTCGCGCTATAGCGGGGCGCAGTATTGCGGGGCTCCACTGTATTTAGAAGATACGATGCAAGAAAATCAAAATCCAGGATTTCCATAATGTACCTCCAAACAGCCAGGATTTTAAACATTTGTAATATAACCATAACTGTGTTTCCACGATAGCCCATTATCAGCACCTAAGGAACAATTACACATGTAGATACCACAGTGATGGATTGGGTATAAGAAATTAGATGGAATTATGAACTGTTATGCAATTATAATTATTAATGTGTTTTAAATATGTATTTATGCAGGTGCCATTACAGTGACACTGATGTCAATTAATTTCTCTGTTCATTTATATTAAAATGTATGATTAGCATAGGAATTATATATAAAATGTAGCTCAATTAGATGGAGTCAAATGTACAGGTTTCCTCTTATCTGTAATCACAGAATCACAGAAATGTAGAACCAGAAGGGACCATGAAAGGTCACCTAGTCCAGTCCCCTGCACTGAGGCAGGACTAAGTATTATCTATTTTTATCTCTTAAGGTTTCACACGATAGAGAACAAGAATTAGCTGCAATTTAGTGGACTCCTGAAATGCACTTCTTTTATAGCAGATGTGATAGAAAAGCAAAAAGATCAACAATATTACATTTAATCCCAGCCCTAAAAAAAACAACACGACATTAAAAGACAACTGTTTCGCATTTACAGCCTAGAGCTGAACAATAGACAAAAACCATAAGTCAGAGAAGCAAGAGAAAGGAGATGGGGGAAGGGAGCTGATAACCACAGCACACTCAGTATTATTGAAGGAATGTTTCTTGGATCGACGGTAATGATGTCATGTTACATCTTTTAAAAAGCATCAGATTCTTACAAAAAGGACATTGTTGCTCAACAGCAACTGCTGCAATCCCACAATGCTCTTTTCCCCTTACATCTGTTAATCAGTGGGGTCTAGGCTTGGACAAACCTGCCAATATGGCCAAAAGTCACGTGTCCCCTTCATAGTGCATTTGAGAACGAGAGAGAGAATGAGAATCCTAGACACACAGAGCTGAGACGGATTACAGGGCTGTCCCCCTCAAACTAGCCACTATTCTCATTCTTGGCATGATTTTTGAGTATGCCTGTGAAATGTCATCAACAGGCAGAGCTTTTTGCCAGTGCTGAAACTCCCTCCAGGCTAACTGACAACTTATACAGAAGTGGTGTGAGGCTGGTTCTCTGCCTCACTTCACATAGTAAATAGCAAATTAAAGTGGGACCAGCAAAATCGTCAGGACTATTCATCTGTTATTTCAATACCTCAAAAGAAAATTTCTTCCTTTATTCTCAAAAAGTTTGATTATCCTAAATCTTTAACATAATTACTACTTTATATTTAAAGTGTGTGTGTGTGTGTGTGTATGTATGTATACACACATATATACATATACACACACACAAAACTTATTTTAGTGTAATAGCTACAAATTTATACATGACATTATGCCTATCCTTGCATAAGTTTAAAATGAACAAGCACTGCCAAGACATACGACTGCAATTTCCACCCATTCAATAGCTTTGTATCTTCTTGCTGTCTTTTGCTTTTTTGTACAATTAAATATTTCCACTTAAAAAAAAGTTATAACATTAATTTCCCCTTGTCTTTTTCTGAAGAAGGAAGTACATAATGTACATCAAGAATCAGAGAGGTAGCCGTGTTAGTCTGGAATAGCAGAGGTAACAAAGTCCTGTGGCACCTTAAAGACTAACTATAAAGTTTTGAAGCATAAGCTTTTGTGGGCTAATACCCACTTCATCGGATGCAAGCAGTGGAAGTGTCCAGAGGCAGGTATAGAAAAGTAGGCAAGAACCAGGTGGGAGGTAACAAGGTTAGTCCAATTAGGCTGAACCAGCTTATCTCCTCCAATCAGGGAGGGTGGGTTATTCTTCTAGTAGTTGAATGGGGGGTGTGAACATGGAGAGAGGAGAAGCTATTTTTGTAATTAGCAAGCCATTGAAGGTCTTTGTTCAGTCCTAGATTGTTTGTGTTAAATTTGCAAATGAATTGTAGCTCTGCAGTTTCCCTTTGCAGTCTGGTTCAGCAAGTCTACCAGTTCAAACACTTTACACACACCCCAGGGTGGAGAGATTTAAATCAAGACCATTTAAATCAGAAATTTAATTCATAATTTAAATCACCAAGTGGAAAGCCTAAAATTAAATAACTGGTTTTAATCAAATTTTCCATTTCTATTTCAGTCATTTTCTAAAGAAAGGTGCATTTTCATTGGTTGATATAACCATTAAAACATTTTACTTTACAACTAAATAGAGCCTTTACACAAGACTTGGTACAACTTTTTGCTATCTAAGAGGTACACTATAACTATATACATTTAATTTAGCTTAATATTTTCACATTTTTAATTGTACAATTTCAGTATGTTAAATGGTGAATAACATTTCTTATTTACTAGAGAATTAACTTTTTGATCATGATTTGTATCAAGTAGTAATTGGAAGTTAAACAAACACATAAAACAGTACATAAATATATATTTTTTATTAAACAAAACAAGCCCTTAATACAAGACATGACGTAGAGTGCCACATTTATAAAGCTCAAATTCAAAAAAGTTAGATGTTTTTCCCCTGATTCTGTCTTTATATAGAAAAGCAACCTTTACCTCAAGGTTTTAGATAGCGGCTCATGGACTCTAAATATTTTAAAATAAATATATAAAGAGATTAGAATAAGTTTAGGCCACAACATACTTTATATTAAATTCAGATTTCATTTTAAACAGGTTGATTTTTAAAAAGAAAAATATATAATTTAAATAAAATCAGAAAAATCTAATTTAACTAAAAATATATTTTTCAAAATAATCAATTTTTATCCATCTTTCTATCTCCTTTCTTGGAACAAAGATACTTTAATTTTTGGGAGTGGTAGGAGTCGGAAGGAGGAACGGAGATTCCAGGGAGAGGATGGAAAGTGAACATGCATTATTTTAGATGCAGTAATAATGCAGATATATCATAGTACAAAATAGGAGATCACAACAAAATTGCACTGAACACAGAAGGATTCAATAATTACGAATTTTGGCATTTCATACAATTGCTAAGGTTGTATTCTCTTCATATGAAGTCACTCAAACCTCTCAATACCATTGGTATTTGAAGGCAATTATTCTTATTTTATCTGCTAATTCTGATTTATCTAAATCCTGCTGTGCCAAACATATACCACAGCACTTCAATTTTCAAACTCAGGGTAATGCTGCATGCATGCAATGCACTTTTTGCTCCAGTGCAGTGCCTCTGCACTACAGCACTACATTAGGGCTGCTATATTGGTGCATAAAACCCAAATTGTACAGTATGCCTCTTTGGTGATTATCCATATTTAAGAAAAGATTATAACGAATATAAAATATTAATGACTGGAATGTAATTTGACAATTCCACTCAGAATCAAAGAGTTACTCCAAAAATTTGATAAATTTTTTTTTTAAAAATCTCATCAAACCAGAGAAGGAACACGGTGGTATAAATTCTGACCAACTCCTTTTAAACAGACTAGTCTGCACTGTGTTTATTTCGCTGGTTTTGGTAACGTCACTGAAACCGATTACAGGCCAAAATGTTTTATCAAATTACCTTTCACCTGATCAATTAATAGCAATTGCATGAACACACCTGCGAAAGTCCATGCGTACGTAAGATTTTATGCTGCCTATCATATACATACACACCCCTCAGAACCACTGACATCATGAACTTGAAAAATGAGAAAGGGGAAAAAAATACATCTGGAAGACCTGTCCTCATGTGTGTTTTCTGCCTACCTGTTACATAATTTACATAAGAGGGGATAGATTGGTTCCTTAGTTTTTAAAGGCATGCAAACTAGTCCTATATTTAGGAAGACCTTGATTTCCAAGCCACTCTGCCCTATGGTTGCCAGCTACTTACCCCTTGCTACATAAAAAGTTTACTAATCTGATTCTTTTAGAGCCATGCCCAATCAACTACAGCCAATCTCCTGTGGTTATTTCTTTCTTCTAACACTTTTACATTCACATCTCCTTTGATCATAAGTCATAAGAATTCCAATATATTAGTAGGTTTTATTGCCAGCTTCCTTGTCAAGAAAAGGATACCAACTGCACAATGCTGAGGTGGATCAGAGAGACAACTAACAAAACAGTAATAATGGGCAACCTAACTCCTGGCATATAAACTGGTCAAATGTCTGTGGGATTATAAAAAGAGAGAAACATTTTCTTGACACCTTAAACAATTGCTTCCTGGAACAACTCATGTCTGAGTACACAATAGGGCTGGCTGTTCTTGACCTAGTATTAAATAATATAGGCTCAGAAAGTAACTGTTACTTGAGCTACTATATAGAAGGGTCCAAATGAATACAATATAATGAAGTTACATGCTCTTGGGGAAGGAATAATACCAAAACTAGCACTGAGAGACTAACATTTAGAAATGGGAATTTAAATAGAAGTAGTTAAACAAGAAGACCCCACATTCAGAAGTGAGAAAATCAATAACTAGCTTTCATGCTCGGTTTTAGGTTAAGACTACGCCATAACAGAGTCACAGAAGGTATCCAAACTCCAGCCAAAAGGCTAGGCAGAGGGAACACGCACACAAAAAAAGTCTAGTTAAATGGCAAAGCTCTAGAAATCATTCAAGCCAAAGAGGTATACAGAAGATGGAAATCTGACCCAAGCAAAGCCAATAAAAAAGAACATAAACTATAGTAAGAAAAAGATAAAACAGAAATTAGGAAAGCTAAAAGTGAATCTGAAGATCAAATAGAGACTTAAAAATAAACATGAAATTATTTAAGTAGAAAGCCTGCAGAAGAAGTCAGGTAATCCCCTGGATTACCAGATAGAAAAACAGTAATTAAGGAGGATAAGGATAATAAAGAGAATCTAAATTATTTCTGTACCTCAACCTTCAGCACCAAGAAAGATATTTAACCCTGACCGACTCTTTTGTACAGGAAAGCAGGGTCTCTCTAGTCTACTAGGATTTTTTGAGTGTGTCAACAAAACAGCAGGTAAAGAATAGTCAACTAAAAGTTTATTTGGACATTCAAGGCAGCTTTGACAAACACTTTACAAGAGACTACATGAAAATTAAATAAGCATGGGGTGAAAAGTTAAGTACAGTCATGGATTAGACACCTCCTAAAAGACAAATCAAAGAGCAGGACTATATGATTAATTTTCAACAGGAGGAAAGATTTACGTTGATGATCCAAGCACCTGTGATGATACTGTACAAAATCTATATTAGTTATCTAGAAAAGGGAATGAAGCATGATCTGACAGTTTGCACATGACAAAGTTATTTAGGTAAGTTATGTCCACAGGCAACTGTTGAAGAATTTAAGAGGAACCTACAAAAGCTAAGGAAGTGGACAGCAAAATGCCAGATGAAATTCAATGTTGAAAAATGCAAAGTAATCAACACTGGAAGGAAAATATGTACTAGTACATAAAACTGAACTCCACCGTTGTCTGGTCCCAAGTCCAGAATGCGAAAGGAGGAGGGTTGTGCGCTGGGTTAGCAACCCGCCACATAAAAAAAAACCTGCTACAGAAACACCAACAGATTTATCAAAATGTCTTCTCCTCATGGGTGATCAGCTGAGGACGAAGGCAGTAATGCCTGAACAAAACGTGGAACGAAATCAGCTGGCTTGCCCAAGATCGAGAGGCATGGAGGAGATTTTTTGGTGCCTTATACTCCAGCGGGAGTGAACAGGATTGATGATGACATAAAACTGAATTCTACATTGAGTGTAACTCTCACAAAAAAGACTGCAGACACTCCAAAAAGCAAACAAGATGTTACAATGTACAAGGAATGGGTTAGAAAAATAATACTGAAAATATTATAATGCCATTATATAAATCTATGGTACATTCACACCTGGATACTGTGTTCGGTTCACCCTATCTCAAAAAAGATGTAGCAAAATAGAAGGGGGTTCAGAAATGGGTGGCAACAAGCATTTGAAATCTGGAGGACAAAGTATTGGGACTGCTACATTTAGAGAGATGATATTATACAGGTTAAAAAATAAAAGTAGTATAAAAAATGTAAATCAGGGTCCTACTTACCCTCTCAGACCTCAAGAAAAAGGGAATATGCAGTAAAATTGAAAGCAGCAAATTGAAAATCAATACAAATAATTTTCAAAAACAGAAAAGAATTAAACTGCAGAACTCACTGCCTCAGGTATCAAGGACAAGATTAACAAAATGGATTAGGGTATTTATATGGATGAGAACATCCACTGACAGATTACACAGAATCTTTTCATGGTGGTTCTGGCACCTTCTCTGAAGTATCTGGTACTCAGTACTTAAGAGACAGGATATAGGACTAGATGGGACCATGCAACTTCTATGATCGCTAATCTTAGTGATCTCAAACAAATATCCTATTTAAATTCTGTGGCTCTGAAAAAAATAGTTAACAGCAGTTTATAAGATACACTAAATGCTAGTTTCTAAGAAAAAACCTACTGAAAGACTGCACAGAAATGATAAAATATTTTACTACTTGCTAGTAATGTATCTATTTGAAATCTGTTTCACTACTGTACAAACATGGAAGAAGCTCTTGAGAACAGACTGTTCAGTGAAAAAGCCAATTTCTCCATTACAAAGACATGACCCATCTAAGGATCTGAAAGTGCTTTCCCATTGAAAAGTGGATAGTAGGAGGTATCTGCTGTATAAGCTTCTGAAGGTGGATCCATGAATGGTAGGACATATTTCTATGTCACAAGCAAGGACATATGCACTGTTAACATACAAGTTTAAAAAGAAGATTGTGGCTGTTGTATCAGATTATCAGTGTTCATAAATGGATTATATTGAACATTTCACACATTTCTACAACCCAGCAACAGTCCTCCTCAGCTATGAACCCTCCAAGGAAAAAGCTAGTCCACTGTTAGTCCAGCTCAAATTGAGTATTTATCCCTCCCATCCTCACATGACTGAGCAGAACAAGTTGTTAACTCACATGTAGGAAGAGGATGAGTCAAAAACAAACCCTGTCTTTGTTCTCCTTTTGTCTAGAGGAAGACACACATCCCTAGTGAGGTTTACAAGGGCTGGATTTGCTCCGGTTTTTTTTTATAAAATCATCGAAAACACAAATTAAGCACAGGCACGTAAGCACAACTACTCTGTTTAATCAAACTTATGTATTTACTAACATTATACTTTAACAATTACTGTAATATACAAACAAAAAACCTGTCTCGCACCCCCAGGGGGTGAGTGCACCCCCAGCTAAGAACCACTGGTCTATGCGACTGGCTGAACTATGATTGAGTGGCTCTAAAGTTTTACATTGTTTTATTTTTGACCGCAGTTATTTTTTGTAGATAATTTGACATTTGTAAGTTCAACTTTCATGATAAAGAGATTGCACTACAGTACTTGTATGAGGTGAATTGAAATATACTATTTCTTTTGTTTTTTTACAGTGCAAATATTTATATTCAAAAATAAATAGGAAGTGAGCACTGGACACTTTGTATTCTGTGCTGTAACTGAAATCAATATTTTAAAGTTCTTCTTTTGAGGGGGAAGGAGTAGAGGATTCCTTCCTTAAACTCCAAAGACCCATGTGAATTTTGGAAGACATATGAATGCCATGTACCTCCACACCAGATCTGGGGCCTCTCGCTCCCTGATAATGCCTCCAGGACAGTGCAATTGCATGGAAGTCATTCTACCCCTGCTACCTTGACCATCAACTGCTCCTGGAACTCAACATGAAAGCAATGGGGTTCCACAGCACAAAGGTGGATCATGAAAAAGTTAATGCAGTTTAAAGCTACATTAACTTTCTTTTGAGAACTTCTCATAAAGCCCAGGTGGGGGGGGGGGGAGAAAATGCACATCTCCTCTGGCCTTCCGCTGCTATCCTTCCATTCCTGGATCACTTGACACTGGGTCTGGCAGGGGAAAGAAAAGTATTATGATGGCAAGTGACTCCTCCCTCACCCTTCCACCTCCATGTGCATATCCAAGAGGACAACAGACTCTTCTGGTAACAGAAGGGTTAGCCAATCGCTAAAGCTGATAACTGGAAGTCAGACCTGGGATCTAGTCCCAGTTCTGCAACGGACTTGCTGTGTACCTCAGACTTTCAAGGTGTTGGTTTCTCCTATAAAATAGGAATATATATTTATGTTATGAAGGGATGGAGTTACATGTTAATGAATCAATGTTATCTATAATGCTACCACATCCTTATAAAGCATCTTTCATTTGAATATCTCAAGTGTTTTGCAGAAGTTAGGTGATAGCTTACTGATCTGTAAATTGAGGATAAGTCAATGAGAGATAGGCTGACCAGACAGCAAGTGTGAAAAATCAGGACGGGGGTGGGGTTTAATAGGAGCCTATATAAGAAAAAGACTCAAAAATCTGGACTGTCCCTATAAAATTGCGGCTTCTGGTCACCCTAATTAGAAATGAAGTGTCATGTCTAATGTCACATAGCATATCAATGGCAAAGGTGAGAATAAAAATCCAGGTCCAATCCCCAGTTCCTTCTCTAACCACTATACACCACTACATTCTGCAGCAACTGTAAAGTGCTTTGAGATCATAGGGTGGAAGGTGCCACCTACATCTAAAGTATCATTACGTTTGATTTTTTCCCCAGTTGCAGAGTGCCACTCGCTCACTAAAACCAGCAGCATCAATTGTTAACTCTACTACATTCTACCTAAATATTGTTTGCACCATGAGGCACATTGTTAAAATCTTGTTTATGAGGGAGTGGATGACTCGGTGATTGTGGCAATGGAATATAGACCCTTTAATCTCTACGGTAGATAAAGAGTCTAAACTCAGCCTGAGTGGTGACCAATAGTTGTTTGAGATCCAGCTGTTCAGAAATATGAGTGAAATGAGTATGGTGAGATCTATACAAGTCCCAGGAGACAAGCATCCACATCACAAAAAACAGTATCACAATTGTCACTCCCTCCCTTGTTGGCAGTCCCAGCAGAGAGGACAATTTAACAGGCATGCAGACTGAACGATCTCCTTGCCGCTACAGGCTGCCTCTGAAGGACACTGTTGAGGCACAATGGCGGATAAATTGGGGATTCTTGCAGTAGAGCTACCTGTACTCTACCTGCTCTGATAAATAAAATTCCAATCTCCAAGGCTGTTAATCTGATGCCTTTTATGAATACTGAATTCACATGTACAAAAAAGAATGCTCTTTGTAGGTTCTAAAACACCTTATACACCACCATATCCTGCCTGTAACTGACCAACATGAATAATTTCATACCTGGCAATTTGATGCCTCTATTCTTATGGAAATTTAGAAGAATGAATTATGCTTTCCAGCAGGAACAGAAACAGGGGGAAAAAAACCACGAAAGTTTCAAGGAACATTTCCTTTATTAAGAAAGGATCCATTGGCTAGCGGTTAATAGGGAATGTCAGGTGCCCACTTTATAAAGTGTTTGGACGTATGATGAGAGAGAAAGTAGAACTTCCTGATACTTTAGATAGAAAATGAGATGCTGCCTCACAACCGACCAGAAAAATGTGGGAAATTGCACCCTCATAAAACATGCAGCTGACCCATATGCCCAGCTGGATACAGAGTAATTGAGAATTCAACTGTCAGTGTCATGAAACATCATTTATTTTCTGAAGGCAAACTGTAAAGAACATCCAAGAACAAATTAAGGTTCCTGAAAGTAACAGGGAAGGAATATCATCTGTAATGTTGCTTGCCATCCAGTTGCCCTTACTACAGCTAGAAGATTTCTCAGAGACCAAAAATCTATTATTTAATATTACCAATGGCAGCAGTTTGCACCAGGAAGCTGGCATTGCTAATCACTAGCAACTTACACAGCTCCAAGAAGCAGCTTCTTTACAGATGATTTGGCAAAGCTGTTAGAGGATGATATGACTCAAAGAGACGACAGAAGCTAGTCCAATAGTTCTAAGAACAGAACAGAAGTATCTATACCGGGAGAGACATCACATGCAAATATAACCAAAGAACTACCTCCACAAAGCCAGCTACACTAAGCTATTATAGTGCTCAACCCAGACATAGGAAGAAGTCTTGGAGCCAAATTAGATCTATTCTTATGTTCTATTTCTTAGGACATAGGCAGGCTGATTTTTTCTCTTCAGGCAGGCTGTTGGTTTTGGCTGCTCCCCTGAATTTGGCCAGGGCCCAACTGTAATCTTGGTGGAATGGCACTGTTCGTACTACCACAATTTTTATATAAACAGCTAAGGTGTTCTCTGGTAGAAACTGACTTAAGAGTAACAATGCACCATTACATGGTGCTTATTAAAATACCTTCAAATAAACCATAGCATAAAGAGGGGAAAACAGTCTTAAAAAGAAAATAATAATCCCTGTGTACAAAAAGAATGGCTAAGTATTTGTAAAGTGCCCGTTACCAGTCACATCTAAGCTCTAATGTACATCACACTATAGAAGATACGCAGCATACACTGTAGGAAAAAACCTTACATAAATTTTGTTTTTAGAAGCTAATGGCATAAATGGCAAAGAAAATAGATATGCACTCATTTGCATTCTTCTAAAGCCATACTGTGTAAAGTAAACCAGACAACTTTTTCTTCACACAAAAAATCAGAGAGGAGGAGGAGGAAGAGCAGTCAGAGTGCTCATTTTTCACATTAGAAATTCAGCTCATCTCCTCTGTTATTTTCCTGGAAGACACTGACCTGGAGAACGAGTATAACCACAACACTAGAAATACAAAGAAAGAAAAACTTGAGCAACTGAGAAGGGAAGGGACTCATCCTGGAATAGTTTTAAACTCTTGGTTTGCTTGCTTTTGTTAACACCTCTATAACAAACATCTGAGAGACAGTTGGGAGAAAAATGTACACTCCAGCTGTCTGGCCCTCAAGAAATCTCTCAGCAAAAACAAGGAAGTTAAGACAAGATATTCCTAAGAGAAAATATTTTTTTTAAATTTCAGACTTTCTTCATAAAGCACGAAAAAATAAAAAGGCACACCCATTATTTACCAATGCAGACACCTTTAATATTACATTATAACCGCAGTTTATTTACAGCAATATTCTTGATTTTGGTTTTTTTTATGTGAGAAGTTTTTACTGCAACCAAAATGTAATAAGATGCAGCAAAACTAAGCAAGTTTAATTTATTTAAAGGCTCCATGAATTTTTTTTTTTCTTAAGATGCAGTTAGTTATTTTGAAGACTACTTTTCTAGGAGGGCCTGTAGAATATAGAACATGAGTGACGGAGAGGTTCCTGAATGGTAGGCGTAAAAACAAATTATACACCAGAGAGACAAGTATGTTTTCTGTAGCAAAGAGAATTTCATACTTTGCCTGTATCTGACTACACCATGCCACAAGCAGACTTGTAGTTCATATAATACTTCGAACTGACAGACTCATGTGAGTGAAAAGCTGAATGGTAAAGTTCTGAATGCTGAACTACTTAGAATTATATAGAGTGTGTTAGTATCAGAAGGCCTCAATCGGGAGGGCTCCACTGTGCTGGCCACTCTGCAAACAAAGGGATCAACATGCTCCCTGCCCTGAACATTTTCCAATCAAATTTGAAACAAAATGTAACAAGTGAGGGCTAAAAACTAAAGCAGAAAAGGTGGAAGGAGGGAGGAGAAGGGTAAAAAAAGGATTATCCGGTTACAGAAGTAGCTACTGAAAAGCATGACAGTCTAGATCAGTGGTTCTTAACCTGGGGTAGACGCACGGCTTGGGGTGCAAGATGCCCTTTCTGGGGGTACGAGATGTGCCAAAATTTTAGAAGTAAATCATCAAACACACAAATTAAGCACAAGCATGTAAGTACAACCACTTTCTTTCATCAAACCCATGTATTTATTAACATTATACATTTAACAATTTCTGTAATATACAAACAAAAAACGGATCTACTTCAACAATTTTTGACAAGAACATATTTTGAGAGCCAAAGGGGTGCAGACTTCAGTGAAGGTTAAGAACCACTGGTCTAGATTAATATCTTTTTAAAAAAAATTAAATATAAATTGTCTTCTCCACCAGCCATATAAGATAACCAACCATCTGCTGGCCGACTTAGCTAGCTGCCTTACTTCAGTCAGACTAATATTTCAGTGAGGTCATAATACATTTTATTTCTCAATAAGGCAAAACAAATTCAGTCTTGTTATTAAGTTAGGTGCCATACTACACGGTCAGGATCAACCAAACAAGCATCTATTGTTTGAAACTAACCCAGGAAAAGGATTATAAACAGAGGTTGCAGGATAGACTCTCTCCCTCAGAAGCCCGCAACTTCCTAGTCCTAGGACTATTCCTTCCATTGTGTTCTCCCACCAGAAACGCTGGCATGACAACGGGTGAGTCTCAGACAACAATGCAATTACGGATTCATACACCCGTAGCGGGTAGCAGTGTTCAGAGGTGGTATATAGTTCACACCTTGGATGCCAGGAGTTTTGTTAAAAAAACAAAACAAAACAAAAAACCAGTCATATGCAATGGAGAAAAACACTGAACCACCAGATACCCCTCGCCTCAAAACCAAAAAATAAGCTGACAGATTCAAACCACCACCTCACTGCCACAAATACCAGCCCTTATCACGACCCTCCCTTCCCAAAAGCCTGGATAAACAGATGGGCCTTGCAACATAGAGTGAAAGTCAACATATTTAGGCTATTTCAAACCATGGAGGGTAGTGTCAGTTCCAAAGTTGAGAGCCCCTCACAGAAACCGCTTATTGACTTTTATACCCACAGGCTCTGACCCGAGCATCTCCACTGAATGCAGATGTGGCAGTACAGTACAAGGCAAAAGAATTCTCATAAGTCATTCAGGGTTTTTAAGGGCTGATCTACACACAGGTTTTGTATTGTTTTCATTATATCAGTTTAGGAAGTGTTATAGTTAAGTAGTATAGCCCCTAGAGTGGATACAGTTATACTAGTACAGGAACTCCTCACTTAAAGTCGTCCGGGTTAACGTTGTTTCGTTGTTACAATGCTGATCAATTAGGGAACATGCTTGTTTAAACTTGTGCAATGCTCCCTTCTAATGTCATTTGGCAGCCGCCTGCTTTGTCCACTGCATGCAGGAAGAGCAGCCCGTTGGAGCTAGCTGGTGGGTGGTTGGAAGCAGGGAGGACCAGCAGCCCCCCATCCGCTCCCCCGAGTTCCCTATGCGGCAGCTGCCCCACAGGCTATCAATTGCTGGCAGTTCAGCTGTCCCTTCACCCACTGCCATGTGCTTCTCCTGCCCTCTGCCTTGGAGCTGCTCTCCGAGACTCCTGCTTGCTGTGGGGGAGGAGGGGGGGAGAAAAGAGGGGCTAATGTCCGGGTGTCTCCCTTCACCCCACTTACCCCATCTTCCATAGAGCAGGGTGGGTGTGTGCATACACACACACACACACATATATATAGAATAGTCTTTTGTCTCGTAAAAAATATATTCCCTGGAACCTAGCCCCCACATTTACATTAATTGTTATGGGGAAATTGGATTCCCTTAACATTGTTTTGCGTAAAGTCGCATTTTTCAGGAACATAACTATAACGTTATGTGAGGAGTTCCTCTATAAGGCATAGTCTATACAGAAATAACTGTGTGTAGACCAGCCTTAAGTCAAAACCAAAACTTTAATGTTCACTGATAACAATTAGGGTGGAACCTACAGCAGAAGAATGAAGAAGGAAATAGTCCCAAGGATGATGTGAGATAACTGGGGAAAGGTTCACCTCCATATGCTCTCAGCTGTCCATATTGCTAGGTTCCTGAATTATAGAGCTGTCCTTTGCGAACGGCGGCTGCTGGGAGCTGCGGACAGTCAGTGTAGACAAACTGTCTTGCAGCCCACCAGCGGATTATCCTGACAGGTTGCGTGCGTGGGCTGCAAGAAGCCCACCACTAGCGTAAGGCCATGAAATGTCTGCTGCTACCAGGAATGTCACTCTCAGCAACATACAGGGAAAAGTGGATAGAACTCTAGCAATGGGGTTCTCAAACTGTGGGGGGGCGCTGCATACCCCTATTTTGAGACCAGACCACCTTACTGGACTAGATGAACCACAGGTCTGATCCCATATGGCAATTTCTAAGGTGGGTTCTAAGACTTCAATTTCTGCCAAAATTAATCCCCCTTTTACAAAAAAAAGGGGAGGGGGCGGGGGTTTCTATCTTTTACAACAGTGAAATGTCAACTTATGCATCAATATCTTCCTGATTCTGCACACTGACAGTTCCAGTACCTATAGCCCTGTGCAGAGTTTTTTCCCAAGCAGCAAGAAAATGTCATGAACAAGACTGTGGTCAGTCTCAACAAAGCTAATTAGAAGCTGTGAGACTGATAAGAATCAGGTCTATTTCTGAGAGATAGCGCCTTCCTCTTCCAGCAGCCAGAAGACTAGCAGTTCTAGCCTGCTAAGACATTTCCTTGGGTAAAAATCCACTCTCTCTCTCTCTCTCTCCCTTTTTAAAAAAAAACTATGAACAGGAATGGAGGCTAGTGTTCTTGACAGGGCATTGTCCCTGAACCACACTAGTACAGTACTCCCTCTCCATCTTTCATACCAGCCTCTAATTAGTAGGTATCTCCAAATGTTCAAGGTTTGCTTTACATGAATCTGTTTTAATGTCAAATTCCTACAAGCAGCTGAATCTACAGGCTTGTCTACACTAGGAATTTTTGCAGAAATGCAGCTACAGTGCTGCAACCACTGCCATACAGACACACTGCACAAATGCAATTTATCCCTAATAACATATGCATATCAATGCAACATATTTACATTGCAAGGGGGTTACACTAGTGAAGCAACACCAGTGCAAAATTCCCAAATATGCACAAGTCTTAAATTAGATCTAACACAGCAATGGGTGACTAACAAAGGTTGGGGGAAGAGGTATGGGAAGATAAGGGTTACAGTAGCTGGAGATAATGTGATGAGCTTATTGTTATGCATTCATCTTGTGTTTTACTTAACATATTTAAACAGTCATCTTATCTCTGTGGACTTGGCCAATCATGTTATAAATAGATTCCAAAACCATGCTTGCATTGGGTCATTACAACCAAGGCCAAAGCACAGTTCTGGGACACATTTAACATCATTCAGTCCCATCGAAGGCATGGATGATCCACCAATGTTTTTAACTGTCATTAAACTCAGTTGCTTTCCAGCACAGACAGAGACGGAGAGACAAAGCATATTCCTCACACCAACAAGACAGTACAAAAGCACCACCTATTTGTAGGAGTGGAGGAAAAGCCAGTGACATTCAAATCCCCTACCCACAACCTCCTTTCTCAGATTGGTTTATATTTCTCTGGGGGAGGAAGCATGAAGTAGGAGTTAATGTCAGTGACAACTGCAAGCCAGTCTGAAGGCTTGTCTACACTTACATTTTATAGCGCTCTAACTTGCTGACTCCGGGGTGTGAAAAATCACCCCCCTGAGCACAGCAAGTCTGAGCGCTTTAAAGCGCTAGTGTGGACAGGCTCCCAGCGCTTGGAGCTAATCTCCCAGTGCTCACATGACCACACTGGCACTTCCCGCAATAGTGCTTTGAAGTTTCCAGGATAGTCATGCCCTAATACTGAAGAGAAAGAATGTTGCACTGCCCCTGAGACCCAGGTTCAGAAGCCCCAGTAAGGTATGGTTTCCCAGGGGAAGAGATACCGCACCTCTCACTGTACTCCGATGGCCTGTCTGTGAAGCAGCATTACCACAAACTCCACAAATAACCTTCCTCCTGATCTCTTGGGCTTGAGGGCGGAATAGTCAACAATTAAGAGAGGACTGAAGAGAGAGATCAGCTTTATATTATGAGAAAGGGGAGGGAAAACCGTGATAAACCAACATGCCTAGTACTGTGTAAATGTTGATCCCTACAAGGAGCTCAAAAGCAATTTAACTCTTGCAGAGTAGGCTAATAGCTCAGGGTTTGCTCTTGCCATGGAGTGGCACTATGCCAGGGAGGAAGGGCTTACGGATGCTGAAAAGAACTCATCTAAACTACTTCCCTGCTGCAAGACTCCAGCCCTCCTTCTTTCCATCCTCATCATGGCTCCACTTTTCCATGCTGTTGGTTCCCAGTCCCTTCAAGTCTGCAACCAGCAGGAGCTAGGGTGGGTAATCTCAGGGGACCAGCCTGGGGAGTGGGCAAGAACTGTTATAGGAACCAACAAGGAAGAGTGGGAAGGCTGATTCAGCAGCAGAAAGAGGTGGGCTAATCCCAGCGGCCCATCTGCCCCTTGAGAGAGTTGTGCCTTCTGATGCTTGGACAACAGAGGCAGGGGTTTTTAAATGCAGTTGAGGTAAGGGAGAGGCTGAAAACTACTTTACTCACTGAGGTGGTGCATTAAGATTTATGGTATAACTAAGGCACTTTGGTTTTTCCCCAAAATTCCCAAGTTTTTTTAAAAAAAGCCATTTTTCAGCTGGATTTTTGAAGTACTGGAACTCCCCAGACCCTGTTCCCCATCCCAGAAGGAGAGATGGTGTCTCAGTTCTGCCCTTGTAGATAAAGCACACCTGCGCAGAGGAAGGTAACATAGCTGCTGCTCTGCAATGGGGGAGCAAGATGGGCAGGGAGCCAGGCCTTTGAGACTACCCGTCGACTGCAACTACAGGCCCACATGGAGCGGAAAGTTTCCTCAACTGCACCATCATAAGAACCAGGAACTCCTTTTGCCCCCATCATCCGCTGCACCCCTCCCCACCCCATTCACTGACTCTCCTTTGTACAGGGAACCCCTCCCCCAGCCTACATCCCCCCCATTCCCACCTTTCATTTTTATTGCTAATTTTCACCCATTTTTTAAATTTTAGAATCAACACTGAAATTCCCAGTCATTTTCAAACAAAATAAAAACCCAATATGAAGGGCCTTGAGTATAACACATCAATGTTCAGTCTCAAACTGAACTGTAGGTAAACTCTTGAATCCATATAAGACAGCCAGAAGAATTTTTAAATGTGGTTTAACATCACAGATGTATAGCTAAAGCGTAATTAAATTCACAGAAACTATTCACAGCCATTCCACTAGAAAACTACCCTAAAATAAGATTTAACTTATCTCATATGTTCTTCAAATGTAGATGTTTTATAGACCCGGGAGGGGGGACACCTCACCCTACACATTATGCCTTACTATAACAAAAATATCTTCATGGCCGTAGATAGTTATAACTAGTGTCAGTAGAAAGTCACAGCCATGGTGACTGCAAGTGTCAGAACTTGAGATCTTTTTGATTTTTCCTTCTTTCCTCAGAATCTAAAATTTCCATTTTATTTTAAAAAGTGAAATACAATTCAGTTTCTAGTTTTTTCTCTTGTAGAAGATAGTGTTCACCATCTAAACTCACGTGCTGATGCCCCATTAACCCAACCCCGAATAAAACTGCCTACAGCCAAACAATACCAGGGGCAATAGTTTGGATTTTTGCCTATTCACATGAATGAAGTGTCACTTCAGCGACTAGTTGGGCTCATCTATCTATTCTAGGGGTTTTCTACACATGACAATTATTTCAGATTAAGAGTATGCACCATTCTTAAAACATTTTAACTCCACTGCTGTAGCGCTTCAGTGTAGACACTACCTATCTCGATGGGAGGGTTTCTCCCATCATCAAGGTAATCCACCTCTCTGAGAAGCGGTAGCTAGGTGAACAGAATTATTCTGTCAGCCAATCTAGCACGGTCTAAAAAGGGGGTTAGGTCAGTATAGCTACATCTCAAAAGTTATGGATTTTTCATACCCCTGAGAGATGTAGCTACACTAATGTAAGTTTCTAGTGTAGATCAGGCCTAAGGTAGGATGTAAACTGAAAATGGAACGAGAATTTCAGAATAACTATCTGTGGATGCTCTATTCTTGACTAAGTGTGCTTTTTTCCCTGTTTTAGAAACCAAACATAACCATTCTTCCTCTAAACGCCAACATGTTTGAACATTGGAAATCTAAGCCCCTATCTATAAAATAAATTGTACTGTTTTACCTAGATGTTTTTTAATTCAATACAAGTTAAAGATAAGTTAAATCAGTGGCAAAAAGCTAACGCAAAATAAGTATAAATCTATTTAAGTATGCCCACACAGGAGTTTACAAGAGTTTGAATCAATTTTTCAAATGATTTTAGTTAGATGCTATATTGGTTTGTGTGTAGACAAAAACAACCACAGACTAGGCCATTTTCAAACTACTTTTACAGTGGTTTGTGATGTCACTTCTTCTGGCAAAGAAACCAGGAATTATGAAACTCAGATTCCTCAGGAACTCACACAACAAATAACCGTTTCAAATTCTGATAAACTACCACAAGAAGCCATCAACTGCTAAACCATGGCAACAAAATCATCCTTTCAGATACTGATCATCAATTCCCCTCCCTTCTCCCCCAAAAGATGCTCTAGGAAACTTCCTTAGGGTCACCCAATGTGTTGAGCTGCTTAGACAGACTATAAACATCTTGAGACAGGCGCAGCATCTTCCTCTGTGTGTTAATGTGCTCTGCACTGTATGTCAGGAGAATATCATATAGCTGTTTAAAATGATAAATAAACTTTTAAACAAATTTACACTCTTTCCCTCAGTGCTGTGCACTTTTTTCCTAAAAAATGCACTTCAACTCTAATTTTATGTCCTTATATTCCAAACAGCATTTTCACAGGGTAAATTGTTTTTGCTTACTAGCCTAGCCCTTCAAAACAACTTCCCCATCACTTTGCCTGAGCAGGAGGAGGTTAGTGGTTTTATGCCCTTTTATCCTTGAGATTTTTCCATTGTTTCCCAGTCTCTCCTCCTCTTCAAATCACAATGGAGAATGTGTACTCTTTTTAAAAAATCCCTTCTATAAACTTTGAAAAGTCCTGTAAAGCCCCCCTTTCTACTCAGTTATCTTTTCAGTCTCTTAAACCTTGTAGCAAATGATCAGTGGGTGACAAATGGTATCCACCAGGAGTTCTCCCTACACCAAGTCAATTCAGGAGTGAGAATAATTTGGTCACTAGTGTAGACAGTGCTAATTCATTTTCAATATGCACAATGGATATCAAAATGGCTCTGAATATACTTGCAGGTAAGACATTCTTAACCATGGTTGACTGAGACCATGAGTTATTTGGATTTTTCTAGAGGATTTTTCTAGTATAGATAGGGGCTTGCAAAATGAAAGAACTAGTCTAGAGTTAAACTTGGGTTCCCCACTTTGCTAGGGTTGTCTTATGCAGCCTTGGAGATAATATCATGATACTGATATATGAAATATGAGGCTAACCCTAGACCTTATATTTTGAGGGATGGGATCACAAACCACAATGTGCTATCTTAAATAGCTGAACAAAGATCCTTAGCTTCTAATATGGGCCTGAATATACCAATATACATGCCTATGTGATTCTAAAGTAGACAATTTTTTTCTGTATGTCTACCGGTAAGTATACTTGACTGGCCATCAACATACATTTAAAGGGAAAAAATGACATTTGCCATTGTCTCTCCACAGGTCTTGGTTAAGTTTGACACAAATCTATCCAAATGTCCATTTTTTTGGTAATAAAATAGCTTGTTTCTACTGTTTGCTAAACACACAACAGGAATATTCTCTAAGTGAACTGTACTGTCCATTTGGTTGGCTTATGAGCAATTAACTGTTTGGAGTGGATAGAGTGACACTACACCTTTCTTAGGACCAAAGAGTCACCACAACATGAAGCTTTAGAAGTGGAAAAAAATAGACTGCAATTAGCAAGAAATCAAACAAATATGGGAATGCACACATGAAGACTACACACATTTTGCAAATGGTGGAACTAATCTTACTATAGAGCAATGATCTGTACAATCTTTAAAACAAAATCTTTACCTTACTGTTCACCAAAAATATACATTACAGGAAACACAATATTAGGAGACATTTGACAAATGACCTTACATTACAAAACTAATCAGCAGTGTGATATTTGATTGTTGCTCTTCAAATAATACTCACTAATTCTAAAAAGTTAGCTGTGTCTTAAAACTTCTGTTTAAAAAACATTTTAATCAAGTAACAAACATTGGGGAATTCTAGCGAAGACAAAGATGAAAGTTATATAAATGGATTCAAGAGAGTAAATAACTTTTAAAGGCAATTCTTTAAAAGTTAGTTTACAATGGAATAGTAATGGTTGTGACCTGAGATACACCATTTCAATAGTTCAGTTTAGGATTTAAATTACAGTAGGGATATACAATTCTGACCCTAACATCTGGGCCTCGACATGTACCATTTAATTTTAGCTTCTCTGATAATGACCAGTCTATAGGTACTTCACTTAGACTCATTTTAACCAACAAGCTACATATATTTAAACAGACCTTTCCAAATTAATTTCTCCTTACTGAGACAGCCACAACACAAAAGAAAAATTCACTCTCATGAGTTCAGATGTCAAGTTAGGATTGAAATGTATCTCCATTTTTGTGTTAATACATACCAAGAAGAAGGGTTTCTAAAACCAGGGGGCAAACACACCAGCATAAACTAGGACAATGTTGTGAACAATCTAAGGAAGGCTCAAATCAGTTGTTATTTTGTCCTTGGACATAAGTAACAACAAAAGCTACAAAACAACAAAAGCTACAAAAACAGTTAACAGGAACAACTGGAATCAGGATGCAACCTCTAATTTGTTTTGAGAGAAATATTTGAAATCATATATATAGGAATAGGATGGGTTATTCTGTAATCATGAACTATATAAACAAGTCCACATCCCCAGTACCAAAATATATCCTGATTTTTCCATTGCTTTGGTAATGTCTTCACTATTTAGTGTGTACATTGTGAGCTATTCTTCAGACATTTTAGCCTCTGAACTACAGTATTCAAAAAGATGTACTATCGCACATTAGAAATGGCATTTTGAAACATTTATTTTTAAACATTCCAAGACAACAACCTTTATACAGAAAGAAGAATGTGATATATTCACTATAAATAGCATTATTACTGACCAATAAATTAAATTCAAACCTGAAGGGAACATCGGATTAATCTGTCCTTTATGGAGAAATTGCTATAAAGATACTAGAAATGTGGCCATCAAAGGTGAAGGTCACAATTTGTTCAACTAGTTAAAGTAACTGCTATTTAACCAATCCATTCACTAAAATGCCACCTAATCAAATACTCCATGCCATGATAAACAGGAGACACAAACACAATACTAGCCTTCTGCTAGGAAAACAAACAGAATAAGGGTCTCAAATCTAATCATATTTATTTCCTATTCAGTAAGATATTTAAATCTTGACACTTGATAACATATTTCTAATTCTAGTCTTTACCATTTCTTGTACCGCACCCACTCTGCCATCTGAGTGCCTGTAATATGTAATGGACCTACTGTATTTTTTACTGTTCTAAGGTTGAACGCTAACATTTCCAACAACATTTGCAGCAAAACAGGCTAGAAGACATCTCTAAATAAGTACTGCAAGAACCAAAAGCACCACCGACACAGAGGTTTCAGAAATCTAGATCCAGTTAGCTATTTGGAATAGACAAATGACAATGTTATTTTACAGATGGGTTCAGAGAAGGGAAGCAATAAGGGATCTTTATATAGGTCACTTTCTCCTAAATCCCATCTCTGCACTGAGCAAAATGGTCTTTCCACTACCAACTCACCACTGCGGGAGCAGCAAGTCTCCAGGATGGACTAGGATCCCTGGAATAAAAGAGCGATTTAAACAAGCAAACAAAGCACCTGGCTGGAGGGGAGGAAACCCAGCCCGGGCCCCCCTGCGCGGCGGAACAGCCCCCGGAGACCCGAGCAGCGTTTCCCCTACGATCCCTCACGGCCCCCAAACCATCCAGTGGGAAGAAAAACGGCGGCCACGTCCGGCTGCTCCCAGCCCTGGGCCTCCCCCGGCGGCAGGGCGGGCGGGCCCGTGACAGCTCCGGGAGCGGGGGGCCGGTGACCGCGGGGGGAGGAGTGACCTTTGCCGGGGGGGGAGGGGCAGCACCGCAGTGCGGGGGGGACCCGGGGGATGCCCCCCCCACACGGGGTACACCTGCCCCCGGGCCCCCCCGGCGGGGCAATGACACCGACCCCCCCCAGCGCCCGGGAGGGGGCGACCCCACCCCCGCCCCGGTTCCAAGGCAAAGCCCCTCGGGCTCCGGCCCTTACCCTGGGCGGGCGGGCCGGGCTCGGCCGCAGGGGTCGGGGAGCCGAGGCCGCCTGGGCCCCGCCTGCTCGGGAGCGCCGGGCCGGGCCGCAGCGAGCGCGGGCGGGCGGGGCGGGGCCGGCCGTGCCCCCCGGTGCGGAGCGGGTCCCCGGGCCGGGCTCGGTGCCGCCTCCCTCAGCGCCTCTCCCGGGCTCCGGCTGCGCCGCGTCCGCCGCTCCGCTCCGCGCCGCCCGCAGCCAGCGGCCCCCGCCCGCCCTCTCGCGAGACTTCGCCCCCCCTCGGCCGCGGGCGGGGAGGCGGCTCCGGACGGGTGGGGTCCGGGGGGGAGTCGCCCCCCCCCGCGCGGGAAGGGGCGGGCGCAGGGCGTCGAGGTGACACTGACCCGCCTCAGGTGAGCGCGACACAGCCGCAGCCAGGCCCGGGCTGGGGAGCAGAGCGGCGGCCCCGAGCCCAGCAGCGCCTGAGTGCGAATCCTGCCGCTAGTCCTTGGGGAACGCGGCGGGGCACTGGCTGGCTGTGCCTCAGTTTCCCCCTCTGTAAGGGAGGGTCAGTACTTCTCTCACAGGCGCTCTGTGAGGATCGATTACAAATAATCTAGTGCAGACACACCAGAGGAATGTAACCCTTTCACATTTCCCCATGCAGGCCGTTTCATCGCACGCTTTGTTTCTCTCTCAGCTGGAGCAATGGAAATCCTTGAAGTCAGTTTCACTTGTGTTTAGAGTCTATTTCCCTTTCAGAGTCATGGGGGCAAGCTTTAGGGGAAGGTTTGAAAACACAGTTATTTACACTGACATGTCAATGGCAAATTAATAGAAACAGGTCTATGGGACTTTGGGTGTGGACAAGTTTGCTTTTACCAAATCTAAATCTTGAGACATGTGTGAGATGACTCTGTCCCCTATAGTTTGTAAAGTGCTCAATACATATTAACTAATAGTAGGAAGATAGTTTGAGGCACCTTGGCTATGAAATAGGAATATGTTGCAAACCAAACCTTGCTAGTAATACTAAAAAAAGAAAAACAAAACAAAACCACAACTTCCTGTGAGACTTCCTGTAAGCTAACTTGTACCTGATACCCCAACAGGGGACACTGTCCAATAGGCACTGAGGATAACAATAATTACCTGAGTTTCCTAGGCCTTTCTTGATAGTCATCCGATAACAGCAATAAGCAGGAATATGTTGGCATGAGTACATACTGTTTTCCAAATTAAATATTTAGAGTTCTTACGGAAGCAATATCTATATTTTTATCAGGTAGCATTTAATCCTGAGCAAAAATTAGTGGTTATCTGGAATTAATGGGCCAGGTCTTCGGCTGGTGCAAATCAGCAGAGCTCCGGAGTTACACTGACCTACACTATGCGGGAGTCTGACCCCATATTCTTTGATTCCCATCAGGAAAATCAGGGCATATATAGATAACTATCAAAACTTGGTTACCAGCATAGGTTATTATAAGCGTTGGGATAGGGAAACTGAAGGTTAATTTGATCAACCCAGCCTTTAAATTGGGAGCCATTCCAGAAATCTGGATGTCACACATCTGCCAAAGATGATTGTAGCATGTCACCTGATGCATTAATCCATTCCAATGACACAAAATCAAAGCCATCCACCTTCCAAGCAGACAGATCTAAAGCACGGATTTTGTTTCTTATATGGCCCAGTCTCCTAAAGCATTATGGGCATAGTAGGGTATGTTCCTGAAATGTTAAAAACAACTTAGAAATGATAAATGCTCTTACTGCAAGTGTTACAATAGTAATATTTAGCATTTGTTTAGACTAGAGCATTATCCGTTCAAGGCACTGTATGGGTTCTAACTAACTAATTCTCACAACATCCCTAGGAGGTAGGCATTACTATGCACATTTCACCAATGAGAATCTGAGACAGTACGGGGAAGTGATTTCCCCATGGCCACACTGAGAATTAGAAATCAGGATCTCCTGACTCCCAGCCTTGTGCTCATTCCTGCAGACTGCATTGCTTTTAAAATGTAGAACAAGGAGAGCCAAATTCTCATTTGGTGCAGCTGATGAGGATCTGCGGTGGCTGCTTTAACAGGTTGTGGCATGTAATAAGCCCCAGCATAACCCAGGGATACAAAAGTCATGACAAACTTTCTCTGTCAGCTGTTAAACCAAACATGAAATAAATGTACACTTAGTCCCCTTTTGGTCAAGCCCTGTTAGGATTCCTCTTGCTGCCTGATTTGCTTGTGCTACCCTTTCAGATGGTCCTATCAGGCAACCAAGAGGTTACACACTGGTTACATTAATTTGGTAATTTACTGATGCAAGCTAATCTGATCTAAGAAAGAGTTAAACCAGTTTGTTTGCCCACCTTAAGGACTTGTGCTAGTTTAACTAGATAAATTTAAAATCAATTTAGTTACACTAGTATAGCCAAGACCATTAAGAAAACACATCAGCACTGCACAGTTGTTTAGGACAGGAAGTAGGGAATAATACCGCGTTCCAGGGAAAGGGTAGTAGGAATTTATTCAAGGCACATTATAATGACCTGAAGTGGGAATTTGGCCAGGATATTGGTGTTAACACCCCTATTTCTGTAGCAGTGTCATAGGTTCTTTAGTGACGTCAAACCCTAGTGAGCTTGGTTTTATGTCTGAGCACAAAGACAGCACTCCGGCGGTACCACAGTGGGGCACTGATTCAGAACGCACTCGGGAGACATGACATTCCATAGTAATGGGTGTTCTATACATACTTTGGGTAGATTAGAGAGGTAAAATGAAGATTAGATTGGCTGCTAGAGGCACAGCATTGCAGACTGCTCAATCCAGCTCTTCCTGGGAGGCCTCCCATCCAGGTGCTATCTCAGTCTGACCCTTTGTAACAAATTAAAGAAATACCAACCCTAAAATAAATCCAAAAGTATGAATCAAAGCAACTTGGCCATGATCAACTGCTCTTATGACTTCAAGTCCAGACTGCAAAGGGAAACTGCAGAGCTACAATTCATTTGCAAATTCAACACAAACAATCTCGGATTGAACAAAGACCTACAATGGCTCGCTAATTACAGAAATAGTTTCTCCTCTCTCCATGTCCACACCCCCCATTCAAATGCTAGAAGAATAACCCACCCTCCCTGATCGGAGATAACAAGCTGGTTCAGCCTAATTGGACTAACCTTGTTACCTCCCACCTGGTTCTTGCCTACTTTTCTATACCTGCCTCTGGACACTTCCACTGCTTGCATCCGACGAAGTGGGTATTAGCCCACGAAAGCTCATGCTTCAAAACTTTATAGTTAGTCTTTGAGGTGCCACAGGACTTTGTTACCTCTGCTCTTATGACCTGTCACTTCAACTGATTTTTTAAGGGAAATGATCAGCATAAAAAACAGCATACAAAGGGCATAAACAATTAGCCCATAAAATGCTGCTTCAAATCCTGTCAGGGGACTGACATTTTAAACTTGATTCTCTTATTTACTGTATATTGATTAGAAACTAACTCCGCCCCCCATCCATTATTTGTTAATAAAAGTGACCGAGAGGTGGGTACTTTTGTTTGCTTAGCCATGACCAACTGTGAAATGCAAAAGAGTCGGGAATTGTTTGGCTTTTACTAGCCCATGAAACCTGCCACTATTCCCCACAGTTCAGCTGAGGCCCTAATTATGGGTTATAAGGTTATACAGGAAAAACGTGTTCTGGAGGGAGGTGGTCAAAGTCAACTGGCTTGTCATCTCTTTTGTATCAACAAGAGCAAACTATGTGAGTATAACCGCCGTGCCACGTTTATCAGATGGAATAAAGGCGTCATGTCAGACTCTCTCCTTGTGTCGATCAGGTATGTGGTAATTCCAAGAAATGAAGTGACACTTGACCCCATTACACATATACGTCCTGCATTAGCCACACCAATAACAACACTTTACCTTTCTCTTGTGCCTTTCGTCCAATGCGTTTGTCTCACACACAGTAATTACAATTAGTTAAGTCTCATGGCTGTTCTGTGAAACTGGAGGTATCATTATCCATGTCACAAAGAGGGAAACTGAGGCACAGAGAGGGGGAAATGGCTTACACAGGAGTGTCTTAGGAATAAATTGAACCCAGGCTTCCTGTCTTCCTGTTCCCCGTTCTAACCACTAGCTTTACTGAAGATTACTAAACAAAACTGGGAAAGAGGTGGACAGTATGAGTCAACAGCTTTCCCTTCCAGAGTGACTGCTCTGTTCTTGTGTAATTGCAAATTAGCCAGTGTGCCATTGTAGCCTGTGGCAGCCGGGATCAATCAGGATCTCAGCAGAGAAGTGTGTTGCTATCAGAGAGCTCTTCACAGGTTTGTTTTCTGAAATATTTTCAACATTTGCCATATTAAATGTTGGATCTTGCCAAGTCTGTAGTTTTCCTGTATGACACACACACTGTTTTGGGGGCTGCTCCTTGTGTCAGCACTCTTGTGTGCTCACTAGGAGTGTGTGTGTGTGTTGATGCACAGGGTGGCACACCATGGGTAGGTATCCCAGTGTGCAACCTGCCACTATCCAGCGCACTGTCTTTTGGGAGATTTGGCAATGCATGGTAGGTCAGAAATGAGTCACGCAGGAGTGACGGGGAGCAAGTTTCTACATCCCATAATGTAATCTATCCCATCATTTTCACACCTCTTAAAAAAATTCCATGAACTCGGATATCCCTCCTTGGCGCTTGCCATGTCTAACAGAAGCATGGAGCCTGCCCAGCTCTGCACTATTGTCATAAGCATTGCAAGCACAGGATGCACGATCCTTCAGTATTTTCAGAGCCATAAGAGGAACCAAATCATCAGAGAACAGGATGATTTCTTGGCGGACAGATCGCTGTGGAACCTAGGGAGAACCAGTTCAAGGTGGTTGTTGGTATTGATAAAGCAGCTGTTGATGGCAAAGCACCGATTCTGGGCCCAAGAATGAGCACTGACTGGAGAGATTGCATCAGAATGCAGGGTTGGGATGATGAGAGTGGCTGCAGAACTTTCACCTCCCTGGATGTGTGTGCTGGGGTTGCCCATGTCTTCCAGTGCAGGGAGAGCAGCTGCACTCACAGTGGAGAAGTGAGTGGTGATCGCACTATGGAAACTGCTACTGGTCACTGGAAAATCATTTTGAAATTGGAAAATCCATTGTGGGGGCTGTTGTCATGCAAGTGTGCAGGGCCATGAATTGTCTGTCTCTGTTCTCAAACGAGACTCCAGACCAGGAGTTAGACTGCATCCTGATCAACAAACCTGTTGCTAGCAACCCTGGCTACTGCAGCATGACTCACCCATCAGTGCCTGTCAGTGCTTGCTGTGACCACAGATCTGAGATGGGCTGTCGTGGAATACAGAGACCCCAGACAGAAGGGAAGGACCTGGGGAGCTGAGACTGGGGGAATGCTCATCACCAACACAGAATCATAGAATAGAATATCAGGGTTGGAAGGATCTCAGGAGATCATCTAGTCCAACCCCCTGCTCAAAGCAGGACCAATCCCCAATTAAATCATCCAACAGATTTTTGCCCCATAGCCCTAAATGGCCCCCTCAAGGATTGAACTCACAACCCTGGGTTTAGCAGGAATGCAGCAACTCTGGGTGCCTTCTCCAGATACGGCACTGAAAAGGACAGTGTCCCCGCTGGTCTCAGGATGTGTTAGTACTAAACTCCCCTCCCCTTGTCTCCTATCTATTTGAAAGCATCGTAACTACTGACGCAGTAATATGAGAGGCTAGAGGAGAGGAGACCCAGGCAGGGCAGGACAAGCCATAGAGGTTTGAGACCCCTTATTGTATGGGTGCAAGGAAAGGGTTTTGGTTCCTTCTTTTAATGTAGCCCTCAGTGGCTGTGCAAATCTTTGCCACCAGTTGGGTAGGGGAGGTTTCTGGGCCACCACCTGAAAGGGGTAGGGGAGCAATGGAGCATAAGTCAGGACAAACTGAGGAAAGGAGGGGGAGTGCGCTTGTGTGCAGTATCTGTGCAGCTCAAATCAATGGGGTGGTCAAGAGCCAGCAGGTGAGAGGCAGTAAGTGCTACAACTCATGTGGCGCTCTCTTCGGTTTACACATAGGAGCTCACACAGCTTCCCAGTGACTCACCAGACAGCAGTGACATCCTCAGACGAAAGGGAACTGGTTTTGGTATTTCCTCCCCAGTACCCTGGACTGCCCAGCAGGGACCATCACAGGCTCCCTTGCTACGTGCACAAAGGGACGTTTAAAAGCAAAAGGCTATCGACCTTTCTCCCCCAGGGACCAGCTGCCACGTGGAAAGGGAAGCTCACATGGCATCACAAGTGGCAACCAATGGCCCCTGAACTTAGCATTGCTCCTCAGAGGGCTGGAACAATTTGCATAGTGGGGGTGCTCAGAGCTATGGAGCCAGCCTGTGTCTAATGGAAACCACTTTGAGCCCCGGGGGGCAGAGCAGCCCCAGGTGCAGCACCGATGCTGCTCTCTACAGATGTGCATGTGTGTTCCTGTTTTCCTCTGGATGGCGTCTGTCTGTGCAGGGCTCACTGGGCCAGACTTGCAGCTTCAGCCATAGGTAGCAACAGTCTATGTCCTAGTAGCCTCCCAATTGCAGCCCTGCTTCCAAGGTGCTCACTTCCCATTGGCTCTGGCTGACCTCCCAATATCAATCCTGGGGCTTGTCTCCCTGTTGCTAGGAGAACAGGAGGCTTGAGCAAGGGAAACATGAATGGCTCAGCATGCAACCAAAACCCTCAAAGTGCAGCAGCCTCTTACCGAGCCTTCAGCTGTGTGTGGGGCATGGCAAGAAGAGGAGCCCACGTTGCTGCACGGCTATGTCGGGAGCACCAGGGACATCCGCTGGGGAAGGGCAGTCTAGTCTCACTGCAAAGAAGCCAAAAACCGCTGCAGATCTGACTGAATCCTGGTCCCCCACTCTGGGGGGAAGCGTAGCATGTACTGCTGAGAGCTGCTCTTGCTTTTCTGATTGCACCTTTCCCCTTAGGCACAGGGTCCTATTCTTTTCACCCCTCCTATATTTCTTCTGGAGGTTGGGAGCATCGCCTTCCACAGTGCAGACCCCCATCCCAAAGGATTCATTCCAGGACTTAAGGATGGGGCTAGGAGCTTGGGGGGAGGGGGGAGGGGGGGATAGGCAGCCTCTGCGTCATTGGCTCCAATACCAGATGATGTGCAGTGACCAAAAGCTGTCCGGTGTTCAGTGGGCCCTGTGTGAAATGAACTGATCTCAGTCCAGTCCCTAGCAGTCAGGTGTCAATGTATATAAAAAACACATCATAAACACGGACAAAATATACTGGTCCACTTGTGGGCATTCTTGGCAGAGCAAACTAAGAACTGCATTGTCTATGGAGACTGAACTGCCTTCTCCCCCAAAGGTGATCCCCTCAAGACAGGGTTGAGGTACACCGGCAGGATGGGGTGGTGGGGAGGTGGACAGCACCCCCTGCGGGCTGCTCACCTTTAACGGCCCTGGGGATCTGCTAATTGATGTGTACTCAGTGCCTTAGGAGGGTTTTCTTTCATACTGCTAAAGAATGCAGGGAGGTTCAATGCTCCCCTGCCCCAAGCTGGTGCCCCAGTGCTGCTACCCAAGCACAGCTGAAAAGAGGCAGACATCTTTCCTGTCTGAATCCCTGAGTCACAGATTACCAGTTGGAGTCTGTGAGGCAGTTTTGATTTCTTCCTTTACCACTGCACTCTCTAGAGGTGACACAGGAGAATGGCAAGAGAAGTATATTCTGGGCACTTGTCTGAATCTGCACAATTGATGGGAGACTTATTGTTGTTATTACTGTCTGCGAGGCGAGCTGCATGTACTTCATTACTGTATGTGCTGGTGTCTTTCCATGGAGACAGTTGTCCATATTGGGAGATTCCTTCTGAAAAACAAGCTCCATTGTATTGTCTAGTAAAATGCTTGCAATGTGGGAGTGGGAACCTGATGTCTTACATAACTGTTGAAGACAAGTGGTAACCTGATTTCAGCAGTGCTGTAATAGTAGGACTCAGATAACAGGTGCAGTGATGGGTGTAGAATAAGGACCTAGAGATAGATTAGATAGATAGAGAGGGTGTCTGGAGATGGATGGATGGATGGATGGATGGATAGATAGTTAAAATTAGTGCTAGTAATGTTCTATCTCTGTCAGACCCTGCTATGAGGAAATGCTGATGCTTTTCATGACCTCACAGGTAACCTGTTCTCTCCATTTTGTTAGACATTCTCACCACACAATGTTTATTGTCCTGTGTATGTGAAATCCCAACACAAAGGTGCTGAAGTGGGGATGGAAAGAATACAACGAAGAATGCTAGACTAGTGGAGTGGCTCTAGGGTCCCCTGCAAACAGCAAAGGTGAGATGGGGCCTTCCTGGGCTTGTTGGAGGGGCAGCTCTTTGGGGTGACCTGCGCTCGCTCCCTCCCTCCCTCTTCCTCCCCTCCCCCCCACTCACTCATTGATTCAGGGGGTTCCTTTGCTCCCCACTCAGCCAGTTCATCTCCCCTATCCTCCTGGCTTCCAGTTCTGCTCAACTCCGTCCCACTTGCTTCTCCCTTCCCCCCGACTCCCACTCAGATTGCTCACGCTCCACACTTGCTGCACATCCCCAGCAGGCTTCCTCCTCCGGAAGAACAAGCGTTCAGGCAGCTGCCCCTCTGCCCAGTGCACTCCCTGCTGGATCGCCTGGGCCTGTGCTCCACAGGATGGCAAGTCAGGTGTGTACTGGGGCCAGTGGATCTGCAGCCCCCTCTGCGGTTCCAGAGTCGGCGCAGGCCAAAGGACAGCACTGCAGGAGCTCTGGCCAGTTCCCAAGCAGTGCGGTGCTCATTCCCGAAATGCCCATAAACCAGATCCCGGCGTGGAGAGCCTGCAGCCCTGGGAGGGCAGACAAGCCTAGGTACAAGGTCTCAATCCAGCCTTTTTCACGATGAAGGTGTTCGTGGCACATGGTGGGTGCAGAGCTGTCAGCAGCCGGTAGCTTACAGTACAGAGATGGGATCAAAATAGCGCCATGACTTTACAGCACAGCTAAGAATAGCTCGCAGGTCAGCCTCCTTCTTAAAGGTAGCCAGGGCATCAGCTGGAGCACGCAAGTTGGCGTGGTCAGGGGAGCTGGGTAAACCCAGGGGCAAGGTCTGCATGCTAACCAGCTAAGCGGGATTTAGGAACCATGGCAGAGAGAGACAGAGAGTGCAGCAGGAGAGAGGGACCCAGAAGGGCAAGATGGGGGCAGACCAAGCCCCCTCCAGCTCTGTGTCAGTAACTACGATGGAGTGTTTTCACTGCAGCCTTTTCCTCGGGGGATTTGAGTCTGTGATGCTTTGATGGGCAGCACTTTCCAGGCTCCCCTCTCTAGGGCAGCGGCCAGGATCAGCGTGTGTGAGTGGGGCAGCATGCTCTTCATTCCCAGCCAGTGAACACATCAGCTCTGGGACCCCACCCTCCAGTGGGCTCTGGGCGACAGCATAGAGGGTGCGATACGGATCCAATCACAGAGTGGGAGTTGAACAAGCTTCCGGCGGGGGTCACAGTCACAGCCATTTTTCAGAAGTGTCCTATTTCCCTGGCATTTCAGCAAACTAGCCCATGCAACTGGGCTTCTCTTGGAGAGTTCGCGTGCCAAGCACCACGTGGTCAGCCCAGGCTGCTTTTCACTAAGCGCCATAACTGGGGCAAGAGTGCTCGTTACTTTCACTTGAGCGGTTGGTGAAAGGCTCTTGCAGGACCGGCGAAGGGCCATACGTGGCTTCGGCCAATACAAAATGGTTCCTACCCCACGGAGAGGGGGGTGATCATGAGCACCGCTCCAACTGCCTGACAAGCAGCAAGGGGCTTCCAGCCAACAGCAGCCCCCTAGAGCTTCTGCTAGCTGGGACAAGGGGGAGGCAGCTTCTTGCTGAGACCAGCTCTGTGCAGACCCTAGCAGCCTCGCCAGGGAGATGACTGCAGACAAGAGCCGTTCAAGAGCGCTCGTCCAGCGTGGTCCAGGAGAGAATTCCTGACTGGCTCACCTTGGGGAGCTGCGGACTCCAGGCCATCAGGGTGCTGGATCGGGTCTTGGGTGCAGTGAGATGCAAGGACCAGTGCACACCCAAAGCAAGTCTGGGCCCTGGATGTAAAGGGTTCTGCTAATGAGTTAATGAAGTCCAGGCTGAGGGCCTGATATAAATGGGTCCAGCTCCCATGGAAGTGAGGCTCACTCATGCCCTGCTGATCAGTTCAAACTGGTCTTTAGTTTTTTAATCTGGTTAAAACTCTCCAGGGCCCTTTGAGCTGGGACTCAGCCCATGAGCTTCCCCCCAGAGCACACTGACCTGGCCACCTTTCCAAGCCCCTGGAGATCGGCACGTGTGATGGGGACGCTGATCTCCACAGCTCTGGACATTCTTACCTCACACTGGTGCTGCGAGGCAGTGGGCCTGCGTGGGGCACCGTCCCCCTCCCCGAGCTGGTGGCAGTGGTGCTTGGGCTTCAGTCTGCTGGCTGGTCCTGCTGTCCCAGGACCATTCCTATTGCAATGATTCTGGTGAGTTATTGGCTCCTCCAGATCCCAGCTGAAGGCAGGTTTGTGCCAGTGGGAGTTGGGTCTCAGCAGGCTTCCTTCCCCATTGTCTGAAAGGAAGCAGAAAAGGCTCAGGCTGGTGTGTGAGACCAGCTCCCTGAAAACAATGTGCTTTCCCAGTGGAGTGTCATGAGACCCTGGGAACGCCTGCTCTGCCCTGCACAACAGACCAGTATCGGATGCAGCGGGGGGAACCCTTTCAGGGGCCATCTCCTCTGCTAGCAAGCTGGAAACAGCAAAAAAGCACATTACATAACTGGCCTTGGCTATAAATTGCAGCACACTAGACTGTCTCCTTCATTCTCTGCAGGGCTGCTGGCATTAAAGAAACCCCCTTGCTTTTGAGCCCAGGAGGGTGAAAGGACTTCCCTGTGCATGGGGAATGCATTGCCAGCTTGCCTGAGCTGGCAGGAGGGGCCCCACCCTGGTGGGCCTCTCTCACGCAGGGGAAAGCCCCGCTGGTGCAAACAATGGCTTTACCTTTCTGCCTTGGTGCAGCTACGCCGATGGCACGAATCAGAGCTAATCCAGGATAGCCAAGACCGAGGTTGTGGAGTAGTCTCCCAAGGGATGGGGGGAGGGCACGGAAAAAAAGACTTGACAAGGTGTTAGAAAATGTACTGAAGGAAACAATGTTACCTGAGGCCTGAGCTGGCCTAGAGGGGACCCATTAGGTCACCTCTATCTCTCTGGTCCATAACTCACAGTTCCCCCTCCTGCTTACAGAGTTACTAGCTCTCAGATAGGATTGCAGATGCATTTGAGCTATCTGTAGGAAACAGGCGCTTTTCCCCTGCCTCTCACAGGAAACTGAGCCCATTTTGGCTGCACCCTGCGAAGACAGGCACAGAAACCAAAGGAAGGAGCAGCAAACACCAAAGTTTCACTGCTTTTCCCACCACCTCTGTGCCTGCCCTGAGTCACACCCCACAATACCTGTGTGTGTGGAATGAGGGTACATTTGAGTCTAAAAGGAGCAATCTTTTTCCTGGCCAGGCACAATTGTGACCCCCCCACCTCAAATGGCACAGACAGAAGCTGCAATGGATTGCCAAAGGGCGAGATTCTCATCCTCCTCTTCACCTTGAATGGTACCTTCAGTGAGGCTATCCACCAGGCAAGATGCTCCTTGGGGTGAGTATATGGACCAGAATCTGGGGAAAGAGAATCTAATTTCTATAATCCCAGATCTGATGGCACTTAACATAAACAGCATATCTACGCAAAGACATCACAGATGTTGGGCATTGGTACAGCCTGCTGCAAGAAAGAGGAATGCCCACCACACAGCCAGCGTTGGCCCTCACCAAAGGTTCTGTAATCACAAAACCTTGTGATTTTACTGATCAGAGGCCAGAGAGGAAGGGGAGGTGATCCCCAGAACCCCACTGGTGACTGATCAAACCCTTAGAAAGCAATCCTAAAATGACTGCAGGGCCAGGGGTATTTTGGGGTGCAGTGTTTGACCAACAGAATTGCCCTGGCCTCTTGGGGCAGATCCCTGCACATCTGTGTGCTCACAAAGGGTCTGCATGAATCCATTGCAGGATCAGGGTCGAGGAGGGCAACAGCGACTGAAACAAAACGAATTAATCTGTTTGGCAAGCGTTTTGCAGAGCTCTGGATATTAAACCTATTTTCCAAAAGGTATTTAGGTTGAAAATTCCAGTTGCCATGGCAATGTAATGCTGCTCTTTACGGTCTCATTTTTCTCCTTCTATTATTTCTATATCTTAGCAGCCATTAGATATATTCCCAACGAGACAAACCTTGGGCTTTTTTATGGTACGAATATTTTGATGTGGTTGAATTGGATCCAAGAGGTCAGGGATTGAATTATGTATGTTTCCAGGAGCAGGACAGTGTCTACCACAGTCTAAAGATGTTCATTAATAATAATAATCAATCATCTTAATATGTAATAGCACTCAGCGAAGTCCCCAAATACTTTCCACAAGAGTTGGGGTCTTAAAACTAGTGTCCTGTCCCAATTCCAACCTTTTTTGGAATCACGCTGAAGTCTTGTTCTCAATTATATCTTGTGGTGAGGAATTCCACATACCACATGTACAATGTGTGAAAGATCATTAACTTTTATCAGGTTTGAATTGCCTACTTTTCAGTTTCACTGAACGGGCCCTTGTTCTTGTGTTTACCCAGACTCATAGACTTTAAGGTTGGAAGGGACCATCGTGATCACTTAGTCTGAACTCCTGTACATTGCAAGCCACAGAACCTCACCCACCCACTCTTGTAATAGACTCCTAACCTCTGGCTGAGTTACTGAAGTCCTCAAATCGTGGTTTAAAGTCTTCAAGTTACAAAGAATTCCCCATTTACACTAGTTTAAGCCTGCAAGTGACCTGTGCCCCTTGCTGAAGAGGGAGGAGAAAAATCTGCTAATCTGACACAGGAGAAAATTCTGTCCCGACCCCAAATATGGCGATCCGTTAGACCCTGGGCATGTGGACAAGAGCCATCAGGCAGATACCTGGGAAATAATTCTCCGTAGTAACTCAGAGCCCTCCCATATCTAGCTTCCAGCCTCTGGGCGTTGGGGATTTTTTATTCAAAGGTCTAATCTACCTTCTCTAAAATCGTGTACACCTTTCCTATGTCTCCTTACTCATCTCCTCTCTAAGGCAAACAGTTCCAAGCTTCCTCATGCCTCAGTCATTCTAGTCAACCATCTCTGACCCCCCTGGAGTTCAGCCGTATGAATAAACAATAACAAGCAGGTTCAAGGCCTTGGTGAAATATTGATATTTAATTGAATTCTGTGCTTGGGCCATAATCAATATTTAGACACACAGTAAGTCTGATGTTCTAAGTTTTCAAAATGTTAAAATTAAATCCAGTAGAAACAAATTTAAACTGGTTAATTTTAAATGCTTCTAACTTGTGATCAATAAAATAATTTAAAATGGGAATCAAAATGTTTCTAGATGTTTCACAGAGTGGCGAGAGTTTGGAAAGAAATATTTTGTTCTTCTTAGAAAAAAAAAATCACTGGAATTAGTCCCCGGCATTATTTAAAGCAAATGTCCACCATATGGAATCAAGGCCACCATTTCCATAATTAAACTTTGTTATATCCTTAATACCTCTTGAAACAGCTGATTCAGTCCTTACTGATCGTCATTTGCACATTTTTGGACAGTGAAGTCTCAGCGAAGCAATGTATTTTAAAGACATGTAGGGTAGCAGCTAGCTCTGAATGAAAGAGCTAATAGCAACAGTGACTGTGCCCAAGCTCTGTGCCTGGTTGTGGGATTATTGGTCACAGGGAGTGGATGTGGAATTTGGGGAAGATGTCCTCTTTCCTGTGCATGAGGCCTAGCAGACTGGTCACACTTAGGTCAGCAGGAGCAGCTGCAAGGTGGGAAAACAATGGGAGAAGAGGGGGCGGGAGGAGCTGAATTTACCATTTCCCTCCTGAGGCGCTTTGGAGAATGCAGTCCCTGTAGCTAAGTAAGTTTAACACATTGTCTAACAAGCACAACATTGTTCATGTTATTGATTTGGGGCTTAATCCACCTTCAACAGAGTCAACGGGAGCTTGGCCTGGCCCTTATTCCTGGGTCACTGACATTTTGCCAGACTGAGGGCTGAATGGGGAATTTGCCACAGACTGCAGGGAATGCCCCTGTAACACTGTGCAGTGGCTGAGGGGGTGAGTGCCAGTCTCGGGGCAGACTGCTAGGGAGCAGGGCACAAGCCCCAAATAGGCAGTGAGTTCGATACTTCAGCTCCACCAACCAATTATCACGTACTGTATAAACTCTTCAGACACTAGAACAGGCTTAACAGGGAGTCACAGACTGTCCTCACTTGGGTACTTGCATTTATCTCGCACCCAGGTGAGCCAGCCTTTGGGAGATGGTCCCTGACACTAAGGGTCACAGCAACAGCCAGGTTACACCCGGCTCCAAAGGACCAGTCGCTTACCCCCGGTCAATTGCACCTCTGATCGCACACTAAAGACAACGGTTGCAGCCAATCCTCTAATAAACTACCTATAGATTTATTAAATAGGAGAGTGAGACCAGAGAGTTATTTACAAGGTTCAAGGAGGTAAGCATAAATACACAAATGGGCTACAGTCTTAAGCGTCTATAATCAACAAGCTCTGTAGGTCCTTTAGAGCTAACTCAGGCTAAGCAGCTGCAGATCTCTTGCTTATGCCTACAAACACTTTGCCCCTCAGAGTCCAAGCAGCAAAGAGATACCAAATTCCTTCTGTTTGGGGTTATCTCATCTCCCTTCTGCCTTGTACTCTGAGCTGCAATCTCAGCTGGTGGGGAGAGGAGAGGGAGAGAGTCCAGTGGCATGACTCATCTTCATGGGGAGGAGAGCAGAACAACAGAAGTCTTTTGTCCTGTTGCTGACTATATGTAAGGAAACTCCAGTTGCCATGCCCCACAGTCCTTGGTCTGGTATCAGTGGACCTTTCCTTTTGGAAAGGGTGGGACACTTTCTGCTGAAAAGCAGCCCTTCCTACTAATTTCTCTCTCTCCTGTCTGGTGATTTACACACTCACAAAGGCTCACAACACACCAGCTAGATATTACCAGGGATACAGATGTCACAAGGGAAGTTAATGCAGGCAGCAGCTCACAAGCATTCAGTAAAGTCTAAACATTAAACACATTCTTATCATTGTAACAGAGAAATTCTCACACACAGGTGAGTCAGACTCATTCCAGCTCTGTATTTGTCAGTGTTCAACTGAGGGCCAGGCACAGGGAGCTTGGCGTGAGCTGCCCCTGGTCTGCTGGTGGCACAGCCCCTAAAAAGAAGAAATTGCAACTACCTTTAATATGGACAGTCAGTCACAGAAACTACAGCTCAAAATAAAAAATGCAAAACCTCTCTTAAAAACCAAGTGTAAAGCTGCTGTGCCCCTTGTAATGTGTAAAATGAAACTCGAATAGTGTGGAGGTTTAGAAAGATCTCATTATGTTTCAGATTCCTCAATCTCTAACAGGCAAAAATGTAAGTGTAGGAGTCAGAATTACGGTGGGAGAAGTTTTACCACCTACACAACAAAAATGCCCTCTGCTGTTTGATTTGTAAACTGCCAACTACATTGTATATAAACAACATTTTAATCTGTAAACTCTCTGGGGCAGGGACGGTCTTTGTACAGTGCGTGGCCCCATGGGGCGTTGATTCTGATTGGGATCTCTGAGCATTACTGAATTATAACTATTAAAATGATGTATATTAAGGTGGCAAAGTCAAGCTCTCCAAAGTTAGGTAATGTCAGTTTTACAGGTGTCTGTGAAAGGTTAATTCAGCCCCCTTGTGTGTAGGCCTTATGATTAAGGCTGCAATTAAGTCACGGAGGTCACGGAATTCGTGACTTCAAAAGACCTCCGTGACTTCAGCCAGCGCAGGCTGGGGCTACCCCACAGCTCCTGGCCACTGCGGGGGCAAGGGAGAGTCCCACAGTTCCTGGCCCCCGCTCCCAGACACCACAGGCAGTAGGGGGGATCTGTTGCTCTCAGCCACCAGGGGAGGCAAGGGGAACCCCCACTGCTCCCAGCCACTGTGGGTGCAAGAAGGACTCCCACCGCTCCCTGCCCACACAGACATCAGTGGGAACCCGGTACCAGGGGCAGGGCCATCCTAAGGGGGATGCAGGGCCTAGGACATAAGTGCGGAGTTTCTAATCTGATGGGGGGGTGCTCTTCCCCCAGAGCCCCACCCCACCCTGCTTCTTCCCACCCCCGCTCCGCCCCACCTCTTCCCTGCCCAGTTCAGGCCCCTCCCCCAAGCGCACTGCATCCTTGCTCCTCCCTTCTCCCCCCCCAACCGCCTGATGCCACAAAACAGCTGATTCTTGGTAGGCGCTGAGAAGGAGGGGGAAGACGCTGATCAGCAGGGCCCACTGGCGGGCAGGAGCTGCTGGGGGGGGGGCTCTGGTAAGGGGGCAGGGTGGTCTACTTGCCTGCCTGCCTTCTCACCTCCTCACGATTTTACTGAAGTGTGGGGCCCAGGATGGCTACTCTGATTCCCCATATCCCAGGGACAGCTCTGCCTGCCCCCATAAGGGAAATGCAGATGTTCCCCGAGTGACGCACACATTCCATTCCAGAATGTCTTGTGGAACTCGGATTTTGCACAAGTCAGAAACGTCTCTCCGACCAGTATGCAAAATCCCCCAAAACTGCTATTTTTACCTTCAGAACTTTTTCTGTAAACTCGAAATTGCGTAACTCAGATTTGGGTAACTTGGGGAGCATCTGCAAGGCATACATTTTTAACAGTGAGAGTAATTAACCATTGGAACAATTTACCGGGGGGTTCAGGTGGATTCTCCATCTCTGCTGATTTTTAAATCACGATTGGATGTTCTTCTAAAAGATCTCCTCTAGGAATTATTCTGGGGCAGGTCCCAATTGCAGGGAAAGTAGTGCTAACCCCTGGAGCTCTGAGCTGGAGCGCTCGCCGTAGAGTTTGCAATGTTTGGAGAATGCAGCTGCTAAACTCTAACAAACCTCTTTGGAGCATGTATGTGTACCTGGTGTTTCCAGAGAGTTGCAATTCTACAAATGTTGGTGGATTTCACAGTGCGGCAAAAAACAGCTCTCTCTAAACTCCAGCAGATACTCAGCTCCGTGCAAGTTCAAATGTCCACAGCAAAGTATTGCTAATTTTTAACAAATGCAAACATCTATTCATTTTAACATGTTGTGAGAAATGACTATTTTTATCAAGTTGTTAGAAAATGACATAGTCATTTTATGAAACTTTCCAGAAAAATTTAGCCTGAGGCAGACACCAGCATGGAAGATGTCAGCCCAAACAGTTCAAATTTGGCAAAATACAAGGAAATGAAAACAGTGTCTTTTTTACAGCAGAAAGTGTTAGGCAACCTTAATTATAGGTGTTGCTGCCTGCTTCTCGTATAATACTAATAATTTTCGGATTAGATCCTAAAAGGCATTAAACACAAATACAGTACTGGAATTATAGGAATTCACAATTTCAATATAAATTTCAATATCAAATACATTTTAATGACAAACTAAAAATATAAAGAACATATGCATATTACTGGTTTTATACTTGAGGGTTGAAGAGTCTCTTATTTAAGATGCTCTGTCATCTAAAAATACTTAGACAGCTACATCTTACTACTAGAATTTCAAAAATGGTAAAGAATAATTCTGAGTAAGATATATTTTTTGTACTTCACATTTTTAGTTAAATTTTAGTGCTGGTGAAAAATGCTGACTAACAGTCATAAGGACTGAAGGCCTCCATTTCTCCACAGAACAGGTTCTAGGTGTAGTGTTCTAGGTGCCATGCAATGAAAACATTTGGGTAAAGTTCTGATTAAAAGCAACACAAAAGTTGGCATGACAGGCAAGTGTAACCTAGAACAGCATGTGCATTCACTGGCAGAGCTCTGAGTGTAAACTTGTCAGTGTTGTTCTGCTTCTAGGCAAAGCTAACTTGTCTGGGTGTCAAATTCAGCCCAAATACTTTGTACAGAGTAGTCAACATAAGACATAACATGAATGGCATTAGAACATAGTTTTAGTTTGGAAGCCTGTCCATAAAATAAGCTGTTAACGGGTGAAAAGAGAATATTGACGGGGCGACAGGTTTGTATCATTTTTGTGGTGCCCAGAACAGGTCCAAGTCTTGCCCCCTCCACCACTAACCTAAGGCTCTGGGAGGGAGTTTGGGTACTCGGGGGGGGGGGGGGGGGGGAAGGGGGCAGGCTCTGGGAGGGAGTTTGAGTGGGGGAGGGGGTTTGGGCTCTGTGTGGGATTTTGGTGCGGGAGAGGTGTGGGCTCTGGGAGGGAGTTTGGCGATGGTTGTGGACTTTGGGCTGGGGCAGAAGGTCATTGTCCTGATCTGTTCAGCACTGGGGAGGCCTTAGCTGTAGTACTGTGTCCAGTTATGGGTGCCAAACATTAGGAGTAATGTAGACAAATTGGAATGTTTGGAGGAGAGCAACAAAAATGATCTGCAGGAAGGGCAATATAGGTTAGATATTAAGGAAAACTTTCTAACTATAAGGATAATTAAGCTCTGGAACAGGCTTCCAATGGAGGTTGTGGAATCCCCAGTGCTGGAGGATTTTAAGAACAGGTTAAACAATATACCAAATATATACAGACCATCCCTACTGGGACCTCTTGAGGTCCCTTCTACCCCTACGTTTCTAGGATTCTATGTCAACAAAAATAATTCTAAGCCAAGCAGTGCATAGATAACATTATTTTCTTACTTACTAGTATTGGTAACAACAAGGGATAGATGTTTCCTACTATGTGGAAACTTTTCTCACTAAAGACACTCTCATTGAAGTTGTTTTCCTACTTGGTTTTGCCAAATATTGTGTTGTACACGATTGAAGAGTTGCACAGGTACTTGAATGATGTGAGCTAGGTAACAGGGCCTGTGTGTGTTTGGCTGCTGAGTTATTGATATTGGGTTGTGAATAGTGCAAAGCAACAATTCAATGTCCTGCAAAAGTCATGGAGAATCTTGTCTGTCCCACATGTAACCATGTTTTTAGTTCTTGAATTGGTCTGACCCAGCATGTTCACTTACACTGTTTGCTGAGTCCTTGTATATTGACATCAGCGTGAGACTCCATCATGTCTAGTTTGTGTTTTGTTTAATTGGTTGAGTATGCTTTCATCTGAGAATCTGCTACAGGAGTTCTAGAATAAGACAGTATGGTCCGGCTCTCTCGGCCTACTCCTGTAGTTGACTTAAGTTTCTTTCTGAAGAAGCTGTGACTCTGAGCAGGGGTGCTGGAGAGCCATTGAACCAAACTGTAAACCCTACATATAATGGAAAACTCTTCAAGCCAGGGGGTGTGGGAACCCCAAATTCTGGCACCTATGACTCTGGCATCTTAAATAAGTTTTAGTGCAAGTACAGTTATTTATCATTTGCTAATTTAAATCCTTGGCTCAATCAATTTCAGTTTGCTAGTTTTAAAAGTGATTTAAACTAAATTCTGCTTAAAATATACATGCATGCAACCTCACGGATTTAAATGGGGTTTCCTGGAAAGTGATGGCAGGATTTGGCTCATTTATGTTTAAATGAATATTTGCTTCTTCCCAACCTTCCTATTCTTCCTCTAATTTGACCCTATAGTGAAGTCAGAATCTGAATCAGGATATGACATTAATTTCCAGGATGTGAGATTGGAGAGTTGCAAAACAGAATTATGACAGGGTTTTCTGCAGAATCAAGATGGGAAAAGCTTAATTCGACCCTTAAAGCCTGAAATAAGAGCAATGGGAATACAAAAAATGACCATCCAAATACACTGTTTTTGGATGAGTTCTTCCCCCCCCCCCAATTTAACTATTATTATTAAAAAAAAAAAAAAAACATGGTCAAATATCCACACCCCATTCATTTAAACTAGTCCTATATGAGAACTTCCTCTTAGCAGCAAAACTGATCGTACCTGCAGTGTTCCATTTCCTTTTGGAAACTTTAAATGTTGATCCTTTCCTGTGCAAAGGAAAAATTGGTTAAAACTGCACTGTGCCCTTTTAGAAATCACAGAGACACTGCCCTGTGGAGTTTGATAAATCCCTCCATGGAAATGAAGAGATTAGCATCTGAATGCAACGCCAAATGAATCCAGAATACAAAAGGATTTGCCGGCTCCTTTGCATTATTTATTGATTTGAATGACTGACTAGTTGGGTTGGGGGCATTTTCCTTGGGCTTCGGCGCCCCGCCTCCATCAGGGAAATAAACTCAGCAGAGAATTTGCAGTTTGCATAAAGGGGTCCGGGGAGGGGAGGAAACAGTCGAGGCGAAGCGAAGGGAAAGCGCCCAGGGGATTGCTCCAGAAATGGAATCTGCTCGGCTCCGCTCAGACCTGCCTGTTCGTGGCGAGTGTGGAAAGTGCGGCTGGCAGGAAGCAGAGGGAAGGAGACGGGGCGAGCCGGAGCCCATAGTGCTGACGTTGGAGGCCCAGCCCTTGGGAGGTTGCAGAGGGTAAATGGTACGGCGCTGGCTGCGACGGGGAAGGGGGGGGACCGGGGGAGGGCGGGGAAAGCGGCTCTGGAAGCGTCCTGATTGCTGGAGCGCCGCTGTCCGTCGGCGAGGATCCCCCAGTCACGCCGGGCACTGGTGAGAGAGCCACACTGCTCGCCTGCCCCCGCCGGAGTGCGAGCCGAGTGTGCCCGGCGAGCAGCCCCGCGTCCGGACGGTGCAGCGCGCAGCCCCAGCCCCTTCCGATGGAGGAGCAGCCCGGCCCGCCCCAGCCGCACCACCACCACCCGCACCACCACCACCATTACTACTACTACAACCACAACCACCACCACCACCTCCCGCAGAGCCCCTACCTGCAGCACGGCGCCGACGGCGGGCCCAGGGCCGCGCCCAGGCCCGCGGGCCCGCAGCACCAGGACCCGCCGAGGAAGAAAACAGGTGCGGCAGGCCCGGGATCGGGGAGCGGGCCGGGCCGGGGGTGGAAGGCCCGGGATCGCGAATGGGGGCAGGCGGGGAGCGGGGAAAGGCCGGGGCGGAGGGAGGCCCGGGATCGGGAGTGGGGGGAGGGGGAGGCCCGGGGTCGGGCCGGCGGGAGGCGAGGGGAGCGGACCGGGCCGCGGGTCGGAGTGGGGGCAGGGCGGGGATCGGGGAAAGGCCGGGGCGGAGGGAGGCCCGGGATCGGGCCGGGGATGGGAAGTGGGGGGAGGCCCGGGATCGGGCCGGGGGGCAGGAATGGGGGCAGGGCGGGGATCGAGGAAAGGCCGGGGCGGAGGAAGGCCCGGGATCGGGAGTGGGGGGAGACCCGGGGGTCGGGGTGGGGGCAGGGGAGGCCCGGGACCGGCCCGGTGGGAGGCGAGGGGAGCGGACCGGGCCGGGGGTCAGGAATGGGGGCAGAGGGGGGCGGGCTGGGGCTAGGCTGGAAGAGGGGCCGGGGGAGGCCCGATGGCGGGGCCGGCAGTGGCGGGGAAGGACGGGAGCGGCCCCTGCCGTGTCGTGTCACCGCCCGCCCCGGGAGCCGCGCGGCGTGACCTTCCCGGCGCGGTGCCCACCCGGCTCCGCCGGGCCCTCGGGTGTCGGCTCGGCCGCGGCCCCCTCCCCCGGCCCGGCTGGAACATTCTCCGCGGCTCTCGGGCCGCTTCCTGTCCGCCATGTTGGGAGCCGGGCCCGGCGCGGGGAGCCGCCGGCCGGGCCTAGGGCGCGGGGACCCCCCCCGCTCCGGCCCCACCCGGGCCCGCCTCCCGCCGCAGCGGCCCCTCGCTGGGCCTGGCCGGGGGCGGCCGCTCTGTGGGGCCGGCGTCTCGGCGCGGCCTGCGCGGGGCGCGTTTCCCGCTCCCCGGCCGGGGGGGGAGGGGGACCTGGCTGGGGGCGCCGAGCGGGGGTGGGGCGGGCCGGGCCCGGCTGGGTGGGGCCCGGCGGGGGCGGCTGAGGGACGGCGCGCGGGGCCGGGGCGCTCGGCGGGCCGCGTGGGGCCGGGGCTGGGGTGGGGAGGCCGGGGGAAGGAGCAGCACATGGCCCGGGGTGGGTGGGGGCCTGGCACGTCGGGCTGAGCCCGGTGCAGGGGCCGGGCTCCCACGCGGCGCCTCGGCTTGAAACACTTGGGCGGCAGGGCCAGCGGCCTGTCCCCGGCGGGGGGCAGCGGAGGTTTTATTCCTAATGGAGGGGCTCGTGTGTTCCTTCTCCTCCAGTCCTTTGTGTGAGCCGGGTCCAGGGCGCGTTGGGGGGCGGGAAGGGGAGAGTCACAGGCCTGACCTTAGGTTTGTTTAATGCCCGTTTGTCCCAGCGCTCCCCACTGTGAGTGGCAGCAGACACCGGGCTGAGGTGACCAGATGTCCCGATTTTACAGGGGCAGTCCCCATACTCGGTGCTTTTTTTAACTATAGGTGCCTATTACTCCCTACCCCCTGCCCTGATCTTTCACATGTGCTGTCTGATCACCCCAACTTAGGAGAGATTGGAGGGAAATGCCTCTCCGGAGTCAGACCTCAGGAAGTAGGGTTAAGCTTCTCCATGTTTGTGACAGTTTCTAGAACATCACATTGAAATATAAAATTTCAGTGCAGTGTGCATTCAAACGCCACTCTTCAGGAAACCTTTTGTGCCCTTCAAATTCAGGCAATGGCAGCTTTGCCTCAATGTCTGGAGAAACGGGGGAATGAATTCTTTCTCTAAGAGAAAATTTAGCTGGTGTCTGGATTTGCTGAAGAATCAAAAAGAAATTACACTGTTAATAACATAATGGCAATAGATTTCTAAGACCCTGATTCTGAGAGTGAAATCTTAGACTCGTTTGGATTTTCATCACAATTAATGGGACTCCACGTGGGGATACAGACCTGCCTGCTCAGATCTGGTTGCAGGGTTAGGACCTGAGAAATAAAACTCCCTGTACAATATGGGGTCTTTCAGTCTCACAGACCGACAATAGATCCCTTTTTGGGTATATTGAGGATTGTTTTATCTACCACTGAAAAGCAGCAACCTCTTGGGTACAGTAGTTTAACAAATTACACAGCAACCCTACATAATAGTTTAAGGCTGCAAAGTCAAGAATCCCAAATCCATTTGAAACTCTGGGTGAGACCTTAGACATATTTGAATTTGGCCGGGACAGGCTGTACATTCTTCACCAGGACTGGGGTATCATTAATAACATAAGGGGTCAGGACCTTAGATTTTCATCTTATGCCATAGATGGCAATTCCAGCCAATGCAGTACATCTCTCCCCATTATCCTGGCATGTACTGAATTAACGCCTCCACTACTGAATGGCTTGTTCCATCATCAGCCCCTTTAGAAGTAGGATGCGCGCCTGCCACTACAGACCAAATGCTGTCATTCCTTGACCTGGTCTACCCCTAAAATTTAGGTCAACCTACCTACATCACTCAGGGATGTGAAAAATTTTGCAGCTGTGCAACATAGTTAGGTTGACCTAACCCCCACTGTGGGTGCAGCTATGTTGATGAAATAATTTCTGTGGACCTAGCTACCAACGCTTGAGTGGTGTATTTACTACAGCAGTCAAACACACCTTTCCATTGCTGTAGCAAGTGTCTACACTACAGTGATGTAGTTGCAGGTATGCCTCTGTAACACTTGTTTTATTGGACATACCCTTGGTTTGTGAGAGCACAGGCTGAGGAAGGATAGTTGTGCCATTTAGGAATACTATTGGCTGGTATTGTGATATGACTGCACAGAGGAATTTTTTTTTCTTCTTGTAGGATTGAAATTAAATGAATTGTAAATTCCCACAATGATCCTATAATATACAAGAAAAATGTTCACTCTGAACAGTTAGTTCAAGCATGGATTAGAATGTGTGTTCTCATTAGAACTAATGCTGTTCTTATCCCCAGCACAAGAGTGGTTAATAACCTTCACTTATGCCTTCAGGATGTGGGCTTTCAGCATGGCCACCATGACACTAGCACTGATTTTGGTTCATGGGTGTAAGTGGTGCCAAGTGCTGGCCGATCTCTCCCCTGTCCTGGCATTGTTTTGTCTAGCTAGTGTATTTAAAAATAAAATGTATTAGTGCTGGTCCATAACAAAAACAATTGATCATAAGACAACAAATAACACTACACATTCATTAATTCTCCACACAATTCAGCATCAGTATTTTAAGCTTCATAAGGCTTCCTGGGAGAGTGACGACAACACTGTCTTGTGATTAGAAAATCATTCCTTTCTGGTTTTCTTTCCTTGCTTGTGAATTAGGTATATGTTGCAACTGCTCTGCAACATCTTCCTTTCAATATCCAAGTGAAATCCTTGCTTTTTGTATTAATGGAAAGAGGACCATATTCAAAAGTAAAGGTCCACACTACATCTCTGGGGGTTTGATTCTGCTTTCAAGGAAGTCCATGGAAAAACTCCTATTGCCTTTCATGGTGTGAGACTGGTCTTTAAGTGATTTTATAACTAGCAGTCCAGAAGGTTCTTCAGAGATTCATTCTAAATGCCTCACTTCTGTTCATTGAAAACTAAACTGTGGGTAAGGATCTGATACTAAATCCATTGAAGTCAGTGTGGAGTTTTTCTACTGACTTCATTAGACTCTACCTGGGATTGGGATTCCTAAATGCTGTTCTCAAGGAGCTGAAGGGAAGAGACTCCAGACATTACTCTGGCCCACGAACCACTTTAATGACAGAAAAATAAAAAAATCCTAAAATTTACCTATTTCCCTGTTACAGAAGGTTCTTTGAATGTTGGGTGAATAAGACCATCAGCACAGAAATTTGGAATTGTGTTAGCATCTTTCTGCAAAGAACGGTATTTAAACATGGTTCTCCAGAAAAGTGGTAACTAAAGCAGACTTGTCCCCACCTGCACAGAGTCCACTCCATACCCAAACTGATCACATTGCAGGATTGGGGCCATGGTTTCAAATCTGTGTGGCCAGGACTTTGTTTTTAAAATTTATAGTACTGAGGCCTATGGGAGTTTTGAACACTTAATCACATGTTATAGTAAAGTTTAGAAAGCTGTTAGAATGCCATGTGCATTTAGTCTTTTAAAACGTTCTTGTGCTGGCTACCCAAAAGGCTAAATAGATGTCAAGGTGCCCCAAACCGGCATGCTAATGAGTCTTTCACAATCACCTACAGGTGAGTATAATAGGGGACTGACTAGGTATATGGTGAAACAAGTTATTAAGCAAAATAATTGAATTAAAATAATACCCAAGTTAACTTTCCAATATATCTGAAGGCTGTATTGTACCTTTGGACTAATGCCTGTTAAATTCCAGTTTAAAAATGCCCTTTTGAGGTCTTTTTTGGGGGTCTCATGGGTAAACAAAGCATCTGTAAAGATACTTCTGTGTTTCTAAAACTTGACAATGGCAGAATAAGCGTCTCTATTTGAAGTGTACCTTTACAGTTGTCAAGCCAAGACCTTGTATTCCAAGCATTAGCTTGGAGAGAATTTACGCAGTTCATGTAAATGCCTGAAAACTGGAACTTGAAACTGTTGACACTTAATAAAGTCAAAAGCAAAATCCATTACAGTTTTTCTCACTCCTGATGCATAATGGTCTTATGATCATTCTCTTTATTTTGTTTTATGAAATAGTGATGTCAGAAATCTGAGTCACAAAAGGCCTTATACAGCATCTTATCCTTGAAGACTTGCTCTGCAGATCATCCTGAAACTAATTTTAATTCCTTGGCTCATCCATCACAATTCCATCAATCTGTGCTTCATTGGGTTGAAGTATTTATGGTCAATAATATGAACACCATTACACTATTGGAAAACTTAGCGATTGCTGATAGTTACACCGTGTCTTACCTTGTTTAACCTACCTCAGCAAACTGAGTGATGGGGTTCTTTCAGGAATCTCCATGGTTTGGAGTTCCATGAGTTCTGACCGCCGAACAGCTCTGTGTCTGCACTATAAGCACTACAACGACCCAGCTGTAGCTACACCACTGTAGCATAGACACTACAGCAATAAAGGGGGGTTTTCTGGAGCAGTAAAACCACTCCCTCGAGAGGCGTTGCTAGATTGATGGAAGAATTCTTCCACTAACCTAGCTGCCTCTGCCGTGTGGGTTAGGTTGACCTTTCTGGGTTACACAGGACCTGAACTTTTTCATACCCCCCAGCGATGTAGCTAAGTTGATCTTAGTTTTAGTTGTAAACCAGGCAGGAATGTTTAGGATGTAAGATCCCTTAACTTTGAGAGACAGTTTTTAGCATAGCAGTTGAATATTTTCCAAGCAGAAATTTTATTCTTCTTCATTCTGAACTTGCTAGACCAGGGTATCCCCTGCATTACACCATTTTTACAATAGTGCAACTGAATCAGACCCAACATGTTTTCCGTTGAGAAGCACACGTGAGTTTTCTTGAATCCGAAAAGTTGGACGCACTCAAGCCCCATATTAAGGTGACTTGAGGACTCAGAGATGCCAGGACATTGGGGGTGGGGGCTGATGATCACTGCTCCCACTGCATTCTTTCCCTGTCACAAATGCAGTCCTCTGTTGACGTAGTGATGGTGGGACCCTCCAGAGCGGTAGATCTTGGGAGTTGTGCATCAGTTGCACCTGATCATGTTCCTGAATTTCTCTTTGCAACCACAAGGGCTAGAAACCAACTTTTTCTTTTGATGGCAGCTGAGATTCTGATGTAATCACATGATCAATGAGGTGGGGACCTAGGTAAGGGCCTTCGTTTCCGGTGCCTAAATCCAGATCTGCCAATACGTGCATTTTCCCCAGGATTCCCTTGTCATACTGTAGTTCTCCAATGGCTTGGCCTCACACTGATGGAAAAGTTCACCTCTTTCTTTCCAGTCCTGTTATCTTTTTAAAGCTAACTACTCGTGCAGGGAAGTGGTGGGCCTCCTATCACTTTTAACACTATTCTGAAACAAAGGGAGGGAACATGACAATGGGAAATTTTCTAAAAGCATTTCCAAAGCGGATGAGCACTGGAAAATGTAGATCACAGATGGTACGTAGGGAGAGGATGAAGTGAGAGTTGGGGCTCTTTGTTTCACAAACACTTCAGTGAGAGACAATGACAAGATGGAAAGGTAAGGTAATCAGTGTATGAAGTGGATGAAGTCCTGTTCATCAACAGGGGCTTTGAAGTAGCTTGTGTAGCAATATCCTAAGCATTCTTAAACTTATCAGAATCAAACCATATTACCATCTCTCTTTAAGTGAATAAAAAAATTACTAGGAATATAGTCTAATTCCTTCATTCATCTTCACACCAAGAATACAGCTGCATAACAGAGGTGGAATTTGGTCATGGTTAACTAACCTCCTGCCAACTAGCATAGACATTTGTGCACTTCAGCTTTGCATGACAGTCCATTCTAAATAGTATTGCAGACCGTAGAGATGGCAGGTGGAAGATCCAACTGTCTAGTTGTAGCTTCTTGGAGATGAATTATTCCTCTTCCTTGATCTGAAAATCAGCATTGCAGTGCTCTTCAGCATTGTGAATAGCCTGATTGCTTTCTGTATGCAAAGGGATATAGTCTTTTAAAAAATAAGATCTCAGAGGCCTGCTGAATGCTCTGTTGCATGGTAGAGTCCATAGAGAAGTGTTTCCTTCTAGTGGGATTTACGTGCTTAACTCCCACCATTGAGGTGAGCTCGTAGCCTTTACTTTGACATTGAGTGGTAAGGACCTGCTGTCACATATCCACCGGTGGACACTTTTTGCTCTTTTAAAAATCTGGTTATGCTTAGGGGTTTAATTATCGCTTTTTTCGATCAGAAGTTTAACATTTCCCATTTTAATTCTTTCCTTTTTGTTGTGTTTTCCTGTTTTAGGCTATGGAGAGCTAAATGGCAACGCAGGAGAAAGAGAAGTATCATTAAAGGGCCTGTGTGCTGATGAAACAACCAACCCATCTTCCAGGGTACCGAATGGCAGCCAGCAACTTGTAGACACTAATGTAAACCCAAAGCAGACTGTTAAGGCCAGCACCTTTGGGAAAGCTGGAATCAAACCCAAGAACTTCATCCAGAAAAACAGTGTGGACAAAAAGAATGAAAAAATTTATGAGAATAAACTTAGAGAAAATCAATCCTCAGACAAACCAGAGGCAGTATCTATTCCAAATGGTGTTGTAACAAATACTTCTGGTTATATCACTAATGGCTATATAGGCAAAGGGGCAGATAATGATGGCAGTGGGTCTGAGAGTGGATATACCACACCTAAGAAACGGAAAGGCAGGCGTAACAGTGCCAAGGGTTGTGAGAACTTGAATCTGGTGCAGGACAAAATAATGCAACAGGAGGTCAATACCCCATCCTTAAAACAGGAACTTGAGAGTTTCAAGACCGACTATAGTGAACAAAAGGGAACCAGAGTTGACAATACTAAGCCTGTTTGGAAGTACGAAGCTGGGGCTGGAGGAGCAGGCCGTGGGAAAACTGGGGTTGGAGAGGTACAACGAAAAAACTCTGATGCCAAACCTGGGATTAGCAGCAAAAAGTTTGATGACCGGCCTAAGGGAAAGCATGCATCAGCGGCTGCATCAAAAGAGGACTCATGGACCCTGTTTAAACCACCCCCAGTTTTTCCAGTGGACAACAGCAGTGCTAAAATAGTCCCTAAAATAAGTTATGCAAGCAAAGTTAAAGAAAACCTCAACAAAGCAGCTCAGAACCCATCTTCGTCTCCGTCTTCTTCATCATCGTCTTCATCTACTGGAGAAACGCAGGCGCACATGCCTAGTCGACTGTCCCAAGTCCCAATGTCTGCTATGAAGTCTGTTACTTCTGCTAGCTTTTCGAACGGGCCCATTTTAGCAGGGACTGATGGAAATGCATATTCTCCAGGGACCCAGCCACTGCTCACAGCTGCTGCTAGTACTTTACCATCAACCTCTTCTGAGTCAGTACACCAGGACATAAGTACAGTTTCAACAGCCGGTGAACAAAAGAAGTCTAGCCTTTTTATCTACCCTTCAAATATGCAATCTGTGCTTTTGGGTGCAGCACAGGTAGACTTGCTGTCTCAGACCAATCAGCAGAACCTGGGGGAGATCTTCCAGAACCAGTGGGGCTTATCGTTTATAAATGAGCCCAGTGCTGGGCCTGAGACTGTTCGTGGGAAATCAACGGATAATAAAATCATGGAAGTGACATTTCAAGGGGAATATCCTGCCACTTTGGTTTCACAGGGTGCTGAAATCATTCCCTCAGGAACTGAACAACCTGTGTTCCCTAAGGCTTATGAGCTGGAAAAACGGACTAGCCCTCAAATACTTAGCGGTATTATAAAGCCTGGGACAGCGAGTGAGATTGGGGTCTTATCTTTGGAGCCTCATCACATAGGTGACCTGCAAATGGCAGACACCAGTAGCCAGGGTGCTTTAGTGTTCCTCTCCAAGGACTATGAACTAGAGAATCCCTTGGCCTCTCCTACGAACCATTTGTTAGCCTCCGCCAAAGATCAGAGGTACCAGAGAGGCCTAGAAAGGAAAGATAGCTGGGGTTCTTTTGACCTGAGGGCTGCTATTGTATATCACACTAAAGGTAATGGTTCAACTTGTTTCCGAATGGGTCCTCTCTCTTAATTGATTTGGGAAAATCCAATCCTGTAAAGGTTGCATGCCTTGATATTAAGAACGGCCTCCTTGCTCCCAGTCTTTGGTGGCCATAACAGTATAAGAATGTTTGTTTTTAAAATACTCTAGCAGTCACTTGGTTGATTCGTTCCAGCTCCGTTCAAGGTGCTCACTTCTCTGTTCATGTGGGTAAGTGTGAGAGATTTGGCAGCAGTGATCATTTGTGTGTGTGAAACTCGTGTACGGTAAGTAGCTCTTCCAAAACATCCTGCGGTTGACAGGCGTGAAAAGCTGAGCAATGGACCCACTGGTTCACCTGGTTTAAGGCTCTTTGTCACAGACAGTGCTTCTGGGTGTCTGAGCCGTGACATGGATATTTACCACCAGGAGCCAATAGAATACAGTGACTAGAATGACCCCCCATTCCTGTTTGGCTCAGAAGTCTTTGAATGTTCACAAGCTCTCTGCCTCTTCTTGCCAGCTCTGCAATTCAGTTGGCTGGGCGCTCCCTTGGCTTGCTGTTGCTCATCTACCTTTTGGGTGGTTCCCTTTTATTTTATTTTTTCCCACCTATTCTCGCCCCCCATCCCAAAAAAAAGACGCTCCAGGCAGCCTTACATGAAGTCTTCCTTTCATGGGAGAGCTGGATGATAGCTACTCAGAAGTGGGGGACAAGATTTCTTTAATGGGCTAAGTGGAAATGTAATGCATTGTGACCCATTGCAGAACGTGCAAAATTACCTCTCCAAGGCCTTCACAATTCATTCAGGTAAAGCATAGAAATCTTGGTGGCTTTGTTTGCTATTAAGCAACTCAAAAATTATCCCGGATCCTTACACTCTAATTTCTTAACCCTTTATGCTCTAGTATTCTCACTGGGAATAACAACCTAGTGTTTGTCTGTTTGTTTTTATCTGAACCTTCAGGATTTCTTTTAGTTTCTTATGGTCTTGAAGCAGAGCTTTAGAATTTCGTGTTCCTCACACCTGTTGAGTCTTGAATCTCAGCCAGCCTGTCAGACAAAATCAGGGACGCTGGGAAGTAAAGTTCCAGACAAGTTTCATCCTGCCAGGTCTGGAGATCTCGGCAACAGTTGCAAACTTGGATTTTTATTTTGTTTTTGCTCTGCTTAAATTTATTTTTTTAAGAAACTAAGTAGCCATTCTGTTACAACTATTCTTTAGACCTGTTCCCTTCAGTCAGCTGGGCAAGGCAGCCTCCATCTAAGGAGTACTTGGTACAGTGGAGGTGATGAACACTCCCCTCTCGCTTTCTAATCTTTGTCAGTGGCAAAAATAAACACTTAACGGGAATGAAAGCACGTCTAAACTGAGTGTGCAGTTCTCCCCTTCTCTTTGCCATCTAGCCCCTCTGTACATACACTTTATCTAGTTTGGCCCTTTCAGAGCGGTAACTCCGGTCATACTCTGATTCTGGGATGTGTTTGGGGGAAGCTGGAGTTCTCTGCCCCAACGTCCTTCTCAGGTGCTTTCTTGATTTCTCAGCCTGCCTTCTTCTATGCCAATTTCCAGGTGATATCTTGGTTTCAGCCTAGAAGATAATGGGTGGATGGCTTTTGTAATCAATCCCATACAAATCATGTGACACGGGTTGCCAGGAAGAACCTGTGCTTGCATCTTACAAGTCAGTACTCATTAGATGCCTGTCCTGGTTTGGGGAGTGGAAACCGAAGTCCACATTTGAGTGGGGCGTTCCATTTTTCTGCCTCCTGGTTCATCCGTAAATTGGCCGTTGTTCTGAAAAGATTCCAACATGATTTGGAGCATGTTTTCTGAAGTGCCCTTTTATGGATCTGTGGAGTGAGACATGCTGCTCATACTCTGACAGCTGCCAAAAGTAACTACTCGTTAAGGCCATGATCCTGGTGGGTGACCCGGCAGAGCCCAATTGAAATGGGTGATCTCCATGCCGGTGCAAGGGCCTGCCTGGCCACATTCAGTTACAAGATACGGGCCATAGTCAGTGATCTGCATGTGTGCATGAACATACCAGCACCATTTTCTGCTTGCGTTCGGTTGGCCTACAGTTAGACCACAGCATGGACGCAAACAGCTCTCGTAAAAGGTCTAACAAAGTTTCAGAATATGTAGAACAGCAAAATAATGGTAAGTTCCCCACAGTTCTGCCATGGTTTGTCTTGTGCAGTTTCCCAGTGTCCATGATCAATAGCTGCCATATTCCTCTTCAGTAAGTCTTGATAAATCGTTCTATGCGCTCTCCCAGTGGCGAGAAGCTGAAAACCTGGCTTGTGTTGTAGTTTGGGGGAGATTTGTGCAGACTGAACAGTTCGTTGTGTTTGGATTTCGTTGGGGAAGGAAGGGGGTAAATTGCTGTCTCCTCAAAAGCAAATAAACCACCTGGCAAGAGAGAGGTGTTGATGGCTCACTTACCAGATTAAGTTGGAGAACAGATCTGAGAGCGCTCATCGTGGAATCCTCACAAACTAGAACCCAGGATGGTTTGGTTGATATGTTCTGTACATATATGTTCAATCCATGAAAGTGCTTTATAAAATGTGAGTAACGTCTCAGCTTCCCACAGAAAGATGTTGCTGTCCTTTCTCTGGTGGGGAGGGGGAAACTGAGGCACACAGTAGTACAGTCACAGAGGCAGCTGGGAATAGCGCTTGAGTCTTAATCCTGTGCTCTAGGCACTGGACAGCATTGTCCTTCCGGACAGGGTAAGCTGTGCTATATGGTCTGTTGCTGCATTGCTGGATATGGGAATTCTTGGTGTGGAATGTTTGTACTCATTCACATGAACCCAGTGTGCTTTTGCTCTCCTCAGTTGGCCGGGCAGGTGGGTGTCAGGCACTGGGAACATGCTGAGGGTCAGGCAGTGCTTGCTTGTGCACCTTTTCATTTCTTTTCTGGATGCTGTGGAAGTTAGTTTCAGGTACATCTTTCTCTCAGCTTTGCCTCCAGTGTTCCATTGATATTTTTTTTTAAGGCCAAAAGGGACTATTATGATGATCTAGTCTGACCTCCTGCATAGCATTGGTCCTAGAATTTCAACTAGTAATTTCTGTAACAAACCCATAACTTTTGGGTGAGCTAAATAGCCTGTCTCTTTCCTGACAGTTTGTACTTCTTCCCTAGGTACTGCAGTATTGTAAAAGCAATTAACTGTACTAAATGAGATCTTACTAGCCGGTTGCTATCTGGTTGGAGAGTGGACATTTTGGAGGGGAGTCTGAAAAAGCCCCAGACCTGCAGGCGGTGGGGTTGACTGTGCAGACCAGTTTTGTCTTTTGTTTCTGAGAAAAGAGCCTAGTTTTCCTTCTGTTACGTGGCAGAGGTTCGGTCTCAGTTTGACACTTTTATGTTTTTGTGGGTTCTGAATGTAAGAAAATTCCGATCCTCCCCTCCCCCCTTTTGTTGTCTGTTTTTCCTGCTGATCAGGATCCATTAATTAGTGGCTAGAACTGTGGCACAGAGTTACTGACGATTTGTTTCCTATACAAAACCAGAACGTAGTATAAATCCCTCCGAACAGCAAGTCGGGTCACAAATCAAACCACGGGGAAGCTGGTATTAAAAGCCTCCCTCTCCCTGGCTTCCTTTCTAGTTTTTTGTTTTGAGCAGAATATTTACAGTTGACATAGGAAATTGAAATCAACAAACATCTAGCCCAGGGCACTACTGACATACATAGCCACTGGCAGGCTCTCTGGAGGGAGAGATTTTATGGCAGTTAAATATCCATCTTTTTGTAAAATCATACCCATTAGGTTAGGCCTCTCTCATATTGACAGAGCCACACAGGTGGGACTTGGGAACTCCATTGAAATCCATAGAGCTCCGAGCAGGTGTCTCCACACAGGACCAATTGTAAGATTGAAGCCTTAGATAACAGGATTCCCAATTGCCTAGGTAAGTAGCAATTCCATAATCTTGACCTGTATGACTGCGAAGTGCTGGAATGCCCTGAGGTCACCAGAAAGTCGGGAGCTCCTGCCTGCTAGAGCTGAGCCCTGGTCCAGTGGAATTCATAGAGCAGGGGACTGGAGAGGCCAGGGGTTGGGAGACCTCATGGGAAGGGGACTGGACTCATTGAATCTCATCCCTATTCTCTTGGAAGGGTTTGCTAGTGAAATCTTTCTGGGTTTGGTGATCTCTGGAGAGAAGATCCACCACTTGTCATTGGTTAATCGAATGGGTTATTCGATTCCTGCCTAAATTCTCCTTTGTATTTCTGGGGTGACGGAAGCCTCTTCCTAGGGAAAGGCGAGTGTGGAAATAAAAGGGTTTTCTGGGGGCTGTGTAATTGCTGTAAATCCTATGGGGGAGCACAGAGAAGTTGCAGCTCATATTATTGTGTCTGAAAAAAGAGGAAGGATAGGATAGGAGCTTCTTAAACTTCACCAGCACCAACCAGTATGTAAGAACGAATCCCAAACCAGAACGGAAATCCGGGAAATCAGCTCATAGATCGAAGGGACTTTGCCTACAGTTCTAAACAGTCTTCTGCTAATCGTTTCAAATTATGCAACTTTCCTTTCTCTCTGTCACCCCCTGGTCGTCGTCCTCATGAATTTAAAAGGGGTTTCTGCAGAGGTCAATTTGTTGACCTGCCAGGTATGAAGAGCCAATGAGGGAGGCACCAAGATATTATTGAACAAAGAATCCAACATTAAGATTCCTGGAAGTAGTAGATTAATTAGTTCTCTATTGTAATTGGCTCAAGAGAGCCAATGGGGAGAGAAGTATTTTTCCTTCATGAAACAGTATTTCAGCAGGTGAATAAAATGTTCAGTTAATGTGGGGTTGTGACGAGCAGGGAGGTTTCAGGGAATGTAACTCTGGGTTGTAATCCATCGACGGCAGATACGCAACTTCAGCTACGTGAATCACGTAGCTGAAGTTTACGTATCTGCCGCCGACTTACCTCTCGTCCCCATGACGGCGGCAGTCAGCGGCGCGCTCCCCCGTCGACTCCAGCTTGCGCCTCCCGGCGAGCTGGAGTTCCGGAGTCGACGGGGGAGCTCCGGGCGATCGATTTATCAAGACGTGATAGATCGATCCTGTGCCGCGCGAGTGAAGACCAGCCCTGAGTGTGGATGTGAACAAAAGTGAGGGAGGGGAGAGAAAGGCAGCAGTTTCGGTGGAGGGTTGGGAGAAGCAGGTTGGGGAAGAGGAGGGAGCCCTAATCCGGGGTCTTATCACCCTGCCCCCCAGAAGGGCCTGACTGAGGGGTCCGGTTTGTACTGACAAGCTCTGAGTTGGACTGTGTTCCCGTCATCTCAAATAAACCTTCTAATCTACTGGCTGGCTGAGAGTCCCTGTGAATCCCGGGAAGTGGGGGAGCAGGGACCAGACTCCCCCACACTCTGTGACAGGGGTGATTGCATTTCAATGTTACAGGTCGGTCAGGGGGGAGGAACTTGTGTTTTTAGCATTTAAACCCATTCCTTATCAGAAAAGTTAATTCCAGCTTTAAGGCAGTCTGTCCCACTGATGTGATGAGCTCATAAATTATGTTCATTCTTCAGGATTTGTCAGACTGTATGCTTTGATAGCCAGGAATTACAGGACACTTTGCTCCAATCGCCCCCTTCCCTTCTACCTGTCCTTGGGAGAAAAAGGAAGCTCACATTTGGAGGCGAAAGGCTGGTCTGCCCCAAGTTACATCAGCACAGCTCTCTCTAAGGGGTGTGAAGAATCCGCATCCTTGAGAAACCAAGTTAAGCCAACTTAACCCCTTGTGTAGACCATGCTCGACTGATGGAAGAATTCTTCCATCAGCCTAACTTTCACCTCACCACTGAAGTGCTGCAGCAGTGGGGACCTAGCTTAAGCAAGCTGCATTCCTTTTATATTCTTAGGGCATGTCTGTACCACAGAATTACATCAACCTACGTTACATTGGCATCCAGCCACTGCAGTAATGAAATGGCTTTTGCTTCTCCATGCTCCACTCTGTGTGTTCTCCCCAGGAGCGCTTGTATTGACAGTACCGTCAGTGAGAGACATTGTGGGATGGCTTCTGAAAGCTAGGGACAGTCCATCTAAGCAGCACCATGTTTGCACTGACACTACCTTTGCCTTGACTCTGGTTCACTGTGGAGGGGGAGTTAAGTCAGTGGCATGCGGGAGTGAAATTATGGACTCTTCCATAATTAGGTTGACATAAGCTACCTTGCGTTGACCAAACTCTCTAGTGTAGACCAGGCCTTAGATCACAAACTTCGGACAACTTTTTGCCTTTCTCGTGTAGTCCTGTGTGAGTCCGTCTTCCTTGCCAGACGTGCTCTGATGCAGTTAGGACCAAACGAAAGCACAGAGGCCAAGAACATTTTGGGGTTTTTTTGCCTGAAGGAGTGGTGGTGTAAGGGTTTTGAACTCTTCCTCATCTTTATTCTAATGTAACTGATTTGAATCATTAGAGTATTTGATAGTTTCCTCTTTCACCCCATTGGACAAGACTGTCTGTAACCGTGATGTTCGTCAGCAGCTAGAAAATGATGCATGTACCTTGTCCTTTGGAATGGGCAAGTGTCCTGCTGCTTTGCACTTCCAGTAGATGCTTCATTTCACTCCTAGAAGGCTGCATGGCACTGATGAGTAGTGCTCACTTGTGGCCCCGGCCTCTCTCGCGCAGCTGAGGCTCAATTCATGAAGCACTTCTGTCCTCTGATGAGCACAGGGCGTTGTTGTCATGACATGAAAATAACAGGCCTAGTAAAATTTTGGGACTGACTTTGTTACAAGTGGCCGAAACTTTACTGCAAGTATCCATACACAATTTCTTGCCCGCAGAGCTTGCTGTATAAGCAAACAAAACACAGGTTGGTGATGGGGAAACAATTGTACAAACAATTGATTGAGGTGGCATTTGGCATGTACCAAGTTAAATCCATTAATTTTGTAGGTGTTTTTCCCCCTTCCCATGCTGCCTAATTTCCTTATTGCCTATTTCCAGTGTTTGTGGGCCCCCACTCCCATCCTTAGTTATAGTATTGCTGTTCACCCCGTTATTCTCGGTTCCTGCCCACTTCCCATCCACGTCCCTCTTAGCACAGTTACTGGCTTTGCTCTCGGGAAAGAATTCTTAAACTGATTCATTTTATTTTACGGCATATCTGCTCCTTCCCCACAAGTAGAACAGCCACATTTCCAATATTAAGACACAAATAAACCTCCATAGATATTTCAAGCCATACAATAAAGACCTGTTAAATGAATAACCATTTCTTTTCAAGAGGACTCAAGATCTGCTATGAAAAAATAGTTTGGCTTCCTTAGATAAGTCACATTTTGCGTTGTATCTTCCTTCTGGTACCCTGCATGTGAATTTGTGTAGGAGAGACTTATTTAAAAGCGCTGTCCCTGTATGTCTTTGCTGGGGTTAGGTAAATAGAAAATGTACATTCTTTTAGTGAGCATTTGTTTAAATTGGCTCCAGGATGCTTTTATAACGAAAGCTGTATGTTGAGCAAGTAGCTTGGCAATTTCTTTGGTGTTTCTGTGCGTACTTTTGTGTTCCAGGCCTGGTCTACACTGGCTAGAAGTGTAGAAAAACCCATACCCCTGAGTGGCATAGTTAAACCAACCTAACCTCCAATGTAGACAGTTTTAGGTCAACAGAAGAGTTTTTCTATTCACCTAGCTACCGCCTCTCAGGGAGGTGGGTTTTCTACACAGGCGGGAGATGCAGCTGTAACATTTCAAGTGTAGACAAGTCCTCATTCTCTGATATGTTTGCAGAAATACTTCTTAATGGTTTCATGGTGTTCGTAGTCAAATACCATTATGTATGCCAGGATTCAGCAGGTCTGTGCTGTGAACAAGGAGACACTTAGTTTTTCTGGCAGTTTTAATTTCACATGCTATAACTGTCTACTCCTAAAAATCAGCACTTCAGGCTACTTGTGGAGGTTGTAACAATTGTTTCCAAGGGGTATTCCAGTCAGTCTAGCAACTCTTGAGTTGGGTAGCGATTTGTAAGACTGGAAAGTAGTGAGTGACGCATCTTGTTTCTGATGTGAAGTTGGGTGTCTAACTTCTGAGGCTGCGTTGCAGCTGCTTGTAGGCCTCTTTACCGGACCATTCAGGCCAAATTCCCTGCTGTTGCACCAGTGCAATGTCCTGCACTTCAGTGTTACTGCAGACAGAAATTGGCCCTTTATCTGCCCATGGCAGTGCTACAGCTACAGTTTAGTGCTAAGCCTGGAAATGAAATAAAAGCATGTCGTGAAGCCTCACTAACTCTACTGTGGTGCCGTAGAACACGAACTAATTGGCTCTCTCTCTCTCTCTTTTTTGCCTTCACAGAAATGGAATCGATTTGGAATTTGCAAAAGCAAGGTAAGAATCTTAAAATATGAAATGGTGACCCGAGTAACAAGGACCTGTTATGTTAAACCAAGACAGCTTAAGAGCTGCGCATGGTGAAGCAGTGTCCCGAGCAAAGGCAGGCAGTGAGTGAGATGTCTGGGCTTGGCTTCTAAAGGTGCTGACCACTGTCATCTCCCCATGACACTACCTGAAGAGGTGGGTGTTCAGAGGAGGTGACATGACTGTAAGCCCCAGTGTGAAATGTAAAAAACAAATATCAGGCGAGGTCTGATAACTCCTGTAATTTTGTAATTGCTGGTGTCAGACTTCACCCAAATGTAACTTTCCTGGGTATCCAGATTTCAGCTGTGAAGATGAAGTTTCTTTTCCCTTGTGGGAAGAACCCTAAATGAAGACCTTTGTACTTTTGCTGTGGTACTGACTGCACTGATCTAATGTTGGGAGCAAGCACTCATCTGTGTGGAGTCAATTAGGCTCTTGAATACATTGGCTGGAGGTGCTGTTGCTGGGAGTCCCCTGGAACGCTGCGCAGCTCTTTTGTAAAGAGGAAGTAGATCACTGACCTGTCAGCAAAGAGGAAACTGCCTTTTAAATTGTGGCAGTTCAGTGAGAGAGAGAGAGGTTTCTAACAATTAGCTGAGTGTTTGGCTGGTTTGCAGGTCTCCTGCCCATGAATATTTTCTGCTTCAGAACCTGAACACAGTTTGTTTAAAGCTGAGTTTAATTTTTCTTTTCAGATCCCAAAAGGATAATCACTTACGATGAAGCCATGGACTGTCCAGATCAATGAAGGTAGCAGGACAAGACTGCCCGTAATAACCTTTATGCAGCATGATGCTGTCCACAGGGGACAAAAGGCTTTTATGCTCCTTCTAAATCTTCAGTGCAGCAGAGGAACCATAACTAGAATCACAGGATAATATATACAAATTATATATAGTTATTTAAAAAATGGCGACTGAAAGTAATTAGACGACTTAAGGAATCTGAAAATATATTTCAACAGACTTCACACATGATTATTTAATCTCCGGTACTGAATAGGTTTTTTTAGTTTTGTTTTTTCTTTTTGTTTAAAGAGCGAATGCAAAAGATTAATGAATACAGACTCAGTTCACAAGCCTGGTTCTAAAGCTCCCGCTGTCATTAACATGGGCAACAGTGACCGTTGGAGAGGCATTTCCACTTTACAAGGTTTCTGTTTCTTGTTCTGTGACTGTAGTGATACATACACTAATCACAGGGAAATCGGGATGTTTCACCATCCTTCATCTCCCCTTCCCCTCCACCTCCTGTTTGTTTTATTTTGTTTTACTTTGAACCCTGTGTGAATGCTGGAGAAACGCCTTGAAGTTTGCAGGGTTTCCTTTTCTCCAGAGAATATAATCTGCATGTCTTGCCAGGAGGAAAACAGCCCATCAGGTGCTGAGAAAGTTGTCTTAAAGCATCGTTCTTCTGGGGGGAAAGATTGTCATTCTGCAGTTTTGGGGATACACGTTGGTTTTACAGAGTTGACAAAACTCCGGTTATACTTTGGACTATTACAACTGGAGAGCTCTTTCCCGAGTGTCATTTGAAAAGACAACATGCAAAACAAGCAATTGGTTTAGGCATTTAGTATGGAAAAAACCCTGTTCCCACACTTTCATGCCACTGTATCACTGGGAGCAAAAATATCTCCTGCTATCAACTGTAGGTGCTTCATATTTGCTCTGTCTGTCTCTTAACACTAAATGTGCTTTTTTTCCTGTTTTCACTGAAAACCTGAAGAGAACTTGTTTGTGTTCTGCTAACTTTCACCCTTCTTCAATTATTTTTTTCTCTTTAGAAGTAAGTTTTTAGAAAAAGAAAAAGAAAAGGAAAAAAAAAAGAAAAAGGGAAAAAACAAAAAAACCTCTGGGAATTGTAACCCTTTCCCATTTGTCCCTGAACGCAATGGGTGAGGGAGTACTGTCCCAACCGTGGGAATATTCTCTTATATTTTAATGCAGCCTGTGTATTTCTGAGCTCTTTTGCTGCTTCTCATTATATCTCTATTAAAATATATTTTATTACAAGAGCAAAATAGGGGAGGGGGGTTAGGAGTGAAAATTTAAAATCAAACCAGAGGAAAGCTTTCTGGCAATAGCGAAGAAGGCGGAAGAGAGTGCGGGCTCCAATTGTGTAATCCATACTGTTGCGCTGCAGCTTGTGTAGAGCATGTTAAAAATGTGTTGGGTGGGTTTTGTTTTGTTTTGTTTTTTTTTTTTAAAGGTGCAAAATTCCTGGGGTCCAATTTAAGACTGATCAGCTAACCATTAGTGAACAAAGTGAGTTTTCTGGCCTGTCCAAATTCCATACATACCCAGCTCTTAAATATTCTTGTATGTTCACAGCTGAGCGCTGGCTAAAATATTTGGGCATTTAGGTTGACAGGAGTTAGCATCTGGTAAAATCAGACTGGATCCCATAGGGCATTAGGGGAAGGGAGTAACCCCATTACTTTTGCCTACTCTTTGTGCTTAGATGTATCTACTCCTTTTAAAAAGAAAATAATTAGGTATGTAGCATGCGTGTCTTTTTTTTTTTTTTTTTTTTTTTAATTGTTTCATGCTTTTACTGAGGTTGTTCCTGAATGAAGTTCTCAGGTTCATAGTGGGACAAAGAAACTAATTTTTCCTGTACCTTTTTAAGATTGTTCGCTTTCTGCCATGCTTAGTTTTAAAAGTATAACTATGGATTGCCTACTCCATTTTATAAAAAACTTACTGTATCAGTCCAGGTTCAGAAACTTGTGGTTGGCCAGTTACGGAATAGTTCTATTTCACTTATAAACTGTAACACCTTTACAGGTGTTTGTAACTTTCAAATGTACAATATGTTTACAGATGTGTCCTGCATCTAGTCCTCCCACCTTCCTATTTTTTAATTCTGTTATGTCTCCTGACTGCTTGCCAAAAGTTGGAATTGCTGTCGGTTCCTCTGTGAAAGAGAACTGATGCATTTTTGAGCTTTAAAGTGTTGAACAAACTGGAAAACATGACTTAATAGTGAGGGGGAATTTTTTTTTTTTAAATGTTTCAGGTCAATAGCAAAGTCTCTAGTTTGTTTTACAGGCTTTAAGGTTCCGCTGTATATTTATTTGCCTTGTGTAATCACTTGCCGCCTTAAGGGCTGGATTTCATATTTAAAAAAAAACTGTTTTGCTTGCATGGGGTATAAAGTTGGGCCAGCACCTCTGCCCCCCCAACATCTGCTTTTGGGGCTGGTGTGATGCAGGAGCAGAACAGCAATATCTTTTACATGGAATCTGGCCCTTAGAGTTTAGAACTGTCTTAGTCTTGCTGAGTATTGGGGAAACTCATCTTAACCAATCCAGTGCATCTTTCAAATAACAAAATACGTTCTCAAAAGAAACAATAAAATAATCTCTAAATGTTCCCCCTGCTTTTACTCACACCACTACCTTGCCGCTCCCTAGGCCCGTTGGTATTTGATGCAGAAACACCTTCTGCAGTTCTCTCCATTGTGTTTTTCAGCATCTCCCCTCTTGAAATAGTTCGTCTGCCTCCTCCACTCAGAAGCTCCATTGGTTGTACCATTGGCTTTACGCCGCTCGATTCTCTTTCTGGGAGCCCTGCAGTTCCAGCTTGCTAACAAAGGCAGTATTTCTGGGCAACTGGTTGGATAAACTTTATTACCTAGGGACAGGCAGGACCATGGAATAAACTTCCTTTGTGCTGTTTTGTAACACTTAACCCTCTCTGTGTCTGCAGTCTTTCTCCGTAAGTCCTCACACAATTCTTTACTGAGCACTTATTAAAAAAATCTTGAGTTAATCTGTTTTCTGATTATTTTTGTGTAAATTTATAAAAACAAATTCAGCTGTGACTAACTTAGACCATTTAAACAATGCTGTTGTGTTACTGATCGGTCTCTTGAATTTTCCTTGGACTCAGTATTAGTACTGTAGCATAAACCAAATACATCCTAGAAAAGATGCCACCTTCTCCCGTTCTGGAGACTCAACAGGGTGTGTGGATGCGTGCAGGGAGGTGGGACATGAAGACTAGGAACTGAATGAATGTGTGTGCAAGCATTTGATTCATGTTTGGAGAACAAACTTTGTATTTATTTTGTGCCATTTGTTTTTATTACACTGAGTAAAATAAGTTTAAAACAAAACCCTAAATTAAGTGTAGTATTGGAAAGTGGCACGAAGAATGAAATCATGATCTATTTTTTTAATAGCTATGAAGATACTAATTCAGGTTAAAGGCTTCTTTTAACTTTCTCTTTTGATTGTAGGCCCTATGAGTCAACCTCTACCGTACCCCCCTTTCCCCTTCCAAGTGAAGTTTTATATTTATTTGACTATTCCCTCAAAGGGGTGTGTGTGTGTCCTCTCCTTTCCTCCTGACTAAAATCTGACCCCTCCCTCTAGTGGCAGGTTTCGTTGCGGTATTAGCTGTAATGTGTCTTGCACAAATGAAACCTGAATGTGTACCAAAATAAATACGTGGCTATTTCTCTTTGGTGGACTGAGGTGTGTTTTTGTCCACTCCAAGGAATGGCTTGACAGTTGCCCTGTGTTCCTCTTTCCCTCCCATGATGGAGATTTGATTTCTGAATGGAAGGGCAGCCTTGGTCTCTGTGCTCTCCTCATTCCATATGCCGTCAGACTGGCAGGGCTGTGCTTACGCAAGTCTTTGATTTAAAAAAATCTATATCCCAGCCCAGTCACTTGGGGACTCTGATGGCAGCTGCAGAAACCAGTTACCCAGCAGGTCTGACATGCACCTTTGAGAACTACCTGTGTAGTGTAGGTGGCTTCTGGTTTGGCAAGGCCAGGCCGAGTTCTTGTCACTAACCCATTTTGAACCATAAATCTTGACTGTTTGCCTTCTTGAACTGCTGCAAACTTTTTTCATATGGAAAAGCTGTTTTGGGGGGTTACATTTTGTAACTATATCATGTACTCAATGGCTGGGGGAGGGGCCTGGAGAGAGCAGGCCACTTTAATCAAAAAGAAAATCGCTTTCTGCTTTGATAAAATAACTTCAGAGAGATGGAAAGTGTCCTCTTTAACTTTCATAGGCAAGTAGTGTTTTTCTACCACTCCTTTCAAAGACCATGGTTTTTAATGCAAATGCACCTTCCTCTTAAACAGCTGCTATGGGGTGGCAGTGGTGGTAGAAGAAACATTTCTTGATAGTAGCATGGCAGAAAGTCGTTACATGCATAATTTCAGGACAACTTGTATGTGGCTAATAGTGTCTCTGTGCGTTAAGATCTTGCTCTTTCTGGTAATAGCATTTTCAAGAACTTGCTCAAGTATCTGGTGCTTTCAGTAATCCTATCACTGGATGTTTTGGTATGTGTTTAGTGTTCATTTTCATTATCAAGGCTGTTTACAAGGGAGGAGGTGGGTTAGGAGAGGAGAGAGCAAGGCTAAATATGATTCAAGCTGCTATGAGAGTCTTTGCAGGTGCACAAGGCAAGATTCACTTGCTGGTGCAAGATCTTTGCTAACCAAGTGTGGTGTGGCTGAAGCAGGGAATGATGGGGGAGGGGATAGAAATCCTGGCTTTTGGCACCATAGGGTTAATGGGAGTGTGCCTACCCTTGTGAAAAAGTGAAACCAGTTGAGAGCCAGGAATCTGGAGTAATGTAAAGGATTGGAAGATCTCGGGCTCCTCTACAGACACACGGCATTACAGAGCTTGATTTGTATTACACCACCAGGATAAAGCTGGCTTCCTTGTATCCCGCCTAAAGTCCGAAAAGTTGTATAACTTAGCACCATGACACTAGAGGTACTGGATGTCTGAGGCCGCGCGGGAGTGTGTTGCAACTGCAGTGCATTGCGAGTGACCTTGTGTCCGGAGTGTAATCATTCCTCAGTGATACACTGCTAGGAGTGTTGGTGAGTCACTGTTGTGAAATGGGATCTCCTTCAAGGAACAGAAGTCAGACCTTCGCGTTCACTGGGGGATACGGAGTCATATGGATCATTGACTGTTAATCAGAAAATGTCACTTGTGTCCAGAGTTCTAAAGCCATTTTGTAACATAGCAGTATCCCTTTCCTACAGCCTTATTAATGAGTTTAGTAGCTTAACCCCCCCCCCCCCCCCCCCAAAAAAAAATTTTTTATCTTTCTTTCTGTGGTATGAAAATTGTATACTGCGAACATATGAACATTTAGCCAATGTCAAACTTGCAGGTTTTTCTTAAAAACTGTCTGCTTTCCATATAGTCTCTCCTCAGGTGCTAAATAAGGGTTCCAAAAAAACCGGATACTGCTTTAGGAGGTTCTGCTTTATTCCTAAAATACATATTTTTTTGCTTAGATGTTATAAAGATTCAGTATTTTAACAAGAATGTTTTTGTTTTAATATGTAAATAAGAATGTGCCTCTTTAGTTTGGTTTTATCCCTTGTCTGTTAGTCAGATTTTTCATTTATCCTTTTGAGAAGGACTTTCTTGTGACCTTGAAGACATTTCATTAAGTGTTGTGTTTAAGAATGAATCTACAATTGTTCACGTCTTAGATTAATGCTACTGCTGCTATCAGTAACTCTCTGAAAATCAAGAATGTGATGCACTTTTTACATGAGCATATAGTTCTTCTAAGGACAGTTTGACCCCTCCTGTAACACAGCCACTAATTCTGAGGGTAACCTAGAAACTGAAATAACAGGGTTTGGAAGAGGAGCGTAATTAATTTTGGTGCTGAACCATCTACGAGAATTACTATGCAATGCAAGCAAAAGAAAACTGTTAACTTCAAAGAACACTGTGCATCATCTCTCCCTCAGACTGCTCTTGGAATGGTGGTGCAAATGCCTGAGGTGTCACTTTCTCCTCCTTTTTGGCTGGAACAGGGAATACAGCTAAGAATAACCCTAGGTCAAAGAAATCTAGCTGAAGCGTATTCTGTCCCAGTTGTATATTCTGTTTTTAGATCTTTGGAAGGAAAATGCTGATCTCTGCATTATTTAATCTCAATATGAAATTTAGAGTGAGGATTAACCAGCAGTATTAGAAATCAACTGACCTCCCTAGCCAATTGCAGCTCTGCTTTCCCAGAGTTGTGTGAAACACTTCTTATTGCCTGGGATCTTCTCTGGCTGCTCTCGGCTGATGGGAGAGCCCACCTGGCATCTCAGGTTAGCTGGCTTTTTCCCATGTTCCACTAGGACAGAGAGCCCTGGAGATTGGTCTCTCTGCTTTGTTTATCTACAGAACAAAAATGTGAATGCTTACAAATAAATGAAGACAGGTTCGTGAGAAGGGGAGTGTCTGGTATAACGACACTGGCTCATTTGGCATAGAAGTACCAGAGCTATTCACTTTTGTGGTTCTCAGCCAGATTGCTCCTGAGCTGTGCACTCCTCTTCCACGGGAGAGCTTGCAGGCTGTTACGTGAGAGATCGCTGAAGGAACAGAAGGGAATTTACTTGATCTTTCTGTTTGTAGAAAAAAAATGTTTAAAGAGGGTGAAAACATTTTTGTAGGGTGAGGGAAGAATTGAGGGGTCTGAAAGTGTATGTGATCATGCTTCTGAAACAAGTCAAACTGCAATATGGCAGGTAAATATAGAGCAGAGTTTTCTGCCTTAATTAGCTTGTCAGCACTGCATTTTTTGTTGACCAGTGTTTGCTTTTTTTCTTTAATGTAACGTGCCTTGCATGCCTGTTTAATTTTTTTTAAAAAAACCTATTTCAAATTGTTGAATTCACCAGTGAGGAGTTGTGGAGCTTTGCATTGGTAATTCTGGACTTCTCACCCCCTTGCGTGGCATAACAAACTCCCCCTTCTGCAATCTGGGATTGGCTGTCAAAAGAAGAGCATAATCTTAGATGGACTCTGAATAGTGGCTGTTTTACAGGCTTGGGGGAAAATTCAAATCCTAGAATATGGCACCTTTCCTATCTGAACGTGACCCATATTTTGTGTGTGTTTAAAGGAAACCTGGCTTGCTGTTCTCCCCCTATTAGCAAAAGAAGGTGGTGTAATGCTTTGTCTGCAGAACTGTGGAAGGTCTGGCATCAGCTTCACTCTGGAATTCATATTTTCTACAGAGGCTGAAAATCCCATTTACTGAGCTGGATTTTCCTCCCGTTCGCGCCCCGCCCTCCCCCTTAAGTTTTATAATGGAAAAAAGAAAATGCACCTTGCTTTAAAAAAAAATGCTTGTTTGCAACCATTGACTCAGACTATCAAACTGTGCAATTTTTTGTTTTCTCCATTTCTGCATCTCTCTAGATTCAATCTCCCTAAAGTGATTTTTTTTCTGTTTTAAGCCTCTCTGTATTTCTGCCACTGTAAATGTGAAAGCTTGCTTGCATTACTTTTTAGAAATGCATTTTGCACACTCGGGTTTCGCTGAAGCTCCGTGAAAAGGTTAGTCCTAAGCAGATGAATAAAGCTATGCACATGTTTTGAAAGTTTAATTTGTGTCTCATTGCCAGAAGTGACTTATCTGTTCTTGTTTGCATTCCTGTGCTATCATTGCATATGTTAGTTTTACCATCTCTCAGAGGGTGTGACAGAAGATGGCACTTCTGTGCTATCAGTCAACTAGCAGAAAACTGGTGCTTCTTTTAGTAGCCCGAGGGATTTTTTTTGTTTTGTTTAAAAGCCTAATTTAGAGATTTAAGTAGGAGGGAGAAGGGTGGTGTGTCAGTTTTCTGGATATATCCTTTGATCTCAATGAGTGACTGTCCTTTCTGTTGTTAATTTCGTGACTGAAGGTGTTCCCTCCAGACTAGTTGAGAAGTTGCAGAGAGGGAAGGCTGATCAGTCTATACTTGCTGCTTTTCAATCCCCTTTGAAACAGCAGCTCTGATTATGAGATGTGATTTTGAAACTAGTTTAACAGAGAACCCATTTGCTTAGACAAGTGTGGGGTGGACTAACTAAGCTGTGTAGAGGGGGAACTTAAAAAAAACAAAGTCTTTGCCCATAGTGCAAGGCAAAAGACAAGCTCCGCTGTTTTAATTGCTGCAGAATGCATGCAGTAAATGGGTGACATTGGCCACATGGAAGCTGATGGCAAAAATCCCTTTGATCTCCAGGAAGCCAAGATTGTTGCCCTGTGACTTCACTTTTGTTTATGCAGATGTGTGGATGTGCTACATTGGTTTGATTGAACCAGTCTTGAAAACTCTTCTGTGATCTAGCCCAGGCCCTTGGTGTGTAGGAGTGACTGCATTCATGTTAGAGACGTATCCCAAACAACTTTCTTCTGTCTGCTCCCTTAGCTGTGGCTGAAATTCGTACTCATTTTACAGGAGCTTTTTCTGTACAGAACAGGGCTGCTTTTCTATCAGTCACACATGTACTTACTGCCTTCAGTGGCTCGGGCACCAAGCGGCTTGGAGGCTCTCCACTTGTTTACTTAGGGGGAAATAAAACCACAATCCCTCCTGACTATTTCAGTGTTAATGGCACTTTGAAACTCAACTGCATACTACAGACCCAGAAAGTTGGGTTCATGCTTGTGGTCTCTCCCTGCAGAACTGCAGGAGCACAGCAGGCGCTGTCTTGCATGGATAACGGCCTGCGCCCGCGTATCTACTCCTAGTTCTCATTTCTCTTCAGTTTCCTGATATGTATTTTAAAATCACAGCAGATCCTGTGTCTGACCTGCTCAGGAGCTGAATTACCTCTTCATGTCTGAGAGGGACAGCCCCTCTCTGTTACTGGTGGGGTCGCTATGTACTACCACACACGATGTTAACTGTAGTTGGTTTCTTGTCCCCTTCCCAATGATTTGAAATAAGCTAAAATGATTGTGTACCCAGTTACAAACGTTGACATTTTCCAGCTTGTGGGAGGGGTGGCTAGATCATTTAGTGTAATACGTAAATACCTGCTGTAGCTGTATCTAGTACAGGCTCTTGCAGCCTCGGATGTTAGAGTGATGTCACGGAATGTAAGGATAGATACTGTCCATGAGCTGTAATGGCAGAATAGATCTTTACTGACGATGTCATACTTCACACTTTAAATTTTACCTTAATTTCATTTATTCTATATTGCACCAACTGGTCTTCAAAAGTTACCCAAATTTACTGCTTTATCAGGAAGAAAACAGAAAATTATGTAGATCAAATACGTTGACGGACAATAAGTGATGTAAATTGTTGAATAAAAATTTTAAAATTTGTAGGTGTCTGTGTGTTTCTTTCTCATTCCCTCACAGGGCTCCTTTTAAAAAATAAAATTCTGGGGCTGATTACTTGAGTTTTACTCCTGTGCATTGTTATGAGGCAGTGCTCAAATACATGTTGATAACACTTGCAAAGCGAGAGCCCCGGACATGAAGATAAGTGGGTGTGTGGATGTAAGCAGAGAACAGAGTATAGAGCTGTCCCTTACAGAGCTGCCCTAGTGGGTTAGTCCAGGTGTATCCAGCACCTACCCAAATAATATCGATTCATAGATGCCAAGGCCAGAAGGGACAACTGTGATCATCCCATCTGCCTTGCTGTAGAGCACAAGTCAGAGAACATCCCCAGCAGAATTCCTAGAGCAGAGCTGTTAGGAAAACATCCCAGCTTGACTTCAAAAGTGTCCATCATGCAGAGTCCGCCTTGGTAAATTGTTCCCATAGTTAATTCCTCTCACTGTTAACAATCTTGACCTTATTTCCAGTCCTGAATTTCTTGCTTCAGCTTCCAGCCATTGGACCGTGTTCTACCTCTCTTTGCTAGCTTACAGAGCCCAGTATCGAATATTTGTTCCCCATGTTAGTACTTACAGACTGAGCAAGTCACCCCTGAACCTTCTCTGTAAGCTAAATAGCCTGAGCTCTTGGAGTCTCGTTTCAAGGTGTGTTTTCTAATCCTTTGAATCATTCTCATGGCTCCTCCAATTTATCACCATCCTCCTTGAACGGTGGACACCAGAACTGGGCAAAGTATCTCAGTGGTGGCTGCATCTGTGCCAGAGGCAAAATAACTTCTTTACTACTCGTGATTTCCCCATTTATGCATCCAAGAATTGCATTAGATCTTTTCGCCGCAGCATCACACTTGGGAGGTTCTGCTCAGCTGATTATCTGCCACAACACCCACTTTCCCAGGATAGAACCCTGCATCCTGTAAGTATGGCCTGCCACCTTTCTTCCTAGATTGCACACTTAGCTGTGTTAAAACACACTCTGTGTTTGCACCCAGTTTACCAAGTGATCTAGATTGCTCTCTGGTAATGACCTGTTCCCTTCATTGTGTACCACTCCCCTAACTTTTGTCCTGTTTTCTTTGAGGTCACGGATAAAATGCTAAATAGTGTAGGGCCAAGACCCATTCCCTGTAGGATCCCACTGGGAACGCGCCCTCCTGATGTGCAACACTGGTCAGTAATACCTACTGGCCAACTAATGCAGCACTCGTAAGAGGTTGAGGAGGCCAGTGGGCTCAGATGTGCTTTTCGGAGGGCAAGGGAAGAGGACAGAGCTCGGGTCCATCGCTTCAGAGGAGGGACATTTATAGCTGTGGGGCAGTGATGAGTGGATCTGCCCGTCTTAGAGAGAACCGCTAAGAACGGTGAGAACATCCCATCGGAGGTTGGTGGCCAGGAGACCGTATCTGCTCCACGTGGTTTGAACATGGAGGGCTTCAGCTGACCGCAAAAATCCAAGTGTTGTCTCCTGTTTTCACTGCAGCCCTCGTCCGATAGACCTGTATGGAGTTGGTTTTACAAGGAGCCAGTTGTACTGATGACCTGCCCGCTGGCAGCCCAATGGCTGCAGGAGCATGCTTGTGAGAAGACCGTCTGCCTAATTCTGAACTCACTGGTGAAAATCTCAAAACGCTCCACTGAAGTCAATGGACTTACCTATGTGTAAAGTCATTGGCAGGAAGGCGAAATGGGCCCAATGTCTTGGCTAGTGGTGATGTGAATTTGAGACGACCTAATGCAAGTTTCAACACCCTTTGTTAATTCTGAACACTGGAGTGACAGAGTCCAAACTGTCCAGCAAGGAAAGCAGCAAACACACACCATGGCAGCGTTTTCTTTCAGTGACATTTATTGGCAATTGCAGCAATTCATGCCATGAAGAAATGATGTCCCAACGTCAGTCACAGTACAAGGCAGGAATCTGTCTGTTTTGTAAGGGGAAGTACTAGCACCATGGGGATCAGTGTGCTTTAGAAATCCGGCAAAGACACTCATGAAATAGGAGAGCCTGCAAACACAAATCTCTACTGCTGGACACGCCGAATAGACTGGACCTGGAAGGTCTGGGCGTGTGAGCCCCACTCTCTCCAGTGCTTGTAATCTCCACCGTGATGGTCACTCTCCAAAATGTACTGGTAGCCACGGTAACCAGGATACTGGTAGCAAACCCATCTGGAACAAACCGAAGAGTCAGAAAACTGTTAGACTTGGAAAGGGGGAAAATCCCCAAGCCTACAAATCGAGAACTGTCCTAGGTGCATCTTGGTGAATTGCCCACCCAAACCCAGAACGGAATAGAGCCAGATCTGCTTCTAAACTTAGACACAGGGAAAGGAGAAGACCCTGCCTGGCACTAAAGAAGAACGGGCTCTTTTCTTCTCAAACTGGAGTTAGTTTCCCAGGTTTACTGCGGGAAAGCCGTTTGCAAACAGTCCTGAGTTTGTGGTTGTGCTCAGATGTGAACCCATGCGCTGCCGTGTCCCACAGCACTGCAGATTGTGGTGCCTTCTGGAGTGCGACCAGTCCTCTGGCTGCTGCCGATTTCCTGCTAGAGCTGCTGTTTTGAAGATTGCATTCCTCTGAGGACTAGGTGCTTCCTAGCCCAGGAAGGGTTGTCTTCACCTGGAAGCCCTTGGCTGCCCACCCATGCCCACATGCTGAGGTACCGATGTGCTTGAGCAGTGCCGCAGATGAAAGACTCAGGAAAGGGTAAAACTGCATTGTGGTCTGCAGGATGAATTCTGCAGGCTCCCTTTCCACAATGGAGACTTTGGGTAGCCTTGGACCTGCCTCCATGAAGGAACTTTCCAAGTTGATGGAGTTAAACTGGAGTAAATTCCTACCGCAGACATGCTGCACTGGCAGAAAATCAGGGTGTCCCTAACGTGGTACCATACCCAATTGTCTACAGCTGCCGCGCTCTGGTGTGTTAAGCCTGCGTGTCTCACTTACGCGCCACACTGCACCTTCATGGAGCCCACTTCATTGTTTCCCCAGCCCATCGCCTGCAGGGAGGGGTAGTCGTCCGACATTTCCCACTGGCGTCCCATGAAGTTCTCCTTCTCAAAGACAGTCATCTTGGACTCCTTGTGATTCTGGGCCACAGGAATAGAGCAGACATGAGGGAAGCCAACAGTATCTTTCAAACAGTGGGTGGTGGGAAACAGACCTAGCTCCTAGTGAGAGGCCCCTCGCTCCAGGGACTCACCCTGAGTTCTGACCCTCAGTGACTGACTGTCTCCCATCTATTAACCAGGATAAGAGACCCATGTCTGAAGCAGAAGGTACAAAAACATTGTGCTAAAGAAAGGGAGGTGTGGCCATCTACATCCCTGCCCCATTGTTCAGGGGCTCAGATACAGCAGTGATGGCCAGGCTTGCCCCTAGGACCAGCCCTGCTGCCCAATCACTGCAAGGGGGGAGAACAGCCAGGAGAACTGTTCAACGGAGCCTCCTTGCTTTAGCCTAAGCTGACAGACCACCCTCTGAGAGCAGGGCCGGGGGGATTGTCGGCACAGCACTTCCAGGTGTTCTACAGGGCGTACAGAGCACGCTTGGAAAGACTGCGGACAATACCACGCTGTGAGGAGTTGAAAGTGCTTAGAGGACAGGCGTCCAATTCAGAATGATCTCGAGAAATGGTCTGAAGTGAAGAGGATGAAATTCAATGAGGACAAATGCAAAGTCCTCCACTTAGGAAGGAACAGTCAGTTGCACACATACAAACTGGGAAATGACGGCCTAGGAAGGAGAACTGCAGCAAGGGATCTGGGAATCGGAGTGGACCATAAGCTTAATATGAGTCAACCGATAATACTTAGTTCTGTCATGAGGGCAGGGGACTGGACTGGACTAGACGACCTCTCGAGTCTCTCCCCGTCCTACCATTCTACCCCGCTGGAGGGACTGATCCGTTCTAATCCGAGGGGTTGTATTTCCTCCCTCGCTCTCCAGCTGCCCTTCGTAATCTGTTGACTCTAACACTAGCGGGATGGTCTCTCTGCCTCTAGTCCAGGCTCCCAGCAGCATCCATCCTTGGGAAGAGAAGGTGACTGGCAGGCTGAGTTGCAGCAGCTGGTACAAGTTTTAGGCTACTTCATTCCCCAAAAGACATGAGCCCTGCCCCTCCCCCGGCCCTGCCCCCGAGGAGGGCTTTCTGCATAACTGGACTGAGCATGAAGGCAGCAGGGTGCTGGGAACCCTGCCGGTGTAGAAGGGGCTGGGGAAGTCTCACTTACAGCACAGCAGATGGGGCGGAAGGACATCAGGCGCTCGGTGTGGTAGGCGTTGCTCCCGCTCCAGGCATCCCACCGTGGGTATTCTCCCCTTTCCAAGATGAACTGCTGCCCACAGAAGCTGGTGTGCTCATAACCGATCCAGCTGCAACGACAGAGCACCGCTCCAGAGGTCCCCCTGGTGCAGCTCTAGGGCTGGAGTTTGTGCCCCAGACCCAAGGGGGGGACAGGCTCGCACTACCCCCAGCATCAGCCCCGGTCTGAGATGTGTCCCCGGGCGCCTCTTGTGTGCACAGAACACCAAAGCGGGCGAGTGTGGGTGTGAGGCCAGTACCCGCGCTGCCCACCGGGCCTGCACAGCCGCCTGGACCTGACCGGGGGAGGCTGCTTCCGCCCATCTCTGTCCTTCAGCGAGTGGCCCGATGAATTTCTCTTCCTTTCCGCTCCTTTTGGAGCGAGATTCTGAGCCTCTCCCACAACTGCTGCGTCCCTGCCCGTCTGCGAGGAGAGCGAGGGGGTCAGGTCAGGGGCCCGGGGGGAGAAATGCCCCTGGGTGTATTCTCAGGTTGTGCAGGGACTGGGCCACCCACAGGCCCCTCCCCATTTCGGTTGCTGGATGGGGGCTCCCATCGCTCCTGGCGCCCTGAGTCACTTTTCCTGCTTGGCCGTCTTGTGGAGGGGCAGGGTCTCTTCAGCGTCCTCCATGCTGCTGCCGGCCGCTCGGCCGTGTGGCTGAATGGGGGGGCAGGGATATTGCTACCAGACAGAGCCCGTGGTCAGCGCAGGGTGACTGGGCCCCGCTCTCCTGTCGGCAGCGGCTGGGCCGAGCGGGCGTCCTTGACGGCTGGGATCCCAAGCAGTGGAGGGTCCCAGGCCAAGAGTCACTCGGCAGGCGGGTTGGGCTAGGCGGGTTCTCTGGGGTCGAGGGACTGTTTTTGGTGCAGGGCTCGCTAGGCCAGTTGGAGCGCTGGCCGCAGAGCTGGGCAGGGCTCTGGTGCAAAGGGGGTCGTGTTGGAAGGGGAGACGCCCACCCCACAGGCAGCTGCCCCGGAGCCAGGTCGGACCTGGCAGGCCCGGCTGCGATAGGAAGCAGTTTCCGAGGGAGGTGGTTAATGTGGTGCAGAGCCCTGCATGGGCACTAGCTGGGGCTCTTGGTTCGCTCAAGTGGACGGGGAAGGGGATCCCGCTGAATCGCACTGAGGCACGCTTGGTGTGTCCTAGGAGACCCTAGAGTGCAGGCCCTGGCTGCAGCTTCAGCTCCGCTCTTAACCCTCATCTTGGCCAAGGGCTGCATCGTTCCCAGGTAGACGAGGCTGCAAATGGCTAACGCTGGCCCGGAGGCTGGCAGCTGTGGCCTAGGATCTGCTCTGGATGCGTGTGGGGGGGGGGGAGAATCTGCTGCCTGTGATGAGGGACTTAAGGCTTCCAGCACAGACAGGCTGAGCTGTCCCAAATCTGAGCCCGTTCCTCCCTGCCCCTCGCCAGCCCCCTTCTCCGGAAACCAGCCTGCCACGGATGAGACTGTCCCTGCTGCTCACTTGAATTTGTTCTGTTCCCTGAGTTTTAGCAGAATGGCCAAACTACTCCCCCCTGAGGTGAGACGACCCCATGGCCCCTCCTCGCCCGCTCCCGAGGAGCCACCCAGAGCCGGGGACTTACGCGCCACTTTCCACCTTCAGGGAGCGGAGGTTCTCGAAGCCGCACTCGATGACGGTGGGACAGGCCGAGGTGAACTCCATCTTCTTTCCCTGGAAGTTTTCCTGGTCATAGGCTGTGAGCTGAAAGGAAGAGCCGTCGCCCCGTGAGTGTCACTGAATCGGGATGGGTCCCTGCACGGGAACGGTCCAGGGGAACAAGAATGAAGGTGACTGTCCCGTCTACAGCTGGCACCGGGTGGGCTGCCTCCGCACCCCTCAGAGCTGAGCCACAGTGCCCCTGTTATTCCCGCTATGGGGCTCCACTGCACCAGGAGCATGGGAAACCAGCCCAGCCTTGGCCACCGGGGCTCTCCGGGACCACACAGCTGCTTGGCTCCAGCTGGACTCGGTTGGGGCATCCCCAGGAGTGATCACAGCCCTGGGGCATGTCTGGAGCCGTGCTGGGGCATGGACCTGCCAGGGCATCTGCCTGCGGTGCCAACAGCCTGGGCGGCGCTCAGCTGGGGGGCAAGTGACCTGGGCTCTGCCACTGGTGGGTCACCTTGGCCCCAGTCATTTTCCTCTTCTTTCCCCTCCCCTCCCTGTTGGTCACGGCCCCTCCCCCACATTAGGTGTGTGTGGGGAGGGGGTTCAAGGCCCTACGTGCTACACATCCGAACGCGCGGCACCGGTGGGACGTACCTTCCATGGGCCCGTGGGGCCAGGCAGAGGGTTTGTCTGAGCCATGGTCGCTGCGGGGCCGGTGCCTGGGAAAGGAGGCGGGAAAAGCACAACTCGCATCACAGGGACGCTGGCACAGAGCCAAGCAGGCTACTTGAAAAAGCCTTTCTGCCCACGCCTGCTGGTGCCCACTGTCCGGTCATTCCCTGGGTCCCCCCCCCGTTCACTACCTGCCCCACGCGCTCCCCACTGTCCGGTCATTCCCTGGGTCCCCCCCCCGTTCACTACCTGCCCCACGCGCTCCCCACTGTCCGGTCATTCCCTGGGTCCCCCCCCCGTTCACTACCGGCCCCACGCGCTCCCCACTGTCCGGTCATTCCCTGGGTCCCCCCCCCGTTCACTACCTGCCCCACGCGCTCCCCACTGTCCGGTCATTCCCCGGGTCCCCCCCCCATTCACTACCGGCCCCACGCGCTCCCCACTGTCCTGTCATTCCCTGGGTCCCCCCCAATTCACTACCGGCCCCACGCGCTCCCCACTGTCCTGTCATTCCCTGGGTCGCCCCCCCATTCACTACCGGCCCCACGCGCTCCCCACTGTCCTGTCATTCCCCGGGTCCCCCCCCATTCACTACCGGCCCCACACGCTCCCCACTGTCCGGTCATTCCCCGGGTCCCCCCCCCATTCACTACCGGCCCCACCCGCTCCTCACTGTCCGGTCATTCCCCGGGTCCCCCCCCCATTCACTACCGGCCCCACCCGCTCCCCACTGTCCGGTCATTCCCCGGGTCCCCCCCCATTCACTACCGGCCCCACGCGCTCCCCACTGTCCGGTCATTCCCTGGGTCCCCCCCCCGTTCACTACCGGCCCCACCCGCTCCCCACTGTCCTGTCATTCCCCGGGTCCCCCCCAATTCACTACCGGCCCCACGCGCTCCCCACTGTCCGGTCATTCCCTGGGTCCCCCCCCCCATTCACTACCGGCCCCACGCGCTCCCCACTGTCCGGTCATTCCCCGGGTCCCCCCCCCCATTCACTACCGGCCCCACGCGCTCCCCACTGTTCCCTGCAGAGGGCAGTGTGGGGCAGCGCTGTTCTCAGTGGCCACCACTCAGCAGGTCTGACCTGAATTCAAGTGCAAGAAAACGCCTGGCGGTGGCCGGCTGCAGCCTTGTGAGGCAACGGGGGACAGGTAGAGACACCCCTTCCCCTGCCCCCCCCCGGCACACCCTCCCCTGGTCGGGTAGAGGTGGGTGTGCGCACGTACACACACACAGTAGCAGGGTTGGACACACACACATGCTTGGCTATAGGTACACACACTTATTCACTCCCCACTGTGGTTGGAGAGTGGTACGGGTATACGGGCATGCACACGTACACACACACCACCACCAGGGGACAGGTATACTTGCAAGAACAGACAGACAGTTGGGGGGGCCCTCTAGGTGCCCGATGGAGCAGAGGTTTGTTTCCAAGGAAGACCCTCCCCCTGCAAGCCCCTTCCCCCACCTGCAGCGGAGGGGAACTCCTGCAGAGGAGAGACCAGAGAGCCTGGTTTTTCTGGGGCCTCATTCAAGGCTTTTATCTGTTCAAGAAGCAGAGCATCTCTCTGCAGGGACCAGACACCTGCTGTGGCCTGGAGCCCCCCGCTACCCTGGGCTGGGTTCAAACACTGTCATTGGGAAGTTCTGTCTACTACCTCCCGCCCTGCCGCACGTGCCCCATCCCAGAAGGACTGGAGCACCCCACGGCTGCACATACAGAACCCAAACAAGTTCCCCCTCTTTTCCTTCCGAGGCTTAGGAGGAAGAACTTACCATTTGTGTGTGTGTGTGAGCAGCTGTGTAAGTGGCAGGTGTGCTACGTGTCTCTGTGTATGTGGGTGTGAGTGGGTGTATTCCACGTCTGGGTGTGAGTGGGTGTATTCCACGTCTGGGTGTGAGTGGGTGTATTCCACGTCTGGGTGTGAGTGGGTGTATTCCACGTCTGGGTGTGAGTGGGTGTATTCCACGTCTGGGTGTGAGTGGGTGTATTCCACGTCTGGATGTATGTGGATGTGAGTGGGTGTATTCATTGTCTGGGTGTGAGTGGGTGTATTCATTGTCTGGGTGTATGTGGATGTGGGTGTGAGTGGGTGTATTCCACGTCTGGGTGTGAGTGGGTGTATTCCACGTTTGGGTGTGTGAAGATCTGGGGGGTAGAGCGCATGTCTTCCTAAGTGTTTGCCCAGCAGTAGTGCAATGAGGCCCCAGTCCCAGTAGGGCGTGTGAGCGTTCCCACAATATGGATATTAAACACTGAGTGACCGCTCGTCTCCAGGCAGTGCAGTCCAGGTATAACAGAGACATCACCTGGATACCCGGCTCCGCTCTGCTGCATCCTCCGGGCACGTATTCCCCGCTCCAGCCACGCACCCTCCAGAGACTTGACTACTTTGCTCCTCCACAGATAGCTGAGGTGAGGAAATCATTTCTATTGAGAATGGGAGAGCAGGAAGGAGGAGGCCGATCCCCAGGCTTCTGGGTGCGGGTTAAGCTGGAACCTCCTGAACTACTTTGTTGGCGTTTCTGGTTGTCACCCCGTACGTGTGACCCGAAACACTCGCTCACGGCTTGAAAGGCCCAAGTTGAGAGCTGGGGGGTATGAATCTGTCTTTGCAAAGGGCTAACTCCTGGCCAGGTTTATTTCCGCTCCTGGCTCTGCCTGTCTCGCGGAAAAGGAGAGAGAAGGGAAAGGTTGAAAATTCAGCCCCAGGACTCACCTAGCTCCGCCTGCACTGCTGCTTCCTCCATGAAGCATGCCTGCTTCAGTGCCCCTGGTTATATAGCGCCCGGCTGGCCGGGGCCCCGTGCCAGCGTTTGTAGAGTAGTCAGCACTCTGCTTTCTCTGCCATCGTTTCTGCTGATCCTCAGAGATTCCAGCCGCTCAGCCCCATAGTCTGGGCCACGGTCGCTGTTTGCGCGGCTAATCTTGGTCACAAATGACTCAACAGCTTCGTTCCTCTGGTACTTTCCAGCTGGCAGCATCATTCTGTCAGGAGACAAGCTTGGGATTCTGTCTCTGGCCCCTCTCCCCTCCCCGGCCAGGGACGCCCCCCACGGTTGCTCAGAAAGGTTCTTGGTGTTTCCTTTCTCAGGCCAAGGTTGACTGTTTTCAGAGATGAGCCTTCAAGAATGGGACCAAGATTTTCTCCTGCAAGGGAAGACGAAGAGACCAAGAATGAAGGGGGGATGATCACCACCAGTCTGAAGCGCCCCACCCTGCTACCAGCTGCTGGGAAAGGGGTGAGTCCTGCTGCCTGACCAAGCCAGGGGGCTTGTTACCCCCCATGCATGTAAAAGAAGGCGAGCAGCTCTCTGGGCAGAGAAGATCCAGGGTGTGGGCTGAGTGACCCTGAGGGAGGACCCCTCTCCATCTGGATTAGTACTCAGACGGCCCCCATCACCCTCGTATCTGAGAACCGTACCATTGAGCGCAGGCCTGGTGCAGTACGAACGTCAGGCCGTGCACCAAGGCCCTATTCACTAGTTCCCCAGCCCGGCTTTCCAGGGCCATCCGATCCCAGACACGGGGGCTGAGCAGAGGGGTCTCTCCAGGGTGTGTAACATCCTGCAGCACAGAGGCAAACGCCAAGCGGTGCTGAGGCGGGGGGAGGAAAGGAACCTGCAGCCGGGGCCACACATGCTCTTCTCAGCACCTGATCTTCTGCTCACCGGGGTGGGGGGCAGGCTCCCAGAATTACCCTCGTCCTGTTGGAGACAAGGTGGGTGAGGGGATTTCTTTTATTGGACCAACGTCTGGTGGCGGAGACCCCTTCCCTTGGCGCTTTGCAGAGCTGCAGGAGACGTGCTGTGTCTTGACAGAGCCCCCGCCGGTGAGCTCTCTGGGCAGGGGTTGTCCCCGGCGTGTGGGGAAGGGGTTGGGGGGTGGCTGGCTAGCACAGCAAGGCCCTGCTCTGTGCCTGGGAGCTGGGGCGGGTCTGCTACGTCCTCCCCAGCTAGTTAGCAGAGTCCTGCAGAAAGCGTCTCACCAGCAGCCCGGCTCCAGCCTCACGCTCCAGGACTGGGGCCCTGATCCTCCCTGCCCCGGTAACCATAGTAACCGGAGCTCTCTGTCCTGTCCCTGCTTATCCCAAGTGGCCTGGTGTGAAGGGTTTCATCCACTGCTGTCCCCGGGACTGGGCTCCTCGTGGCCAGGGCCGGGCCCGGGACAGGCCAGGCCTGGGTTTGCTGGGAGGCTGCTGGGGCCTTGGTGTCAGCGGCCCGCCCTGCAGCGCTCTCCAAACAAGTGAGGTCATGCGGGGGCTGCTGGCTCAGCGCTTTGCTCCCCGCACACAATGGGGCCGCTCTGACGTCTGACTGCCCCTTTTGTTTGGCACTAAGCAGGGAGAGGGGACAAACAAAGCGCCCCGTCAGCTCCCCCTGGGCCTGGCTATTGTCCTAGTGGGCTCTGGAGGCCGGGCTTCCTCCCCTGCCCCGGCCGAGGGGCACACGGGGGTCCTGGCTCTAGGAGCCGCTGTTGCCAGGGGGCTCTGGGCCGAGGGAGGGGCTCTCGCCCAGCAGGAACATTCCTGGGGTGTCCTGGGGTGGGGGGCATGCAGCCATCTTTTCAACAAGAAAGCCTCCCCCTGGGGTGTCTGCCTCCAGTGCCCCACCCCTCCCCCATCCTGTCTGGCCCCCACCCTCCTAAATGTCCTCCCAGGGTGTCTACCCTCCTACTCTCCACCCTACTACTCTCTTCTACTCTACCCTCCTACTCTCCTCAGCCCCCAGTGTGGTGTCTGCCCCTCAGACTTCCCCTGCAGGGGCTGTGTCCCTAGAGAGCTCCCCCGTGGGACCCCACTCCCAGGGCCAGGAATCAGTCTCTTGGATGCAGCACGTTGGGGCCAGGGGATGCACCAGGAGGCAGTGCCGTGCTCTGGGCGTGGGGATGGGACACTGGGCAGCCCGAAGGCCCAGTGAGGCACCGCAGCTCTCCGTACCGCTGAGCAGCAGTGCGCCTGCCGCGTGCCTGCCCTCAGGCCGGGCTGCGGACCCTGACCAGGGATGGGAGACAGGGCAGGGAGCACCCCAGCATGGGGAGAATCACGTAAGGCTTGTAGGACGAAGCCAGCCTCCAGGTGGGTTATTGCTCCTACTGGTGCAGGACAGGGCTCGATGGTGACTTGGGCCACAAGCCCACGCAGGGGCCTAAGCCCCTCGTCACGCCCTCATGTGGGCTACACAGCGCACTGCAGCAAGTGGGCCCTGGGCACCTTTCCTGCTTACCTGGAACAGGGACGTGGGGGGTAGGTGGAGCCTGGGCGCTGACCCCAGAACACCAGCCGGCACAGCTGAGTTTGCATGGGGTGTGGTCCCGCTCGCCTGGAGGGGGCTTGTCTGAGGCACTCTCCTGGCTCAGGGCTTTGCCCGAAGGCACAATTTAGCACTCAAAGACTTTTACAAACTGGAGAAAATCTGCCTCAATAGGTGACGAGGGAGAGGAATCTGTGCTGATGCCCGGCCGACCCCAGAGCTGCTTGGTCTTAAACTGTCTTCATCCAGAACAATAAGGAACCTGCCCATTTCCCCAAACATCCGGCAGACAATCCCACCGTCTCAGTGAGTTTCAAGACCAGGAGAACCTCATCCAGGGATTCTTGCATTGAGTCCGGATCCTCTGTTTGGGCTACAGCATTTCCGTCCGAAATTCCTGGGGTCTGGATTGAAAGAGGTCATGTGACAGGGAACCCCCCTGAACTCTGGGTGAGTTGTTCATGGTTAATTCCCCCCCATGAGAACATGGTGTGAGGTCGCTGCCCTCCTTTGGTGCTCAGGTGTTTCTCAGAGCGCGGAAGGCCCAGCGGATCTATGGATCTTGCTCTAGTTGAGATACGGGCAGTGTGCCTTGATGTCCCTCCCTGCTCATGGTAAGTAGCACCTCACTCTGCAAATACCCTGGGGGAGTAAAGCATTACTCGGTGTGAGTAACAGTGCAGACTCTGTCCCTTTCCTAACATCTCTGTCCTGTATTTCAACCAGCAACATGGGGCCCTGAATAACAGTCACAGGGTGGGGATAATTAAACTGCAACTTTGGGTGACCTATATGTGCCGCAGACTTGGACTCCCCTGTGACACACACCCACACACACCCCCGCAGTCAGTGTGAGCGCTGCTTGGTCCTTTATCGCTGATGTTCGTCTGACAGCAACACGGGAATGGGGGTAACGTGAGTGCAGGATCGGGCCCCCCGGCGTTGCCATACCGGGTCCGGACACTGGAGGGAGAGCTAAGCACAGGAAGCTGGTCAGTCTGTGCCCGGGTGGCCTCTGACCCAGGCACCCCTAGCCAGACCCGAGGAGAATGTGCGCTGGGGTGGAGGGAAGAGTGGTCATCTCATGTGGGAGGGAGGCTGGTTCTTCACCCTTCAGCTCCGTGCTCAGAGCCTGCAGTGCCAGGAGCTGCAGAGGAACCCAGGCGAGGCAGTGGGACGGGGCCCAGTCTGCACCCCTGTGGGAGGGAGGGGTGAAGAAAAACAAAATGCTCTCCGTAGAGCGGCTGTTGTGCTCCTTAGACCACTACTGGGGAGCAGCCCTAGAGCCCCTCCCTGGGATCGTGTCTCCTGGCTCTCCCCGTCTATCGCTCTCCACCAGTTGTCCCTCACCTTCTGCTTGGGGGAGGGACTGTCCTTGTGCTCTGTGCTGTCCAGCGCCTAGTGCCATGGGGCCTGATCCGGGACTGGGGCTCCCAGCCACCAGCCCAGTACAAACAGTGATGAACAGCGACGGTCGGGAACAGACGGGAAAGGCAAAAGCAAAGCCGGCGAGGGGCGCAGCGGTGGTGGGTGTGCAGTGCTGGGAGCGGGGCCCTGCGGGCCGGGCTGAACACAGCTTCCCTGGCATCAGAACCTTCACGATGGACACCGACAGGTCTGAGCTCCCCTCTCAGACCCTGTATCCCCGTATAACCGCCTCCCCGCGGGGGCTGCACCATTTACAGCTCTCCACACCAATACAGCCCTGAGTCCATCCCTACCTCTGACATCATCTCCCTCCAGGGCTTCAGGTCACTGCCTCCGCCCCGCTCCCTGCCGGACCAGGGCTAAGCTCTACCAGTGCCTCCCATTCGGCGCGCCGTACCCTGGCCGCAGCAGAGCTAGGTTGGGCAAGCTGGTGGGGGAGGTGGCTGGCTAAGCCCTGCAGGTGGAGAGCAGTGACCGGAGCCCTAAGGCGCTGGTGTGGCAGGGCCCCAGTGGGCAGATGATGGCTGGTTTGGCTTTTTCATTCCCACCCCTGGCCGGTAATGCTGGGCAGGACCAAAGTCCCCTGTGGGTTCACACTGCATCAGCTCAGTTCCACGCTTCCCTGCCCATTGAAATTCAGGTGCAAGCACAAGCGGCAAGAGCTGCTCTCTGGGAGCCGGGCCGACGCATGCGCAGGGGAGTGGAATGACTTTCCTCCAAACAATCACCCCAAAGCAATCCCAGTCTTGTTCTCTGCAGGGGCCCCTGCCTCCTGAGCTGACTCCGTTTCTCAACCTGGCCCAGGTGTTTGTTACTCAGAGGTTGTTCCTTTCACAGCCGCCTGACGTCACCCACACTTGTTACTCCCTTGATGTCCGGCGTGGTGCTGGCTCCTCACCCCCATGTCAATCTAGCTCAGTGAACTCTGAGATCCTCCGCTGAGAGGTTCAGGACAGCATGCAAAGGGTTAGTGGAGGGGGTGTCCTAGCAGGGCTCTCAGGAACTCTCCCTGCTCTTCTCCACTGCCCAGGTTTAGCTGCTCAAGGCTTTTTGACCTCCCAGGCCACGTCCCTGCACAGAAGACTGGAGCCTAAAGCCAGGTAACCGGGCATTGTGCTACTCCTGCCCCTGCGGGATGATCATTTAGCACAGCTGGGCTGGTGCAGGACCTTCCCAATTTACTGGCACCAGGAGAAAGCTGCCAGTCACTGGTGCTCTCTTGGGTGATCAGATAGCAAGTGTGAGAAATCAGGACTCTTTTTTTTGTGGGAGGGGGATGTCTAGTTGTGTATATAAAACACAGCCCCTAATATCGGGTCCCTTTAGTGCTATCAGCAGTGATGCGGCCTGTCCGGCATGCTGTGTGTCTGGCCAGGGCCCCTCACTGCAGCCTTCTCCTCCCATCAGGGAGCGTTCTGTGCTGCCGACACGGGGCCGGGGAGTTTGCTGTTCTGGTGGATTCTAGCGGCTGATCCCCATTGTACATTCCTGTCTGCAAAACCTGGCCCTTTGTCCTCTGCCAACCACTGACAGTGAATGTTTGAGGCCATTTAGTGATGTGCTCCGCCCGTTCCCCCAGCAGGCCCAGCGGAGGAAGCCTCGCCTCCCGGCCCGCAGAGAGATACAGAAGGGCCTTAGGTAAGCCGCACCTTTCAGCTTTATTTCACGCTCCACTTCTCAGCAAGGCCCTGCTCTGAAAGGGTTCAGCCTCTGTCTGTCTCAGCATTGCCTGGAAGGGTTACCCTGTCTCTCACTGGAGACTGAATGGGTCTTTTTTCATAGAGGAGCCACCCAAAGCTCCTTTAGTGTGCGTGGCAGCTGATAAAACCCACGTCAGCTTTCAACTACTCATCGAGCACGGGCTGCGTATGACGCTAGAGTCAATTACATCCCTCCCGGCCCTGCTCAAGGAGTCGGAATTAACTGCCTGGCATAGACGGACATGCCCAGACGTTCCGGGGATGGGCGTCAGGGACCGAATTGTCTGTTCACGTGAAGGTTCAGCCAGGACCCAATTGCTGTCATAACTGCTTGCGTACAACAGGGATTTTGCCTGAATTAGCAGCACTGCAGCCATTGTCTCTAACCCAGTGGCACCCTGCAGGATTCTGAACGGCAGGAATCCACCTCTCTCCAAGGAAACTCCCTCCTCCCAGCTGCACTTGCTCCACCATCAGGTTCCCAGCGTCCCTGCTTTGGGCTCTGTCCCATCAAAGTGTATTGATTCTTCACATCTAGATGAGCTAAGCAAAGTGTGTTTCTTTGCTTTGGCCCCAACTAGGTTGGTGGCAAATTATTTCTTCCAGCACAAAGGACCATTTAAATGACTGCCTTAACCACCTTAGGTGGCCAGATCCCTCAGGCTGCCTTTACCTAGCACTCCTGTCTCAGAGGCGGGCGTTGATCACTCACTGATAAAGCCCAGAGCCCCTTTCAAACTCTGCCCCTAAATTCAGTCCCTGGAGTTCTCCAGCTGCTTTGACTCTGCCGAACAGGCTCGCTGGCAGGGGCAGAACTCTGTGCTGCTTCAGGTAGCAGGGATTTTAAATTCCATGGAAGGCAGCGGGATCTGGGCCTCTACCTCCCTTAGGCTCTTTGGAAAGCCCCGCCCTGGCCCTTGGGTTTCTGCAGCTATTTCCAGTTTGCGCTGCCCTATATCTGAAGGGTATTCCTGACCATGGCAGTGCTGTATCACCCCTGAAGGCGCGCAGCTGTTTCACCTACATGGGAGAGGTCCCGGGTGCAGGGCTAGCTGTTCCGGTGTCCCCTCTCTGGGGCACCCCCCAAGGATCAGGCTGTGTGTCTTTACCTATCCTGGGGTGGGATTCCACAGTTCTCCCACTCCCAGACTAGGTGCTGGGCAGCCCTGGGCATTCATCAGGCATACCTGGAGGCCTGGTTCTTCCAGTGGAGTACCAGGACCAGGCTGGATACAAATCAATGAGGTTTGTTTTGAAAAAATAAAAATAAAAAAATCTGAATTTTAAAATTTAAATTGGATTTTTTTTAATAAAATGCTCTTTGAGGGAAAAAAAAAACATCTAAAGATAGTTTTAATTAAAAGACCTATCAAAGATATCTCATTATGGAATAGGGATTAGACATTCTCATTCTATAGTCTGAGACAATATATCCATGGAATGTTTAAGAATTTTTTTTTAATGAGTTCCAATAGTTCATGGATTAGGTGATTCCAGGAGCTTCTAGATAGATTATGTAGGTTGATCTTTCTATCTAGCCATTGGGACTCCATGCTCAGTTTGACTCTATAAGACACCATCAGAGATGCTTAGTTTTGCAGTTCTCAAATGGAGGATTTGTGGCTCCAGACACAACATGCTTGTTAACAGCAAATATGGTTTTAAATAAATAAATATGTAGAGGTGAGAAATAACAGACCTCAACCTTCTTGTCCCACAGCAAATTTGAGTACAGAGTCAATCCCTCACCTCTCTCTAAAAGTGCAAAGTTTCAAAAATTTCAGTTAATAGAAGATTGTTGGGGGCAGAGTAGATCTGGACAAGGAGAAGTCTGGAGATAAATGTGAGAAGGGAGGGACAGGCAGTAGAAACAAAAGTGAAACTGTTTGAGCAGCATATTCCAGAAGTCTTGAGGTCGTTCTGAGTGTAGCCTTCTGTCACGGAGCGCCCGGGCGATGGTCTGGAACCACAGACAGGACTTCGGGTGAAGTGTCCCCTCTCCGTACACAGCGTGTTTCCAAGGCTAGGGGCTTCACGGGTACCCACTGCCACCTTCCTGGGTCTGACCGTGGAGCATTCAGCACCTTCTGCCCCTCTGTGTGCTTGCCCCAGCGAGCCCGCCTGGGCGGGGCCCTGAGGGAGCCCATGGATTCTGCACCCCAAATCCACAGTCAGACGTGACTCTCAGCCAGCCAGTAAAACAGAGGTTTATTCGATGACTTCTATCTGGTCTAACCCAGACCATACAGCGAGCGTGAGCCCTCGGCTGGATCCATTTTGGAGGCCAGAGAGCGAGATAGCTCCTCTGCCCTTCCCTGCCTGACCCCACCCAGCTCCAGACTCCCCCCACCGAAACTCACTCTCCAGCCCCTCCTCCCCCCTGGCTCAGCCAGGTCAGGTGACCTCCCTCCCCCACTTGGGGTCAGATTACAGCTTCAGGTAAGGACACCTGCAGAGAGACTGTGCTTTGCATCAGCTACACATTCCTATCCCCTCACATAGACGCTCAAGAAATGCATGGGGAAACTGAGGCACACACACAGTATTCCTACTTCGTCACACCTTCATTGATTTAAGATCTACCATACCATTCTCTCACTAGAAAGGAAAACCTATAATGGCAGCAGGCCGTAAGAGAGACCCAGTTTGGGAATAAGAACCATTCAAGAAATAATTGTTTGCTGACAATGTTTTAAAGAAAGTCACACCAGTGAATTGGTGGAAGTCACTAAAGCACTTGGATTCAGAGACTGTTGTGATAATCTCACTTTTAACAGCCATAGCCGTTTCTGCTGGTGTAGAAAGAATATTTTCTTCCTTTGGACTAATTAATTCCAAATTGAGAAATCTTTTGGGACCTGAAAGTGTAGGAAAGCTTGTTTTTCTTTTCTAGACTATGAACAAACAGGAAAATGAAGGTGAAGACGACTGTGTTTGCTGCAGAAGTCAATATTTTAAGTTTCACATGTTGACGCGGCTGACATAGTCGATTTAATTTGTTGTGTTTTTTAAATATTTCATTTAACTTTTTAATTAAAACAATTTTAACAAAAACAAACCTGATTTTAAAAATCTTGAATGTTTAACTACATTCAAAAATCCACATGCTTGTTTTGTTAAAATATTATATGTTTGCTGTTGAAGAAAAAAAATCCAGAACACATAACGTTGTTGTTTTAGTTAAATAAAACAGTTTAAATGTCTGTCTGGTGATGTTCTCCTAATGCAGCATGGCAAGAAAATCCTCCAACTATTAATGACTAACCTGTTGAATTGGAGATAGTTCACCTCCCAATGACTTGATAAATATCTGCTTCAATTACCTTGGGTAAATGAAATAACCAAACAATCATTCATTTTCTTCTTTAGCTGTAAAACTCATCTGAAAAGTTTTAAAAATAAATCACTTAAAAATGTATAGTGTTCATTTTCTAAAAATGAAACCTACATCTATCTCGGAGTGGTGAAGAATACGTATTAAGGTTATAACAACCACACAGAATGCACTTTTGTGTGTAAATCCATGATTAAATTGAGTCTTTCTGACTATTAAATCAATTTGATTTAAATCAAATCCCCCCTGCCCATGACACAAGGGCCTTCATATGGTGTGGACAGTTTTTTTTTCCAAATCCTATTGGTCTTGACTCTTACCGCAAGGCTGTAGGGAGTACAGAAGTGGGGGCAGGTGTCCAAGACAGAGAGTAAAGTCTATGAGAGGTGGGTGTGCAAGGCTGGGTGTGTGGGATGGGTGTGCAAGCCTGCAGGGGTGCAGGGCTCGGTGAGGGGGATGGGTGTGGAAGGCTGTAGTTGGTGCAGGGTTGTTTGTGGAGAATGGGTGTGCAAGGTTGTGGGGGTGCGTTGCTGTGTGTGTGTGATGTGCAAGGCTGTTGAGGGGGTGCAGGGCTGGCTATGGGGTCTGGGTGTGCACAGCTGCAGCGGTGCAAGGTTGTGGGGGTGAGGTGTGCAAGTATGTGGGTGTGCAAGACTGTAATGGTGCAGGGTGGGGTGTGCAAGGCGGTGGGGGCTGGATGTGCAGGACTGTGGGGTGCTGGGCTGAGTATGCAAGGCTGTAGGAGTGCAGGTTGGGGTGTGGGGGATGGGTGTGCAAGGCAGTGGGGGATAGGTGTGCAGGGCTGGGTGTGCACGGCTGGGTGTGGGGGCTGGGTGTGCACGGCGGTGGGGGATGGGGGTGCAGGGCTGGGTGTGCACGGCTGGGTGTGCAAGGCGGTGGGGGTGCAGGGCTGGGGGTGCACAGCTGAGTGTGGGGGCTGGGTGTGCAAGGCGGTGGGGGATGGGGGTGCAGGGTTGGGGGTGCACGGCGGTGGGGGCTGGGTGTGCAAGGCGGTGGGGGATGGGGGTGCAGGGCTGGGTGTGCACGGCGGTGGGGGTGCAGGGCTGGGGGTGCACGGCTGGGTGTGGGGGCTGGGTGTGCAAGGCGGTGGGGGATGGGGGTGCAGGGCTGGGTGTGCACGGCGGTGGGGGTGCAGGGCTGGGGGTGCACGGCTGGGTGTGCAAGGCGGTGGGGGATGGGGGTGCACGGCGGTGGGGGTGCAGGGCTGGGGGTGCACGGCTGGGTGTGGGGGCTGGGTGTGCAAGGCGGTGGGGGATGGGGGTGCAGGGCTGGGGGTGCACGGCGGTGGGCGATGGGGGTGCAGGGCTGGGTGTGCACGGCGGTGGGCGTGCACGGCTGGGTGTGCAAGGTGGTGGGGGCTGGGTGTGCAAGGCGGTGGGGGATGGGTGTGCAGGGCTGGGTGTGCACGGCTGGGTGTGCAAGGTGGTGGGGGCTGGGTGTGCACGGCGGTGGGCGTGCACGGCTGGGTGTGCAAGGTGGTGGGGGCTGGGTGTGCAAGGCGGTGGGGGGTGGGTGTGCAGGGCTGGGTGTGCACGGCTGGGTGTGCAAGGTGGTGGGGGCTGGGTGTGCACGGCGGTGGGGGATGGAGGTGCAGGGCTGGGTGTGCACGGCGGTGGGGCATGGGGGTGCAGGGCTGGGTGTGCACGGCGGTGGGGGATGGGGGTGCAGGGCTGGGTGTGCACGGCGGTGGGCGTGCACGGCTGGGTGTGCAAGGTGGTGGGGGCTGGGTGTGCAAGGCGGTGGGGGATGGGTGTGCAGGGCTGGGTGTGCACGGCTGGGTGTGCAAGGTGGTGGGGGCTGGGTGTGCACGGCGGTGGGTGATGGGGGTGCAGGGCTGGGTGTGCACGGCGGTGGGGGATGGGGGTGCAGGGCTGGGTGTGCAGGGCTGGGTGTGGGGGCTGGGTGTGCAAGGCGGTGGGGGATGGGGGTGCACGGCTGGGTGTGGGGGCTGGGTGTGCAAGGCGGTGGGGGATGGGGGTGCAGGGCTGGGTGTGCACGGCGGTGGGCGTGCAGGGCTGGCGCCGCGCGCTGGGCTGGGCCGGGCCGGGCCGCTCCCCCGCCGCGTGCCGGCTCCGGGCCGCTCCGGGCTGGGCCCCGCTCCCCGCCCCGCCCCCGGGCCGGGCCCGTCTCGGCCGCGCGCCGCGAGCTCCGGCGGCCGGTGAGTCGGGCGGGTGCGGGCCGGGCTGCGGCGGAGCCGGGCGGGGAGGCCGGGAAGACGCGGCGCCAGGTACCGGGAGAGGCGGGCCGGGCCCCGCGGGCGGGGGGCGGGGAGGGCCGGGGGGGGTCGCTACCCCCCCCCCCCCCCGTGCGTGTGTCGGTGTCACCCGCTCGCCGTTGTGATTGTGGGGGGTGGGAGGGGTGTGTGCCCCCCCCCCCCCGTGTGTGTGTCAGTGTCACCTGCCCGCCATTGTGTCTGGGGGGGGGAGTAAGGGGTGTGTGCACCCCCATGTGTGTGTGTCAGTCACCCACCCGCTGTTGTGTCTGGGAGGGGGAAGGGTGTGTGCACCCCTTGTGTGTGTGTGTGTGTCAGTGTCACCCACCCGCCGTTGTGTCTGTGTGGGGGGTAAGGGGTGTGTGCACCCCATGTGTGTGTGTCAGTCACCCACCCGCTGTTGTGTCTGGGAGGGGGAAGGGTGTGTGCACCCCTTGTGTGTGTGTGTGTGTCAGTGTCACCCACCCGCCGTTGTGTCTGTGTGGGGGGTAAGGGGTGTGTGCACCCCATGTGTGTGTCAGTGGTGTCTGTGTTGGGGTAGGGGTGTGAGACCGGGGGGGGGTGTGTGTGTAGAGGTGTGTGTCACGTGCCCTGGTTTCACAGTCCGTGGTGGGGCTGGAGGGGTCCCTGGCAGGATGGGCGTTGGGGGGCTGGGCATGGCAGATGTGGAGTACTGGGGGGCAGGTGGTGAAGGACGAGGGGTCATCGGTGCTGTGCCCCCCACGCAGGGCAGGGGTGCTGTGGTTTGTGGGAGCGAGGGGGTGGGGGTGGTTCTAGACAGTCGTCCCCCCCCACCCCCCCGGCTGCAGCAGTTATGAATGTCCACACATTGCGGGGCCCCAGCCTCTTTCCTGGGCCAGGCCGTGTGTTTCCTGGGTGGTGGGAGCCCCCGGCCTGCCTTCCCCGCCTCCTCTGGAGAGCAGCAGCTGGCTGGCACCTGGTGCCCCTTTCTCTCTCTGTGGACAAAACAATGGGAGCGCAGAGAAGGAAGGAGCTGCTGCTTCGCTTCCCTGCTCAGGCAGCTGAGGTGCTTTGCTGCTTTGAAGCAGGATGTGGAGGGCTAATTGGGCCAATCCTGGGGAATACTTGCTAGTTGGGGACTGGAAATACAAACCTAGTCCGGCTTCCCTGTGCGGCTGTTACTGCTAGTCCTTTGCCTGCTGTTTACCTCACCGTTTCCAAGGTAGGGAAATCCTCGTGCGTAATGAAACATTTCACACCAGTGTAGGGCTTCCGTCGTTCCTCCCTCAAGCCCTGGCAGGGCTGGGTTGCTTCGCACTGACTGGTAGTGCTGGTCTCAAGGGCCATTGAGGGTGTTGTAGCCAGTGAGAACTGGAGTGGGGTGGCCTAGGCTGGGTAAGAGCAAACCTGTTCAGTTGCCTGTAGCCCTTGTGTGCTGGGCTGTGACTTTTGGCCTAAGAGCTAGAAAGCAGCCAAAAGTGTCACTGGGGAGGCCTGCCTCCCGCCCAAGGGGTTACTGTAAATTCACTTGCTCAGGGAGGAATATATAGAATAGCAACCGTCTGCCGAGGGGTTCAGAAACTCTGTGGTTTCAGGCAGTTAAGTGAGATGTAAATTAATTGATCCACAAGTGCAGGAACTAAATTTAGGGCAATGACCTAAAACAATAGTTGCACACATCCAATAGATCAGGGAAGACAGTGGGCTGGTTTTGTGTGTGTGTGGGAGGGACCTCAGAATTCTCTGTGTCACATGGAGCTGAGGAGTGCCAAGGATGCAGTACATGCAATTTTCTTAGCCATGGATCTGTACAATCTAACTTCTGAAATAGCTGTACGACTGCAGCCAGAGAAACATCTGATCTGTAACAACAGATGAAAAGTAACTTCTGTATTCGTAGGGTATGATTCAGACAAAGCCTTGAACTTTGAACAATGAACTCCTTGCTTTACCTTCGTTTGCCTTGCTGATTGTTTGCTGTGGCAGAAAAGAGCTGCATTTGCTCACCTCTGAAGCTTAAGGCGTCAGAAATGTATCCTAGGTGCAGAACTTGCATTGTAGCAACTGGCAAGGAGGATCTGAATCATACTCCTCTTGTGGGAGAACTGAAACTTCAGTGAGGAGAATGGGGCACTTCCTTGTAACCTCTAACCTGCATTTTCCACCAACATTTCCAGGTTGTACTGTGTTAAATGCTATTGAATAATTGCTCTCAATTTCTCTCACACCCAAAACCTAACCCTGTGCTGAATAATTTCTCTGCAATGTACGTTTAGTAATTAGTAGTCAATCTTGGTTTGTAGCCGCCTTTATTACAAAACTGCCCTTATTTGCAATACCTGCTTCAGCACAAACAAGAGCTGGGTGTAGCGGAGAGTTACGGCCTTGTGTGGGGCTCTCAGAGGAGGGTGGGTCTGGTGTGCAAATACTGTGGAAATCCTTCCAGACGGTGTCACCAGTTCAGAGAGTGACACTTCAGACTGTCCACAATTGTGCTTGTTTGTGTTTAGCTCCTTAGCCAGAGCTGGGGAGTGTTTATCTGCAGCAACAACAGCTGAAAGGAGCAAATTTGTCAGCTGGGCTGTTTCCTTCCCTGCCCCCATGTTGTCTGCTGGAGGGTGAGCTCACCACAGGGCCCTGCAAAATTAATCAAAAACCGCCTTGGAGAAGGGCAGCTCCTTTTGTGTGGGGCTTAGATGGGAAGGAATCTGTCTTATCTGGATGCATCTTGGGATATGCATAAGGTTGAGCAGACACTGAGTTACTCCTGGAGATTTGCTATGGATCTGGGGAAATAGCGCTTCGTAATTCATCTTCCTTATTATAGGGAAAGACTACATTCTGATTTCCTCAGATTAGTCCATGAACCCTACTGCTGGTAATGTTGGATCCCGAGTGCTGTCAACCCATCCTTTCCACTGGCGCAAGTAATGCAAAGGTCCAAAATGTGCAGTATACCCTCTTGCTGACCCGGGCCTCCTGTCTGCACTTCCGGGTCGGTCTGGACTGCTCATGGAACCAGCATTAGTACCTGTCACGGAGTGCCCGGGGCAATGGTCTGGAACTTGCTCCCTATGAAGCCAGTTAGGACTCTGAGGGAAAACGTCCTCTCTCCATCTCTCCACAGCCTGTCCGCCCGGGGAGGGGGGCCTCCTGGGGGAGCCAGAGGGTCCTGCACCCCAAATCCACAGTCAGACGTGACTCTCAGCCAGCCAGTAAAACAGAGATTTATTAGATGACAGGTACCTGGTCTAACACAGACCATACAGCGAACGTGACCCCTCAGCTGGATCCATTTTGGGGGCCAGAGAGCTAGCTAGCCCCTCTGCCCTTCCCTGCCTGACTCCAGCTAGCTTCAGACTGAAACTCCTCTCTCTAGCCACACCCCTGCTTCCCTTTTGTCTTTCCTTCCCCAGGCAGGTCAGGTCAGGTGTGCCCCCCCGCCCAGGTCAAGTTACAGCTTCAGGTATGGCCGTCTTCACACAAGATTCAGAGGAAACAGTAAAGAGCATTTCTACTCCGTCACAGCAACATACTGCTAGAATCCTAGTCAGCGTGGGTCCACACACAAGTTGCACCAATTTAACTTAAATTGATTTTAAAACTGATTTAGTTAAATCTGTCACACCCCTGTGTAGACACTTCAGTTTTGGTTTCATAGGGACTTATTTCTATTTAGCATAAAACCTGATCCTAAGCTGCTTCCACTGAATATCCTTTTCCACTGGTTTAACAAAATCAGTGTCACACTTCTTGTTAAACCACTGCTGCTTTGCTTCTAGATGAGCCTTAGCGTGGTTTGCTAAAGAGATGCTACAACAGCTTCCCAGGACAGGCTAGGCAGGCCCTGAAAGACAAGCTTCCCTGTGTGCCAACACTTCTATATAATCAGAGCAGATAGGGTCATCTAATGCAGCCAGTGTCCAGAACTGAGGGCTTGAACCATTACTGAGCCAGAAAGAAAGAGACTAGCAACAAATTGGTGCTCCGAGGTCCTTTTGTTACCACTGCATTGAAGAATGTACAGCGTTCCAGAGGAGTGGTCTAGTGAGAGTCTCCATTTAGGTGTTTCCCCCAGAAGGTCTAAAGGTTTTTGATTTTTCTGTGTTAAGCAGCAGTTGGTCACTTTCATTATTTTATCCAGAATACAAAGATGGGAGGGGGACTGACTGGGTTGGGGGTGATTTCTACCGTGAGTTTCACCTCTGGGGGCCAGGCTGGGCCTTGCCTGGGAGCCATTCCCATCAGACAGCTGTTCAGCAGTCCTTGTGAAACAAGTTGGTTGTGCGCCATTTGTTTCCTAGTGAGACAGGTGCCCACGTCACAAACCCGTTTGCTGTCGTTGGCGCCTGTATTAGTGGTCTGGATGGAGAGATCAAGGACTGATGAGTGGTCCCTGCGGGCTGGGGCTGAGGCAGTGGTGTCTAGGAAGTTCAGTCTGCTGCTGGCTTTGCTCTGTGGATAGAGAAGATTCCGTCTCTGGCCTTGCCAGTGCAGCACTGAATTCACTTTGGTTTGGGGCACCCCGGGGAGAAAGATCCAGCCCTAAGTGTGTGCCAGAGGCAAATGTCAATACTGAGCTGTAAAGGAGATGCCAAAGAATGGCGAAAGCAGCCCCATCCCGGACACCGGAGCACAAACATGGGGAAGGGAGTGGCCAGGATACGGAGCAGGTTTGGGAGTGTTTAATGAGTGCTCTGGAGGGACTTTTGTTAATTGTGAGGCAGAGGGTGGAGAGCGAGCAGTGGAGTTGGTGAGTGGCAAGGAGAGACGCTTGGGCGGAGGGTGAGGCAGGAGCTGGGTAGTGCTGAGCTGGGCCATGCAGACACTGTTGCCATGTTGTCGGCACGAGGGAGAAGTGGCCGAGTATTTTAACTCTGTGTTTAGATATTAACCGCCCCCCCGCCCCCGTTGCAGAGGGCTGGGATCAGGACTTCTGGAGTCTGCTCCAGGCTGTGCTCTGATTCAGGGGAGCGTGGGAAAATTGTTTCCCTGCCATGTGCTTCAGTCTCTTTCTCTGGTACCTTGGCTAAGTCCATCAGATCGTGCTCTGAACACACCTCGGGCCAAGACACAAGAGCGAGTCAGTGAGCGATGCGCGTGGAGCTCAGAGTGCAGTTTCTCTCCGGGTGACCTGGGGTTTGCACTGGTGGGGGAGCGCACATGAGACCCATGAAAATCGGCTCTGCAGGGGATCTCTGCTCAGCAGCTGGGGCACCGGGCGGGAGCCTGCCTGTCAAGATACCGTCCTCTCTTTACGCCCGTAGGAAGGGTGTTACTCAGCCTGACCGCAGGAGCAGCTGGTGACACAGTTTCCCTTGGAATGAGTGTGTCTTCCTCCTCAGCTCACAGCCCAGCAACCTTTGGTGTTTCTAGCAGAAATTAGCGGCAGCCTGGCTGTAACAACCGGGGTGTTGACTTAGAACAGGCGCCCTCAGGCCTGGCTCCACCGGGGGCCCTGTTGGCAGCTTGTCAGGAGCCTGAGGCCTGCACCCAGTTTGTATCCAAAGGAACAACTTGCTGTTCTCTCCTCTTCTTCCCAGAGGTGCCCCAAGGCCCAGCCTGGCAGCAGGAGGGCTCGGTGCACAGTGGGACGCGTCCTGTGGGTTTCCCCTTCCCATGAGAGAGGAGGGTGCCATTGGGCTGCAGTGTCTGCCGGGGTTGCCCTTTGGCCAGGCTGTCCAAGTCTGGCTCTCACTGGAAAGGGAATGTTCCTTCCCTGTGCCCTACGGCGCCATCCGTGGGATCCAGCTAACGAACCTGGCTGGCTCTCCAGGCCCCGGCGCCCATCGTGCCTCGCCGCTGCCCTGGGGTGAATAATGGAGTGGGCTTCAAGTTGGGAGCAGGTAGCTTGTGCTGTTAATTGGCAGTGCTGGCCGATTAGCGATGCAAATTGAAACACTGTCCTCTCTGTTGGGGGACTACAGAGACTGGGCTTGTGTGTGAGTGTGGAGGAGGGGAAAGGAAAGGGAGAGGATTGTGTCTCTTCTAGCAAAGAAGGTGCGTTTGGGGGCCTTGCCTGTCAAACACCCCAGCTGCCTGTAAAGGCCTGGCTGGGTCGTGGCTGAGGCGGAGGCTGGCTGTTTTAGGAAGGAGGTGGTTTTGCTCTCCGCGGGGTGGGTGAGTGAGTCACACTGCAGGGTGCTGATAGCAGTGGTATCTTGATCCCCGTCTGTGGTCCATGGGAGCTGGTCCCAGGCTGGGATCCCATCTTTCCTTGTCATTTTCTGTTCTGCCCGTGCAAGGGAAGCAGTCCTGACTCACGGTGGAGAGCTGAACGGCCCGGGCCTTGTGCCAAGGTCCCATGTCCTGCTGGTGCCTTCCTAGCGAGAATGGAGTTCAAACTTTCAAAGTACCCGAGGCCCCAGGGCAGGGCGGGTGGAGGACATCAGAAGCAGAGCGAGGCACTGCAGACTTCCCCAAGTGCCTGGTTAATTGCAGTTCACTCTCTGTGTTCTTGCCAGACCCCTCCGATCCCGGATGTCTCGGGTGACACGGCCATCCAGGTGTGTTGGCTTCTTTGACTGCTGGTTGTGCAGGAAACTCCCAGCCTCCAACCCTCCCCTGCAGATGGCATGGTTCCCAGAGGAGGATTAGGGGGCTAATGATAGTAGCTGTGTGAGATCTGTGGTTGAGACGCTCAGAGTCTCAGCATTGCAATTGTGTCCTGGTGGTTTGAGCTGACATCTCCATTGCTCGGATTCATTTGGAACCGGGCCCTCTATGGAAGAAACCTCCTTGCTTTCCCTGGCGTCGCCTCTCCTGTCCTCCCTTCCCCCGGGTGCCTTGGAAATGCTGGCGGAGAACTGGTGCTAGAACCCCCTGCAAGATTTCCCATTAGCCTCGCTGATATCAGGGGCCTTTTCCCCTCTTGGGCGTCTGCAGCCACCTCTGCAGTAAACGCTTTGGAGATATGGTGCTGGTAGATGTTGGTTGTTCAGTGTGATCGTGCCCCTAGGCGAGTCTCTCTGTGCTGGGAGAGCCTCGCTGTCCCGGCGGGGCAGCACCTCTGCCATTTTAAGCGGTTCTGTGACGGAGTAGGAATACTGTGTGTGCGTGCCTCAGTTTCCCCTATGCATTTCTTGATTGTCTATGTGAAGGAATAGGGGCTGACTGTGAGCACGCAGGCAACGCCCTCTCCCCTCTCTGCAGATATGCATACCTGATGCTGTAATCTGACCCCAGGTGGGGGAGGGGGGGTCACCTGACCTGGCTGAGCCAGAGGGAAGGAGGGGCTGGAGAGGAGTCTGAAGGTAGCTGGAGTCAGGCAGGGAGGCAGAGGAGCTATCTGGCTCTCTGGCCCCCAAAATGGATCCAGCTGAGGGCTCACGCTCGCTGTATGGTCTGGGTTAGACCAGATAAAGGTCATTGAATAAACCTCTGTTTTACTGGCTGGCTGAGTCACGTTTGACTGTGGATTTGGGGTGCAGAACCCATGGGCTCCCCCAGGACCCCGCCCGGGCGGGCTTGCTGGGGGTAGCGCACGGAGGGGCAGAAGGTGCTGAATGCTCCGAGGTCAGACCCAGGAAGGTGGAAGTGGGGACCCCTGAAGCTCCTGGCCTGGGAAACAGGCTGTGTACGGAGAAGGGGCCCTTCACCCGGAGTCCGGTCTGGCTTCCTAGGGAGCGGTTCCACCATTGCCCGGGCACTCCGTGACAGGTTCTGATAGTGATCACACTCTATGAGCCGTGCGTGTCGGCTGATAACCACCCAGCCCTGCTGAGGATGGGACCCTTCTGGACTGGGACAGTAACTCCAGCGCTCAGGCGGGTTTGCCGTTGGGCTGTGTGCAGGGTGGTGGGTGCTGGGCAGGGCCTGCTCTGCGAGGGGAGCTATAACTGGGGAGTGGGGTGGGAAGTTCAGCATCTCCTTAGCTCCCGGGGCTCTGTGTAAACGGAGGCCCTGAGCCCCCAGGGCAGAGCAGCGTCTTCACTTCTGCCTGCTTGGCAGCCGGAAAGTCCTCCGAGGTTCACGCCGCCTGGGCGGCCCCCCGCGTGCCTGGAGAGGCTGTCCCGGACTTCTGTCTGTGCCGCCATCTGTCTGTCCTGCCTGAGTTTTGCTGGCGCTGTGCTGACCCTGGGTTCCGGGCCGGAGGGCTCCTCTTGAAACGCGTCTGCTCAGTCTAAGGAGGGGGAAGAATGCAGGGCAGGGTCAGCGGTCAGGTCAGTTGCTGCAGAATCCAGGACTTGAAGCCAGGAAGCAAGGAGTTGAGGGGGGAAGGGAGGAGAACTTGATGGACTGACTCCCTGTGAGGAGAGAAAGCGGGGAGTGTCCTACAGCCGAGTACAGACTGCCTGGGCTGTGGCTGGCCATGGGGAATGGAAGCAAAGCAGGCCAGTGATTGCTATGTGGTGAGGTGGAGGAGGCAGAGAAAGTAGGAGCTCTCCACTGTTGTGTCGAGTTACTTATGGGTCACAAGGCACTGGGGTGCTGGCTGAGAGGAACGTGGGTCGGAGTCAGGAACTCCTGGGTTCTCTTCCCAGCTCTGCCACTGACCGGCTGCCTGGGCAAGTCGCTTCCTTTTCCTGTGCCGCTGCCCCACAGGGTGTGTCTACACTGCAGATAGATGCCCCTGGCTGGCTGGTGCCGCTGACGGGCTGGGGCTAAGGGGCTCTTTAATTGCCATGTAGACCTTCGGGTGGGACTGCTGCTGGAGCTATGGAACTTTCCCACCTTGCCGGGCCCTAGAGCCTTGTCTCCAGGCTGAGCCTGAATGTCTGCACCGCAATTAAACAACCCCCTAGTCTGAATCCTTTCCCCTGAGTCAGCTGGCATGGGCCAGCCGTGGGTGTCTGACTGCAGCGCAGACATACCTGGTGAGGATTGGTTAGTGAAGATGGAAAGTCATCGCACAGGAACGTGAGAATTGCCACAGGGGGTCGGACTGGCGATCCACCTACCCGGGGCCAGGACCAGATTTCTTGAAAGCTCACAGGGGATAGTTCCGGAATAACTTGGTTTTTAAGGCCCGGCTTGACAAAGTCTTGGCTGGGATGATTTAGTTGGGGTTGGTCCTGTTTTGAGTAGAGGGTTGGACTAGATACCTCCTGAGGTCCCTTCCAACCCTGAGATTCTAGGATTCTATCGTCTTGCCCCGGGGGCATTTCCTTTTGACCCCATTACTTAGCAGTGATTCATGCCCAGAAGCAGGAGGGTGTCTGACTTCTGTGACTGTTTCTCCTCTTTCACATAGAGGTGCCCAGGGTGAATTTTGGGGCAGATTGAGGCTTTAGGGTGGTTGTTTCCAAATGTTGTCAAAGTTTATGGTCATTGATAAATGAACGCTATCCAGGGACCAATGGAGAGACAAGGTAGGGAGGGAATAGCTTTTTTTGGTCCAATTTCTGTTGGTGAGAGTGGGAAGGGACCACTCAAAGGAGGAATCCTCTCCCATTCTACACGCTGGAAGAACGTTTACATCAATGGACGAAGGATGTTGCAGCGTTCAGTACAGAGCCGGCATGGCCCGGGTACAGCTTCAGAGAGCAAAGGAAAGACGCCTGCCCTTCAGACTGCTGTGAACAATCCCATGGGTCAGTTCTCCGTCCTTGGCCTGCGTGTTCCTGACAGGCTGAGAGCGCGGCCTGCCCAGGTGGTTAGTCACGCTCCTTGGGAGGCTTACAGGAGATTGCTGTGCCTTTGGCTGGGGTGTGTGAGGAGAACCGCTCCCCGTGGGCCCTACCCAGAGCAGCCTGTGCCAGTGAGAAGAGTCATTCTGGCTGACAGGAGATTCCACCCTGCTGTTGTGAACGCAGAGCCTGGCTGGGGCCTTGCTGACGTTCGGGGTGGGGGTGGGGGTGGGGGTGCCGCTTCCATTTTAATTCCTGTCTTTGCCAGAGGTTTTGCCGCCGCTGGCTGTGCACTCAGGGCCCCGTTACGTCACCAGCGGTCCCCTGCTAGGACTCCTGTACTCTCTGCCCATCTTCCCCTGGGGATGGGATGAGAACTGGGGATGCCTGAGCCAGTGCAGTGTGCCGGTGCTGCACAAGCCTGGCTCGGGGCCAGGAGGTGCCTGAGGAGATGGGGACGGGGGCTGGTCTCGTGGGTCCCTTTGGAACTGCTGTGTGCTTTGCGCTGACGTGGGGCTGGTTCAATCTCCCATACAGTCTGGGAGAGGGGACCGGAGGGTGAGTGACCCGTAGGTGAGGTTCAGAGGCTGATAAGGGAGTGTGATAAGGAGGTGGGGGAGGAGGGGGCCGGCAGGTCAGCTCATTCTCACACACTCCAGATTGTTGTTTCTCCTGCTGTAACCCCTTGGTGTGTAATCTGCACACCTGCTGCTTCCGTCACTGCGGGATGTGCCCGGTGCATGGCTGAGAGCTGCGCTGGCAGCTCCCTGGGTGCCTCAGTGTGACAGAGTAGGAATACTGTGTGTGTGCCTCAGTTTCCCCAATGCATTTCTTGAGTGTCTATGTGAGGGGATAAGGATGTGTAGCTGATGCAAAGCACAGTCTCTCTGCAGGTGTCCATACCTGAAGCTGTAATCTGACCCCAGGTGGCGGAGGGAGGTCACCTGACCTGGCTGAGCCAGGGGGGAGGAGGGGCTGGAGAGGGCGGGTTTGGGAGTTTGAAGCTGGCTGGAGTCAGGCAGGGAGGGCAGAGAAGCTATCTCGCTCTCTGGCCCCCAAAATGGATCCAGCTGAGGGCTCATGCTTGCTGTATGGTCTGGGTTAGACCAGATAGAAGTCATTGAATAAACCTCTGTTTTACTGGCTGGCTGAAAGTCACGTTTGACTGTGGATTTGGGGTGCAGAATCCATGGGCTCCCTCAGGACAGGCGGGTTCGCTGGGGGAAGTGCACTGAGGGGCAGAAGGTGCTGAATGCTCCGAGGTCAGACCCAGGAAGGTGGAAGTGGGGACCCGTGAAGCTCCTGGCCTTGGAAACAGGCTGTGTACGGAGAAAGGACCCTTCCCCCGAAGTCCTGGCTGGCTTCCTAGGGAGCGGTTCCAGACCATCGCCCGGGCGCTCCGGGACACCCAGGGCTGCACCTAGTTGTCATAAAATAGAGCAAATTGCAGCCACTCGTCATCAGAGCAGAGGTGCGGGTCCCAGTGTGCCTGGCTGGCTCTCGCCAGGAGGCAGAAGTAGGAGAGGGAGCAGTCGTGTGTGGTCCACATGTGCAGAGTTGCTGTTGGGGTGTCAGATCCAGCACAGAGTTTAAACCTTACCTGAAATCATCCCCCCCCTGCCCACACCCAGGGCAGGTGCTGCAGCAGGAGCTGATGAAGGCTCCAGTGTTGTGGCAGCTGGCAGGATGCTGGGGGCAGGTGAACAGAGTGGGGAAGCCAAGCTGTGTGTTTTGACCTTCGACCCCTCTCGGCATGTGACGGGTTCTCGTGGGTCTTTGCCAGGCTGCAGGTGCTGAGGGCGGGTGTCCCAGACTCCTCGTGTCTGTCTGTGTGGGCACGTGCCCATGTGGCTGGCCTGCATTGGGAGGCGACATGTTTCACCAGCTCCTTCCCTGGCAGCACCTGGGGGCCGGAGCGCACCCTCCACAAGCTGCTTCTCCTTCTCTTGTCTGGGTCTGGCTTTGCCAGCTGGGAATCCAGATTCCCCTCCCCCAAAAGCTCTGTACTTGCTGGGCCGAAGGGTCTGTTAAAGGGTGAGGCTTCAAAGGAAAAGCACTTTGTACATGGGTAGTTGGTCCTTGAGGCAGGGACTGTGTCTCCTCATTTGTCTGCCCAGTAGGGAGCATGCCATTGCTGTGCCTAAACAAGAACCACGCAGACTGGAATTGCTCTTGGGGCTTGTCTACATTTGAAAGGTAATTCGGATTAAGAGAGGGTGCTCAATTAAAACGCAGTCGGTACTGCTGAATAACTCAGAGTGTGGACAAGCCCTTGCTCTGTTCCTGGTTTCAGGAGTTGGAGGGAAGGTGCTCGGTACTTAAATAATAGGAAAGCAATGTTGGTCTAGTGGTGGAGTGAGGTTCGGGACTCCGGGCTTCCATTCCAGTTTTGCTTCTTTGGGCAACTTCCGTCTTTGCTCTGTGCCTCAGTGTTCCCATCTGTGAAATGGGTCTAACAATTCCTGCCCACAGGAAGGCAGTGGGGATTAATGGTAGCAGTCAGTAGGAGTAATGGTAGATACTCTGGAGGGACAAACTGCTGCTGGTGATGCTCTTCAGTGTGGACCCAGCATTGACTGACATTCCTGGGCCTCTTGATGTCTTCCATTTGGCAAGTGCTGGGTTTTGGTTTTGTGTGATCGCTGTGCCTTGAAATGGGGTTGAAATCATCCTGCTCTTTGTGCTGCCTCGTGCGTGCACTCTCCTTGGTGCCAGTGTAGTTTAGTGCGCAGCCCATATTCACCTTACAGCTGTTGTACAGCCAGAAGAGGAAGCTCAGGAACCCAGCACAATGGTGTGTGTGTGTGTGTGTACATGTGCATGCTACATAAATTGCTCCTGTTTCTCAGAGTGCATGAACTCACAGCTCTGAAAGCAGATATTTACAATCTGGAGTATTCTCCCATCAGATACATTGTGTGAAGGGTAATTTAACTGCCTGACTTCCTGCTACATTTACCTATAGTTGTCAGTCTGTATCTCTCCATTTTTTTCCATACAGCTGTTTGATTTTGCCTTGTTTTTGTAAACAAGCCACACAGTGGAGTTTGGGGGGTAAGTGGCCGGAATACGAGTGCAGTATTGAAGAGGAAAGAATTGTCTTGAGAGAGCCACATCTCTTACCGGACAGCGAAGGGTGTGATCCCGGGAGGGTTTTTGTGACGCCACAGAGCGTGCACCTCTGGCGTGGTCTGGACTTCCTTTTGGCTCTGGCACATTGTGACGGGGAAGGTAACTCTGGGCTGTAACCCGACCCCAGTCAGGGGAGGGGAGGCTCTGCCTGTGTGGATCTGAACAAAGGCTGGTGAGAGTGGGGGGGGGGGAGGGCAGAAGAGGGCAGTTTTTCGGTGGAGGGTTGGGAGAAGCAGGTTGGGGATGAGGCGGGAGCCCTAACCCGGGGTCTCCTCTCCCTGCCCCCCAGAAGGGCCTGACTGAGGGGTCCTGTTTGTACTGAGAAGCTCTGAGTTGAATTGTGTTCCCGTCATCTCAAATAAACCTTCTAATCTACTGGCTGGCTGAGAGTCCCTGTGAATCCCAGGAGGTGGGGGTGCAGGGACCGGTCTCCCCACGCTCCGTGACACACACATAATAGCTCAGACACGTTGGCCCACTGATTTTGGATGGATGTTGTTATCAGGGTGCTGACCAAAGTTTGGCTAAAACCCCCCTTAAAGGGGGAGGAGAAATATCCCTCCCTCTGAGTAATACAGCAATTCTTGCAATTCCTCTTTGGCCATGTCTGGGGCAGCCCTGGAGGGGGGCAGCTGGAGCAGTAGCCCCTTGCTGGGACTGATTGGCTACGGCCTGAGCCAGGATGTTCCTGTGTCTGGAAGGTCTTTGCAGCAGGCTGGGTACCGCCCCCGAGCCAGGGAGATGCAGCTGAATGAAAGAGCGACTGTTCCTAGAGGTCGCCCGGCAGCATCACGGGTTCTGCGTTGCAGAGGCTAATTTTTGACCCTTCTCACTGTCTGAGGGACGTGCGTTTCCAGGATCCGGTTTAGTATTATAATAAGTACAAAATAAATGACTGGTGAGGGCCACGTTTTCCATGCTCTCTGCAGGAAGCTTCTCTCCCCCCAGGCAGGGACTGCTAGCTGCTGCTGTTAGCTCAGGTCCCCTTAGTTCTGTGTCACTGGCAGGGGAGGGGCCTCAGCGCTCAGAGGCACTGCTGCTGTTGAAAAGCCCAGGACAGAAGCCTAGGGCAGGGCTTTCCCCTGTCCTAACAAGGCCTCTGTTTATTTTAACAAGGGGCTTTTTGAGTGAGACTCTCACAGCTACAGCACAGCGGGAATGGGCTGTGTGCATCCCGTATCAGGGCGGGACTCTCGGTGCCGGCTTAAACCCTGCAAGCAAAGTCAGCCCTCTGAAAAGCAATTCCTCCCTTTGCCTGGCGGGCCCTGCATTCCCCTGCGGCGGATGATGGCCTCCCCTGCCTAAGGCACAGCAGAGGAGGGGTACATGGGAAATTCTCCTGTCGAGGTCAGTGGGGGCACGGGGAGGAAGCTCAGGTTTGACAGGTAGAGGGATGGGGGCAGAAGAAGGGGATTTTGTTTCCAAACGTGCCCATGTGACCTGAGCGGATCTGGAATTGTCTTTGGACGAAGCTTTTCTGTCCGCCTCTGACTCCAGCTTATTCTGCCTGTGGTGTGCCGGGCTGGGGTCTCTGGGAGCTCGAGGGGGGGGGGGGGAAGCTGGTACACAGGAGCCCTCTGTAAACCCTGGCCTGAGGTTTTCTCTCTTCCTTTGCTGTGTTGGGGCATCCTAGAGGAGTGGGGTGGGCTGGGTGCAAAGCACTGCGGGGGAAGAGTCGTTATTGACAGCCCAGGAGCTGAGCCGTGCTGCCTCCCCCACCTGTGCTCCTCAGCCCTGCCAGTGCCCAGGGGTGCGGAGGCAGGGGGTGGGGTGTGGGGATGCTCGTACCTCCAGTTGGTGCTGGGGTGAGGGGAGTTTGGTCGTTGGTGTCTCGGTGGAGGTTGTTAACCTGGGCCTGAGTCCAGTGGAGATGCAGATGCTGGCTGCCTCCTAGGCTCAGGCCGTAGGGAGGGAGGGAGGGATCTTGTGACATGGGCCCTTGTCCACTTGTGGCTGTCTGTGAGCCACCCCCCCACTGTGCAGAGCTCTTAACGCCAGGCTGGGAACCAGGCTCCTGGGCTCGAATCCCATCCCTAGACCCTCGGCTATCTCAGAGCTGTGTCCTCGACCCAGGTGTGCAGCGCCTGTTGCCATCAGAGGAGCAGCGGGCTCCATAGTCTGGTATGTGTCTGGCGGGAGGGGGGCAGTGTGAGCCGGAGAGCAGCAGAGTCTGGGTTTGCGGGGCTGGGCCATAGGTCCGGGCTGGGGAGCTGGGAGGTGCCGGTTGTGTGATCTCCTCTGGCTAACGAGATGTTTTGGTTTTGTTCTGTGCCTGTGCAGCGGCAGACCCAGCCGAAAGGCAGCAGGATCCAGAGCTGTAGAGCAGCTGCCGCGAGCCCTCCACGGCCTCCTGCCCTTCGGAGCGCGGGCGCCTCCCGCGAGCCCGTCCAACATGTTTAACTTGAAGAAAAAGGACAAAGACAAAGATGGGTCGAGGAAGGAGAAGAAGGAGAAGAAGGAGAAGAAGGAGCGGATGTCGGCCGCCGAGCTCAGGAGCCTGGAGGAGATGAGCCTTCGCAGGGGCTTCTTCAACCTCAGCCGCAGCTCCAAGAGAGAGTCCAAGACCCGGGTGGAGATCTCCAACCCCATTCCCATCAAGGTGCCCAGCGGCTCTGATCTGCATCTCACGGACATAGACTCCGACAGCAACCGGGGCAGCGTGATCCTGGACTCGGGGCACCTCAGCACAGCCAGCTCCAGCGACGACCTCAAGGTGGACGACACCAACTTCAAGGGCTCGGTCCTGCAGCGGGCGGCCAAGTTTGGCTCCCTGGCCAAGCAGAACTCCCAGATGATCGTCAAGAGGTTCTCCTTCTCCCAGAAGAGCCGGGACGAGAGCGCCTCGGAGACCTCCACGCCCTCCGAGCACTCCGCAGCCCCTTCCCCGCAGGTGGAGGTGCGCATGCTGGAGACTCAGCTCAACAAGCAGGGAGCACCCATGGGCCACCTGAGGGCCCCCTCCTCATCGGCGCTGCGAGCCAGGGTGCCTGAGGTGGTCGGCAAGAGGTTTCCTGCTGATCTGAGGCTGCCCATGGTGGTGCCGCCCCAGCCCCCCGTCCCCCGGGAGCTGGAGCTGCAGCGGCGTAACACCGGTGACTTTGGATTCTCTCTGCGTCGCACGACCATGCTGGACCAGGCCCCCGACGGGCAGGTGTACAGACGGGTGGTGCACTTTGCGGAGCCTGGTGCTGGCACCAAGGACCTGGCACTGGGGTTGGTGCCGGGGGACCGGCTGGTGGAAATCAACGGCCGGAACGTGGAGAATAAAACTCGAGACGAGATAGTGGAGATGATCCGGCAGTCGGGGGAGAGCGTGCGGCTGAAGGTGCAGCCCATCCTGGAGCTGAGTGAGCTGAGCCGCTGCTGGCTGAGGAGCAGCGAGGGGCTGCGCAGAGCCGCCTTCGACGTGAGTAGCCCCCACTGCTGCCGCTCCTTGCCAAAGTGCGTCTGTCTCTGTGGTTCGTTCAGTGCTAACCAGCCCTGGGTGGAGCCGGTTCCGCTCCGCTGGCAGGCTGGGGGATAGTGCACAGGGGCCCAGGTTTGACGCGGCTAGTGTGTGAATAGGGAGGGGGCAGTGCCCAAAGCTCTTCCCATCTGAAGGGAACAGGCAGTGAGGAGCAGGGAATTCTGGGAGATGGGATTTGTGTGTGGCCCCCACCCTGGCCCTTAAATTTGTCAATTTAAAGTAATAGCAGCTTAAAATGTGGATTGCCACGGACTCGCAGGGGCGAAAAATCGCAGGCCTGTTATTTACCAGGCTGCATGTGGCAACAGACTATATGGAAAGGGATGCAAGGAGAGTGTGGGTCATGACGCAAACTGCAGACACACACACAACTAAAATTAATCAATTTAAAGTTTTATTAGGGATAATTACAAGGATAAGGGAGCAGCGTTTGATTAACTAATAGACTTAATAAAACTTAAAATACACAATGACTAAAATACCTACTAACAATATTTATAAACAAAGATGCAGCATTTAGTAATAATCAGTACTTACAAATAGAAACCAACGCATAACGACCCGCAAACATAGAAGCTCTGTTTGAAACACGTGAGCTGAGAGAGAGGCTTCGAGGTGATCAAGCTCGGTTACGGGGGTACAGGACAGGATACACAGGATTCGGTTTTCTTTCTCCTCTCCCTGTCTGCACAAGGCAGACAGACTCCGAAGTACCAACTATGACATCACAGGAGTGTCCTAGGGGAGGGCCCCCAAAACCTGTTTGTGTTCGTTTCCGATTGGCATGAGCAATGTTTACACCAAGTAGGGGAGCAGGTGCCTTAAAGTCTGGCTTCGCCCCAAAGGTGAGGGTCTGCACATTGTTTTAGAATGCGCGTGAAACTGAATGACCAAAGAGGCCAGGGCAATACCGGTATGGGCAAGTGTTACAGAATGCAGACAGGAACTGATCTGAACAAAAAGGTTTCACCTGGTGCGCCTGGAGATTTTTGGGGAGGGGATGTGTGTGTGTTTGGACCAGTCACTGCCTCCCTTCCCAGGTTTGGGGGGTGAACCTGGGGCAGCTGCTGGTGGGAGAGAGCCTCGGGCAGGCAGTGCTTTGGTAGCTGCTGTGATCAGCTGTGTAGTTCGGTGCCCTGGATGCCTGGCAAGTCATCACAGCAGGCTGCAGTGTCCGCCTGGGCTCCCCTACCTGTTCTTAGTGCTCCTGAGGCCTGCATTCGAAATGTGACCTCCTGGATTACTCCTGGGCCTGGTCCAGGCCTGTGGAGTGAGCCAGATACTTAGCTGTGTGTGGACTGTGGGGAAGTAGAGCTGCAGGGCTGGTACCCAGGTTCTCAGTGGTGAAACCTGTAGGCCCTTAGCTCGTCTACACTGATGTGCTTGTCATTGCTCCATATGCAGAGAGCCAGGGGTGGGGAACTGGAGAATGTGGTCAGGGTGTCACGGAGTGGGGGGGAGTCCGGTCCCTGCACCCCCACTTCCCGGGATTCCCAGTGACTCTCAGCCAGCCAGTGCATTAGAAGGTTTATTAGGGACGACAGGAACTCAGTCCAACTCAGAGCTTGTCAGTACAAACAGGACCCCTCAGTCAGGCCGTTCTTGGGGGGGCAGGGAGATAAAACCCCAGGTTAGGGCTCCCTCCTCTTTCCCAGCCAGCTCCTAAAACCCCCCCCCCCCCCCACCGAAACTGTCTCTCACCACCCCCGGCCATTCCCCCTGCCTTTGCGCAGTTTCCCAGGCTCATGGTGGTGCCAGCTCCCCCTCCCCCTTCTCATCTCAAGTTATAGTCTCAGGTATTTCACTTCAGAGAAACCTTCCATCTCCAGTGACACTCCCAGGTCCCATCCGCCCTCTCCCTGCTGCGTCACACAGGGGTTTCCTCCAGGAGACTGGTCTTCATTCCCATAGCCCACTAAGACCTGGACTTGGAGCCGTTGCAGTACGGCTCATGAGACAGCTCATGGTGTCCAATACCATCAGGTGGTCCAGAGACATATACACGGAACACATCACGGGACATCACCAGTACCAGGTCGAGTAGCCGAGACCGACGACCAGGGAAACAACCCACCCCCCCTTCCCTGACAAACAGAGGGACGCGCCCACCCATGTACTTATTGCCTGCACCACTACTGACTCGGACCTTCACTACACCGCATGGGTGGCACCCGAACACACCTATAGACTGACGCTTTAAAAACTCCCACACCCCAATCTGGAGCTATGCTGGGTATGTGATATGCATGTGCCCTGTAAAACCTGTACCTACTACCTACAATCGCCCATAACTCCAGCCTGACCCCAGATGTCCAGAACCTTACTTCTCAATCTGTGTATGTTTTCATGTTGAACATTAGCTTTAATAAAAATGTTAAAGCTGAGATCTGGGTCGCTCGGCCTAGTTGAACTCTCCTCTTCCCCCAGGGAGTTATTGCACGGTGGAGTCACTGGCGTGTGGCGCGAAGGAGTGCGAGGCTATACGGAGCTGGTCAGAGTGGGAGCAGAGCCGCTCTTGCGACCTGCCAGGCCCTAGCCAGGTTTCCCTTGTTGCGTGGGCAGAGATGTGTCGTGTTTAACATGGCACCTCAGGTGGGCTGTGACCAGCCGACAGGACGTACACAGGATAGTCCTTGTCTACCCTGAGTGCTCAACCAATGTTGGACATTGCCAGGCAAGAAGGTTTTCTAGTGTAAACATGCCCTTAAAAATTGTTGTGTCCTTCTAGCACGACCATGCAAAATTCCCCTGCCCCACTCCCTGGGGGCAGCTCCTCTTTTTCATGGGCAAGTAAAATATCCCTCGTTTTTTCACTATGACGACGGTCGTGAAGTGGGGGCCAATAGGCGTTCTGTTTCTGGAGAGCGGTAGGTTTTCCTGATAGCTCAGCCTGGCTCCGGTAGCACTTTGTGTTGCAGGAAGCGGTCTTGGAAAGCCCAGCTCTGTAATGCCTTTGAATCCCTGGAACAAGGGAGTGGATTGTTGGACGCAGCAAATCACTAAATGTGTTGCTGTTTAAAAGAAAGTGAACTGATTGCTCAGTTGCTGTTCCGCGGCTCAGGTAATCCAGATAGTAAATACTGACAGGCTCTCCTCCAGGAGTATAAAGAGGAGAGATGTAAATACTGTTTAAAAAGTTAACCATTTAAACGATTAAAAATCTGTCCTTTAAGAGGTTAACCGATTAGGCAGCTGGGGCCGATCCCGCTGATGGGGCTGGGGTCGGCCGACTGGGGGTTAACTGGCAAGACTGTTGCTTACTGGTTAACCTTTTACATCCCTAATAAAGAGGAGCAAAAGCTTATGGCATGCTCCTCTTGCTTGGTTGATAGAAAATGCCACCATGCAAAGGGTTAATTTTGCCACAACATTCTGCTGCTTCCAAAGTGGCTGTGCTCTGCGAATGGTTCACTAATTCCTGCTGATGGTGACCCCGGAGAGCTGAGAGCCTCCTGGGTAATTAGCCCTGGAAAACAGGATAAGCTATTTAAAGGGACATGAGCTAGTGGTTTAAGTCCTCCATGTAGCTTTGTGTAAAAATAAATCAAATCAAATCCTGGCATTTTCCTGTTTACAGTGTAATGAAAACAGTGTTCTTGGTTTGGATTTAACCCTTCCCCCTACGGGTTTGTCGGCATGGCTGGGCTGTGGCATGAGAACCCGACTTGAACAAAAGTGAAGCTGACTAGTTTATTTGTATTGCTCCCAGGGAGGGACCTGTATAAAGAAAACCAACAGCATCCCTGGTGGAAAGCTAACTGAGGGTTGGGATTCAAGAACCCCGTGTGGGGCAAGGCTGGTTTTGCTCAGCAGAATCCCTTCCCCGGGTCTGGCTTTGCTCTGACCGGATGAGCCGTGGAGTGGAGTGGAATGAGGCCAGTGGGACAGGGAGAGTCTGATGAGTTTCCAGAAGCTGGGTTGGAGGAGATACACCGAAGCGTTGCTGCTGCTGCAGAGCGCCGGGGAGTTTGGCAGGTGCCGAGGTTTTGGAGTGTCAGGCGCCTGGCTCGGAGTCTGTATTCTGCAGCTGGGAACCACATGTGTGTGCGTGGGGACTCCAGGTCTAGAGGTGGGGAATGTTTCTGCGTAGCGTAGTCCAATCCTAGAGGGAAATGAGCTTTGCTGCTCACGGCCAGAGGCATCGCCTTGCAGAAAGGGTGCTTTAGCGGAGCCACGTTGCGCCGCACTGCGTACTTGAGTTTCTCCCGACAGGAGGGCTCCCCCAAGGGGGAATGACCGTGTGGTGCCGTGCCGCGTGTATGCCATAGGGTCGGACAGGTGTGTTTTATAAATCCCAGTTCGTAGTTTGTGAAGTACCAGGTGCACCTTGGGGCTGCATGGACGGCTCGGGGGCCGCTATCCTGCTTGCTAGTACAGTGGCCGCCTGGCTACAATCTAAATTGGCTTGTTGACTAATGAGCATCTTGTTCTGACAGGGTCATTTTAAGTTTGGACAAAGCCCCCCAAAGTGCGAGGACCCTGAAGAGTTACGCCTGCCTCTGACACCAAGAGCTGCGCTAGCATTTTACCTCCAGCTGCCTGCCCAAGAATACCCTTTACCAGGAAAAGGAAGAAAAGCTTGGCCTGGTTTCAGGCTCCTGCCAAAGGGATGCGGCTTGTGAAGCATGCAGCCAGTAGTGTGGGATCAGCTGTGAACGACCTGCCAGATGTTTAAGGTGCAGAAAGGAGTAGGAAGTCCTAAGGAAATGTGAAGCATAATAGAAACCGACAGACTCTACCAAGTCTCTTTCAGTGGGGAGTGTGTTCAAGGAAGCGCTCCAAGTGAAAGCCAAACGGCTGTTTGCCTGGTGGGGAGGAAAGGCAGCCGGGCTCTAGGCTGTGCACTTCTGAGCACCTGACCCTCAGCTCATGTGGAAGTGACCTGGGTTCTCAAAGTTACTCTTGTCTTGGTGGTTTTCAGACCAGCTCGGGGGGACATCCGGGCTGCAGGAACCGGCTGCGTCTTGTCATCATTCCAGACAGGGAATAGCAAGAGCAGCAAAGGGCCTTGCCCTTCGTTCTGCACTGGTGTTCTGAGCAGCGGGGTGAGCCGAGGTTTTGCTGGGGTCTTTGCCTTGCCGGGGAACATAATGGCTTCCGGATCGGAAGGGTGAGCCAGAGGTCTGTGTGCAGAGGGTGATATTACAGGCACAGTGCAGAATGACCGCTCGCGGGGACCCATGTGTGACCTGTCAGGAAGGCTCCAGGGATGCTCTTGCTGTGGTTTGTCTCTCCTCATAGCGGACCGGAGGAGTTAGACTGGCACAGACCTTTTCATTGGGTTAAATCTGGTTGGGGTGAGTTAGCTTGGAACCATGAGAAGCCAGGTTTAAATCAGAATGTCCACATCCCAAAGTGCCCCGACTTAGCTAAATCTGTTCAGAGTCCCCCCTTACTGAAAGGAGAACAGGTGTCAGCAATGTCACCTGGGCATCGCAGCAGGAAAGCTCTGGGAGCATGTACCATACGCACTCCTGGGGGGCCTGTTCTTGGATTGGGTAGGCCCTACAACAAACATAGCTTTTTGGCACTTAGCTCTGGAATAATTAACAGCCAGCTAGTCCCCTCCTCCCCCTTTAAAAAATATGGAGCTATTCCTTCCCACAAGAGATAAGCTAACCACCGGGCAGCCCTTCTCACGGAGTCAGCACAATGGGACATTGGTGCAAGTATCAGCTGGCCAGGCTAGGCACGTTCTGTGCAACAACTTGGCAGATATTTGTGTTTTGAATGAGAACTTACCCCCACCCCCCAGCTTGGTTTCTTCTGCTTCACCCTTCAGCAGAGTCTTAGATAAGGTTTGTGACCAGAGAGCCTGCTGCAGTGGACACGACTGAAATGCCATCCCTTTGCTGCAGGAGCAAGTAGATGGAGAAAAGGAGCAAGACCCTGCTTTAACACACACAGCTTTGCTCGGCAGATGGATCCAGCCGGACCCTCTGGCATTCAGGTGGATGGATTTATGCTTTGTCTGAGAGCTTTACCAGTGTATGTCATGGCTGACATACGAGCAAAGAGATTCTGAGTTAAGGCAGCGCCTCCACTTGGCGCTTAGTAGGCATTGCAGAAATGGGGGCATTAAGCTACAGGGAGTGAGGGTCAGCACAAAGGCTAACTACTACTCAGAGCCTACTTCCGGCCTCAGAGCAGGGCTAGCTAGGTCCTGTGGAGGATAGGGGTTGTGCTGGCCCTGCGCATAGAGGGGTGAATTCCACCCTGAGTGACTATTGAGCTTGGACCTCATTGCTTGTGCTTGCTGGTTGTGCTGTAGTGCACATTGTGGTGCAGTTGTGTTGTTTGGCAGGTGTAACGGAGTAGGAATACTGTGTGTGCCTCAGTTTCCCCAATGCATTTCTTGAGCGTCTATGTGAAGGGATAAGGATGTGTAGCTGATGCAAAGCAGAGCCTCTCTGCAGGTGTCCATACCTGAAGCTGTAATCTGACCCCAAGTGGGGGAGGGAGGTCACCTGACCTGGCTGAGCCAGGGGGGAGGAGGGGCTGGAGAGGGGGAGTTTCAGTTTGGAGGCTGAAGCTAGCTGGAGTCAGGCAGGGAAGGCAGAGGAGCTATCTGGCTCTCTGGCCCCCAAAATGGATCCAGCCGAGGGCTCATGCTCGCTGTCTGGTCTGGGTTAGACCAGGTAGAGGTCGTCGAATAAACCTCTGTTTTACTGGCTGGCTGAGAGTCACGTTTGACTGTGGATTTGGGGGGCAGAATCCATGGGCTCCCCCAGGACCCCGCCCGGGCGGGTTCGCTGGGGGAAGCGCACGGAGGGGCAGAAGGTGCTGAATGCTCCGAGGTCAGACCCAGGAAGGTTGAAGTGGGTACCCGGGAAGCCCCTAGCCTTGGAAACACGCTGTGTACGGAGAGGGGACACTTCCCCCAAAGTCCTGACTGGCTTCCTAGGGAGCGGTTCCAGAGCATCGCCCGGGCGCTACGTGACAGCAGGTATTTGCTCAGTGTGATGCCTGGTCAGCCCGCAAAGACCAGCCCGGGACTCAGACTGATTTTGCTAGTTATGCTGAATTGGAAAATAGAGAGAGACCCAGGTACTGTCGGAGCAGCTGGAGCTGCAGTTGTTGAGAAGCCAGGAGTGTGCACCCCCACCGGCCTGCAGTCCCTGACTGCTGGCGAAGGCTCCAGGCTTTGAGCCCGGCTTCCTTTCCCTCCTCTCCCGTGGCACCTCTATACTTAGACTGCAGGAAAGTTCTGATGGTTGCAGACACCTTTCCCCTGCCCCCCGCTGTCTCTCTGGTATGCTGAGCTCTCCTCGAATCCTAAGAAAGCTGATTGGAAGCTTTGATTATGAGAGAGGCAAGGTCAGGATGGGGGGCCATGCTGATGTGGCATGTGTCTTGGGGAGCAGGTTGCTGGGCTGTGGATAGCTGATGACCCTTTGCTGGCGATCTCCCGAGAGGAGGGTTTCTAGGGTTGATGAGCAGATTTGACCTACTCGTTTCAACCTCTGCTCTTCCGCATGTTGCCGTGGCTTGTCTGTGTCATTGAGCTCGACACCTGCTGCGGGTGGAAAGTGGCTGTTCTGTATCCAGCTCTTAAAGGGCAAAATTTTAGTGGCAGCCACGAGATCTCGGAGATTCCCACAGGAGCCTCGAGTCTGTCGAGCTGTCTCCGACTCCAGGAGCCCGTCCATCAGCTCTGTAAGTGGCCGTGCATTAGGGTTTGTGTCTGACCGTTTGGGTTCTAATACTGAGACCTCGTCATTCTCCAGAGCCAGCTCTGAATCACAGCTGTTACTTTTCCGTGTCAGAAAGTCTCCATCTCCTCTTTGGAGAGGTTGGGGGTGGGGAGCCAGCTTTAGAGGCTCCTGCTGTCTCTGTTACACTGTTCTTCCCACTTCCTTTGCCTTTTGCTCCAAGTCATGGCCCTAGCCTGCTAGAGATGTGTAGAGATTTGTGGTTGCTGAGAGAAATTGGCCAGCAATGGAGCTCTTGAGCTGAGCTCCCATGGCATGAGCATCCGGATGGAGCTTTCCAATAAAAGGTTACAAAGCACATGCTGAAAATGTAAGTTGAGACTGTAACATACAGTGAAACCATGTAAGGTTTGAGGAGCCCTTTGCATCTGCTGGCAGCAGGGCCTGTCTGCGTGCCGGGTGAGTGCCCTTCCCATGGGGACGCTTGTTTAAGCTAGGCTGGAGACCAGGCGCTCCATTGCCCAAACGCTGTGGTTCTCTCTCTCCCTTTCTGCATGCGTCCCTGCAGTGCTACGTGTTCCCACCTTGGCAATGGCTTTAAGCACTTTGGTCTGGTTTATGCTGCCCACCCAAGCCATGTCTGCAGCCTGTTGAACTGGAACGGAGCTAAAACCAGGTGCAAATGAAGTTAAAAGTCCAGTGTGGAAAGGCCCTTAAAGAACCCTCTTGATTTGGCAGGCCTGAAATTTGAGTGACTTTTTTTCCTTGTGTATTTGCAAAGCTGAAACAATTCTTTCCAGTTCTTCAAACCCAATGTTTCCATTCTCCATTTCTCTTTACAATCCATCAGTAAAGTAACGTGGCACCCAGCATGGCTACAGGGTAACACAGCAGTGGGAACAGCCTCACAAGAACACAGCGTTACCATCCAACTTCCTGGAGGGGTGGCGAAAGAGAGGAGAACAAGCCCGTGGTGTCTCCAAGTGGTGTGGGAGGAATGGGGTAGAAGGACACGGAGGACACAAGACTGTTTCACAGTGTGTCAGTCTTGGCAGCTACGGACCATCTCTGGACTTTGTCTGAACAGAGCACCGAGATGTGTCCTTGGGGAACCTGCCTGTGTTGGCCTAACAGTTTTCTTTCCATCCCTGTGTGGTATTGATTCCCTGACAACAGGCAGAGGATCTCGTGTGTGAACTGTAGTGTGGTGGTTAGTGGGCTGAATGTAGCTAGTTGGAAGACTGGGGTGCATTGTGTATGGAGAGCTTTTAATCCTCTGCTCGTTACAGCCCTTCACATCCCTGGATCACACAGCGCTTTCCTGAGGAAGCTGTGGTGTTTATCCCCATTTACAGGTGGGGAAACTGAGGCACAGACTTGCCCGAGGTCGACACCCAGTTGGCAGCAACAGAGCTCAGGAATCCTGGCGCTACCTGCTTGTGCTGCCTCTTGATCATGCCTGCATCGCATGTGCTTTCCTTTAGCCCTAGAGCTGCCAGCGGTCTGACTGGCTGGTTGGATTGTGTGTGGCACACCGCTCTGCTGATTGGGCAGTGACCCTCCAGGGAGAACAGCCTCCTGTTGCATCGCTAGTCTCTGAAGTGTGTCCTGTTCCTGTCTTGGCAACCCCTTTCCCCGTGCCCAGTGCCAAGACAGGGTGAAATAACTTGGAGGCCTCCCCAAATTCCTGGGCTGCTGGTTTGCTGTCAGGATGTTTGTTCCCAGGCGATGCGGTTACACTGTTAACATTTCAGCTGCTGCTAGCTCGGCGCATGGCTGGTGCACCTTGGGGTCTGACATGACATCCGCCTCCGGCCAGAGAGGGAAGGGAGAGACCCAGCCAGAGGGCTGGTCCTGTGTTAATGAGGAGGTGGGTTTAGATGGCGCTTTGACTATTCGCTGAAGTGTGTCCTGAACATCCGGCCAGTTGAATGTAACTCTGAACCCAGGGATGCCACCCAAAGGTGCAGAGGAACCAGGAGGGAGAGGGGCACAGGTCAGAAGTCTCTTGCAACATTGGTAACGCTGAACAAAATGTCCAGGCTGGCCTTCCAAAAGTTAACTACTGAGCGTCGACTTAATACAGCTCTAAAACTTTACGTAAGAGCGGCCATAGTGGGTCAGAGCAAAGGTCCCTCTAGTCCTGTCCTCTGACAGTGACCAATGCCAGGTGCCCCAGAGGGAATAAACAGAATAGGGAATCATCAAGTGATCCATCCCGTCGCCCATTCCCAGCATCTGGCAAACAGAGGCTAGGGACACCATCCCTGCCCACCCTGGCTAATAGCCATTGATGGACCTATCCTCCATGAATTCATCTAGTTCTTTTTTTAACCCTGTTATGGTCTTGGCTTTCACAACATCCTCTGGCAAGGAGTTCCACAGGTTCACTGTACGTTGTGTGAAGAAATACTTCCTTTTGTTTGTTTTAAACCTGCTGCCTATTCATTTTATTTGGTGACCCCTAGTTCTTGTGTTATGAGAGAGAGTAAATAACACTTTCCTATTCACTTTCTCCACACCAGTCATGATTTCATAGACCTCTATCATATCTCCCCTTAGCCGTCTCTTTCCCAAGCTGAAAAGTCCCAGTCTTATTAGTCTCTCCTCATATGGAAGCCGTTCCATACCCCTCATCATTTTTGTTGCCCTTTTCTGATCCTTTTCCAATTCCAGTATATCTTTTCTGAGATGGGGTGACCACATCTACATTTAGTACTCAAGATGCGTGTGTGCCATGGATTTATATAGCGGCAATAGGACATTTTCTGTCTTATTCTCTATCCCTTTCTTAAGGATTCCCAACATTTTGTTTAAGATTAGCAGCCGTGTTAGTTTGTATCCATAAATAAGACAAGGAAGACTTTGTAGTAGCACCTTGTTTGCTTTTTTGACTGCTGCCGCACAGTAATTTAGACTCCATCATTTTACATGTATAGTTAGGATTATGGTTTCCAATGTGCATTACTTTGCATTTATCAGCATTGAATTTCATCTGCTGTTTTGTTGCCCAGTCACCCCGTTTCGTGAGATCCTTTTGTAGTTCAAATGATATTCATGTATGTGTCTGACAATTTTCTTTGTGACTATAGTTTCAACCAGTTTGCCCAGTACTGACGTCAGGCCTACTGGGCTGTAATTGCTGGGATCACTGCTGGAGCCCTTTTTAAAAATTGACATCACATCAGATATCCTCCAGTCATGTGGTACAGAAGGTGATTTCAATGATCGGTTACAATGGTAGGTTCAAGAATAGCAGCCGTGTTAGTCTATCTGTAAAGAAAGCCAGGAATACTTGTAGCACCTTAGAGACTAACTAGTTTATTTCAGCATAAGCCTTTGATGAAGTGAGCTATAGCCCACGAAAGCTTATGCTGAAATAAACTAGTTAGTCTCTAAGGTGCTACAAGTATTCCTGGCTTTCTTTAATGATAGGTTAGTAGTTGCGCAGTTCCACATTTGGGTTCCGTCAGAACCCTTGGGTGAATATCATCTGGTCCTGGTGACGTAGCACTGTTTAGTTTATCAGTTTGTTCCAAAACCTCCTGTTAATGACTCCTCAGTCTGGGACAGTTCCTCAGATTTGTCACCTAAAGAGAAGGGCTCCGGTTTGGGGGAATCTCCCTCACATCCTCGGCCGCAAAATCTCCTTATCGTCCTTGAGTGCTCCTTTAGCACCTCGATCCTTCTGGTTTTTAGCTGGCTTCCTGATTCTAAAAAAGTTTTGCTGTTACTTTAGTCTTTGGCTAGCTGTTCTTCGCATTCTTTTTTGGCCTTCCTAATTACATTTGTACACTTCATTTGCCAGAGTTTATGCTCCTTTCTATTTTCCTTTACTGTGCAGAGGAAAAATGCTGCTTTGAACCATCACGATTTAAATGAAACAAGATCAGAAATAGTTTCCTTACCTTGTCAAATATTTCTTTAAACGTCCCCTTTATTTACATTTAGCACAGTAATGTACTATAGTTGCTTTTCTTTTAGTCTCTGCCCTTGCCTGGTTGCGTACTTGTGGTTCCAAATGAGGTGTGTGGTTGACTGGTCAGTTCATAACTCCGGTGTTTTCATAATTCTTTGTTGCTTTAGGTTTCCCTTGGAAGGCCCTCCTGGCTCTGTTCTTCTCTTCCTTGTCCTGCCTCCAGAAAGTGGAAATCTCTCCCTGGGCTTGATGGGGGGATGGCCCTTTTCCAGAGGAGAGAAGTGGCAGGAGTCTGCGGTGGCTGCCCTGGTGGATTTTCCGAAATTCAGTGGTGTGTGGCAGTCAGTTTAGGACACTCCTACGTCTCCTAGGTAAAGAAAGGTGCATGGGGGAGCGAGGAAGTTTAGTGACTACGTGTGAGGAGCGAAGGGGAGAGCAGAGTGGGGAGGAGGCGATGACAGGAAGATGGCGCTCCCAGCTGGGATGAGGAATTGGGGGTTCAGGAGGAGATGTTGGGGTGTGGGACTGAACAGAAGGGTAAAGCTCGGGGGTGGGTGGGAGCTGTCCGTGCAGGGCTGAGAGTTGGAGCTGCGGGAGCAGATGAGGCGTAGCCCCGAGGGACCTGGCAGCAGGGGTCTGGGGCCTCCTTCACTCTGTGGACTCCTCTGGAGCACGCAGGAACAGAATGTCATCAGCACACGGAGCATTGTCTCATCCTTCGGAGACAGCTTGTTAGCAGCAGGGTTGTTTGTTGGTGTCGCTTTGCCTGTGACACGCACATTCTGCACACGACAACTCAGGACAGCTGAAAGATGCAGTGGGTGAGACGGGAAGTGGGTTCCCTAACGATGGAAACATCAACATACAGTGAACGCTTCCGCAGAGCAAACCTGACGCTAATGAGCAGCCGTCAGGATTACGGCCTCGTTAGTTACCAAAGCATGCATCCCGGTCCCTTCACTAATGCTCCCAAGGCACAGAGACCCTTATGTAGGGGGTTGATAGTATGGTTACCCATCGACACTAACTCAATAAGAGAGGCAGGATGGTCCAGTGGTTAGGGTGCTGGCCTGGGCATTGGGAGTCCTCATTCAGTTCCCTCCTCCCTAGGTGACCCTGGGCAAGTCTGTCTCTTCTTACTCGATGTATCTCATTTCCCCATAGGGGGTTACTAGCACTCCCTTACTCGGGGTTCTGGGAGGAGAGATTGGGGGGTTACTAGCACTCCCTAACTTGGGGTGCCGGGAGGAGAGATTGGGGGGTTACTAGCACTCCCTAACTCGGGGTGCCGGGAGGAGAGATTGGGGGGTTACTAGCACTCCCTTACTCGGGGTGCCGGGAGGAGAGATTGGGGGGTTACTAGCACTCCCTTACTCGGGGTGCCGGGAGGAGAGATTGGGGGGTTACTAGCACTCCCTAACTCGGGGTGCCGGGAGGAGAGATTGGGGGGTTACTAGCACTCCCTAACTCGGGGTGCCGGGAGGAGAGATTGGGGGGTTACTAGCACTCCCTTACTCGGGGTGCCGGGAGGAGAGATTGGGGGGTTACTAGCACTCCCTTACTCGGGGTTCCGGGAGGAGAGATTGGGGGGTTACTAGCACTCTCTAACTCGGGGTGCCGGGAGCAGAGATTGGGGGGTTACTAGCACTCCCTAACTCGGGGTGCCGGGAGGAGAGATTGGAGGGTTACTAGCACTCCCTAACTCGGGGTGCCGGGAGGAGAGATTGGGGGGTTACTAGCACTCCCTAACTCGGGGTGCCGGGAGCAGAGATTGGGGGGTTACTAGCACTCCCTTACTCGGGGTGCCGGGAGGAGAGATTGGGGGGTTACTAGCACTCCCTAACTCGGGGTGCCGGGAGGAGAGATTGGGGGGTTACTAGCACTCCCTAACTCGGGGTGCCGGGAGGAGAGATTGGGGGGTTACTAGCACTCCCTTACTCGGGGTGCCGGGAGGAGAGATTGGGGGGTTACTAGCACTCCCTTACTCGGGGTGCTGGGAGGAGAGATCTGCTCAGATACTATGACGACGGGGGCAATGGAAGAACAGACAGGCTATGTACAAGCCTGTGCTCATTATTGGCTTTCCATAGCTCGGGTACAGAATCTCCAATTTTAATGACACAAAAGGAAGAGGGGGGAACAGCTGAGAGCTTCTCTGTCTGCCTGTGCTGTGCTCCACATGAGCAGTGTCCCTCTCCCTCCCTCCTGCTCATCCTCTCACTGGAGGGTGGAAGTAGATGGACCACTCCTGTCCTCTGCCCTGCTCCAGACATTGGGGGGTTCCCTGTGGGGTTTGCCAGGCCTGGAGGTAGCCTTGCCATGCAGAACTGCTTTTGAGGGGAGTTGCTGTAAAGAGCAGCTTGCAGCTCTCCCCCTGTAGACAGTGCTGGGAACGATATAATCCTCTGCCAACCACAGTCATTGGGAACCCAGAGCAGGTGACTCCCCAAAGCAGTACGGGGTCACGGTTCCTGTGCGGTGAGGCTGCGCTTGTGCCAAGTGTGTTGGCACCATACAGGAGTCTGGGTGGGGAGGTTGCATTACCTTCTCGCACTAACGAACCCTGCTCCAGCCCACTGTGCTGGGAGAGGATTTTGCCTGGGGAGTGAAGAGTGAGTGGAGTGGATCTTGTGAAATCAGGGTGAAGCGGAGAGTGATCAGGAAATGTCTGTTTGCAGGGAAAGGGGGCTGGCTTGTTGCACTCCCCCCTGGGGCAGGGGCGGTTCTGTGATGCTCTCGGGAGGAACCCCGGAGCCGCCCATGTCTGAATGCCCGGCCGGAGCTGTTCAAGGTGCAGACCTGCTGCAGGGAGGCCCACGCTCTCCTAAGCTGCATGGAATGTTTCTGTTCTTAATTTAAATAAAAATGATCCATTTTTTGGAAACCGGAAATTATAGACATATTTTGGCCATTGCTCGCGAAACCTCCCTGTGTGTGGAGCGGAATACCACGGGCTTCCCGCCCCTCCTTTACAATGCTGTGGAAGGGTTATGGTTAACTTGCGGTGCCTGGTGTTCACGGCAGCAGCTGGTCCGGTTATGGGGTGTGTGAGAGGTGAGCTGTGTAGGGTGTTATGCAGACAAAACCACACGGGGTCATTTCAGGGGACAAGACAAGATGCCCCATTTATTATGATAACACAATTTTATTTATGACCAGTAAGGGATATTTAACCCCTGTGTACATGTGTACACACACACACACACACACACACACACGGGCTGGGTCTCTGTTCGGCAGGCACCGATGCCCTTTCATGTTGGCAGCAGAATGTTACCCTCCAAAGTCTTTCATTTTACCCATCCTTTGTAGGCCTTAGTTTGAATCCAGAGTCTCTAGGTCATGCTGTGTCATGCTGCCTCTGGATTCGGTGTGATTGATTATCTGTCAGTTGCAGACTGGGACTTGGCTTTGATGTTCCTTCCCTTGTACCTTTGTTCTTTTCTTTTCCGGGTGGACTCCTCTTCCTTTGTCAGGGCTGCTGTCTGCATCTTCAGCCCTTGTGTTTGCGCTTTCTTTCATTGGGCCAGGCCGGGGCTAGAAGTTGATTTCATTAGCCATACATTTCTCATTCACACATCTAAACTAAACCAAGAAGATTACATCAGGGGTTTGCAAAATGAAGGCTGCAGCAGGGTTTACAAAATGGAGTGAGCATTTTAAAATGGAGTTTGAGTTACGATATGGACAAGTGTAAGGAATGGCAAACAGTGAGCAGAAGTGACAATGTTGAAACAGTGCAAGTCTCCCTGATTTAAGCAGCAATTGGATTGAAAGTGAAACTTACAAGGGTAGCAGGGCTGAACAGCTATGGCTCTTAACAAGCAGCTTAATTGTATTTGGGTACCCAGTTTTCAGAATGAATGTTTCATTCATAAAAATTTACTTATGAAGTGATATTAATAATAGAATTTAAAGAAAAGAAACAATCTCATTTATAACAGAGTCCTGTGGCACCTTAAAGACTAACTATAAAGTATTGAAGCATAAGCTTTCGTGGGCTAATACCCACTTCGTCGGATGCAAGCAGTGGAAGTGTCCAGGGGCCTACTTTTCTATACCTGCCCCTGAACACTTCCACTGCTTGCATCCGGCAAAGTGGGTATTCGCCCACGAAAGCTTATGTTTCTATACTTTATAGTTAGTCTTTAAGGTGCCACAGGACTCTTTGTTACCTCTGCTATTCCAGACTAACACGGCTACCTCTCTGATTCTTAATCTCATTTATCAGTCCTACAAGGGTCTCTGTAGAGCCCCTCACCCTGCTCTCTGAGCACACAGGGCTGCGTGGCGGGTAAGAAGTGACGGGGCAGGAGCAGAGTTGGAGGAGAGGATATTTGACAGACCCTCGCAATTGTTCCCTCGGATACTTGTGGTTTCAGAGAGATGCCATGATACCAGGCAGGGCCCGTTGAAGTGGCCGTAGCGGGTATGTTCATTTCACCCTGTAAACAGGGACTCCCAGCGCGGAGGCTGCCTCCTTTGGGGAAGGCCCAGGGGATGGGAGCTGGGGGCTTGCACCCCAAGGCTCTTCGAGCATTGCAGGGTGCTCCGGAGGGTTCCTAGCTCTTTAAAGCGGGTCTCCAGAGGAGAGGAGAAAGCCCTGCTTTGTCCCTCCAGGCCAGCTCCTGGGAGCCAGGACAGCAGTATCCCTCCCTGCCCTGGTCATCCCGCTCTGCTTAGCTGGAAGTGTCCCAGGCCATGGGGTCAGGTCATGGCCCACCTTGTAGCTTCTGAGCTGGTCTGCGGTGGCTGGAAAGGGAGCAGGCTGGCAGGATGGAGCGGTCCCTGCTATTCAGGGCTCTTTGGCAATGATCTCCTCTAGGCCAGTGACTCACTCCAAGCATGTTCGGGCCAGTTCCCATGCCTGCTTCCAGCTGCCTCCCAGTAAGCTCTGTGTGCTCCAGCTCCCTAGTGAACCAGAGCCACCCCAAAGCCCCAGCTCCCTGCCTAGGCAGTGGCTCCTGTGTGCTCCTACGCCCCGCCCAGAAGGGAATAAACTTGCACTGGGCTGGGGACCTTGGGGGGCGGGCGGAGGATGGTGCTGAGGAAGGGGAGGGAACTCCAGCTACAGGGCTAGGCTGGTCCTGCTGCGATTCTCTGTAAGGTCGGGAGGAATGAGCGGAATCTGCTGGTGGAGCAGGGGCCAGAGGGAGAGGCGTCCCGGAGCCGAGAACCAGAGCCGCGGGGGCTGGGGCTCCGTCTCTGGGCAGCCCTCTGCTTGTTCCCAGCGGCCCCCGATACCTGGCCAGTCAGTCATTCTGTGGCTAACTCGCCGTGCCTCGCTGTGTGGGCAGGCTGGGCGCTCGGCTCTCGGGGAGGAGAGGGGCCAAAGGCTTGTCCGGTGTGTGTGCTGGGCTCTGAACAGCACCCTCCCTCCCCCCACAGTCCTTCTGAGCATCCTCAGCCCCCCACCCCGCTCTGCCGGGGCCCACTTGTGGTCTGTAGTGTTGAGGAGAGAGCGCTGCCCCCAGCCTGGCCCTTGCTCCGGGGAATGGATCGCCTTGTATGTGTGCGAGTGTCTCTGCCGTGCTGCGGGGGAGGCGACTGATCCAGGCATGCTCTGGGCTTTGTCCCGAGTGGATCGCAGCCCCCGTGTCTCTCGACCCTTCAATCTGGACCGCAGGGCCACCAAGCAGGGGCCGTTTTGCAGGGCCCAGGGCTGCCTGTTTACAAGGAATGGAGGAAATTGCGGCCGGCCTCATCTGCCCTGAGGAGGAGAGTCCCGGGCCTGCATGCACTGTGCCCAGCGAGATCCGCCGCCACCCCGGACCGCCCCGGGCGAGCTGATCTTCCCACCCCCAGAATGCTCTACTGGGGAGAGATGGGGCTTTGTCTGGGATTGCTGTGCAGGCCCCCAGTGGAGTGACGGGACCTGAGGGAGGGGGACAGATCCTGTGCGAGACTCCCTGGAGCTCTTTCTGCAGCACAGAGTTCCTGTCCCATCCGGGGGGGACTAACTGTTGGGGGCCATGTTGGGGGCTCTCTGTGATATAGGCACCTATTCCCCCCCACCGCCTGTCCTGGTATTTGACACTCGCTATCTGGGATAGCCGTGGTTTGAGAATTGGCCTGCTAGACCCAGTCCCACAGTAAAATGGGCTGCACCTGGAGTCGGCCCGGCTGCGTGGGAAGTGTGGGTGGAGCGTGGCAGGGGAAGGCGGTGGGCACCTGGAGTCGGCCCGGCTGCGTGGGAAGTGTGGGTGGAGCGTGGCAGGGGAAGGCGGTGGGCACCTGGAGTCGGCCCGGCTGCGTGGGAAGTGTGGGTGGAGCGTGGCAGGGGAAGGCGGTGGGCACCTGGAGTCGGCCCGGCTGCGTGGGAAGTGTGGGTGGAGCGTGGCAGGGGAAGGCGGTGGGCACCTGGAGTCGGCCCGGCTGCGTGGGAAGTGTGGGTGGAGCGTGGCAGGGGAAGGCGGTGGGCACCTGGAGTCGGCCCGGCTGCGTGGGAAGTGTGGGTGGAGCGTGGCAGGGGAAGGCGGTGGGCACCTGGAGTCGGCCCGGCTGCGTGGGAAGTGTGGGTGGAGCGTGGCAGGGGAAGGCGGTGGGCACCTGGAGTCGGCCCGGCTGCGTGGGAAGTGTGGGTGGAGCGTGGCAGGGGAAGGCGGTGGGCATCTGGAGTCGGCCTGGCTGCGTGGGACGTGTGGGTGGAGCGTGGCAGGGGAAGGCGGTGGGCATCTGGAGTCGGGCAGGGTGTCCTGCTGTTGTCAGCACCATTGGCCTCCAGCTAATCCTCTGAAAAACAGCGAGTCCCGGCAGCTGCCATCCGGAAAACTTCCTGCTTTGTGTCAGCCTGGCCCGGGGCCGGCTGAGCTGCCCAGAGCAGGCTGTGGTGTTCCGTGTGGCAGAGACTCCCCCGCTTTGTCTGCGAAGTGGTCTGCTTGCTGCAGAGTTGGGGAGCTGTTCCCTGCCCTAGCTGGTGGGTTCTCCAGTGACTGAGCATGCGGAGGATAGACCTGCCCCCCACCTCCTGTGTTCCAGGGGGAGATCAGGGCTCATGGCCTGCAGCCCTGGGCGTGTCTGCGCTTGGCAGATGGGACTGGCACACCAGACTGGGCTCAGAATCGCCCCAGGCACCTCCTGGCTGCAGCCGCCGCCACATTCCTGAGTCGTGCATCACTTTCCAGCATCCAGGCCTTGTGAGTCGGCTGCCCCGTGCTCTGTGGGCTGTAGGATTTGGCTCTGTGGCTGCTCAGTCCTGGCCTTTCTCCTCCCCTTGGCAGAGGGAGGGATCGCCACAGGCCGGGGCAGCTTTCCTGTTTTGGGTGTCAGGGCCTCAGGCTTTGTGGGCTGTGGGTCTTCATGGACCCCCCCGCCCCCATGTTCTGTGGAGCTGAACGGTGCAGCTGAGCCCTGAGTCACTAACGACCCCATGGCCTTTTCCCACGGGGGGGCCAGCCCCCAGCACTCCGGCCAACCCCACTCGGAGCGATCGCATCAGCCATGCTGCAGCCTCACCACCTGCGCCAGCGGCTTTGCTTTCACACCCGCCTGCGTCCCCCCACCCCGTCTCCCCGAGGGACGTGCTCCAGAGCCAGGCTTGTGCTCCCGACGCCTCTGCTTCTCCCGGTGGCAAATCGGAGCCTTGGGTGCAGGCGTGGAGCGCAGCCAGCCGGGAGCGGGAGGCCTGCGCCATCTCCTGGGCACAGTGGGTTTTGAAGGCCATGGCAGCCTTTAAAAAGCGGGAGATTGTTTTTGGGCCTTTGTGTGCGCTGCGCCCTCCACATGCGGGCTGTGCTCGGGGGGTTCTCGCCCCCTCGGGGGCTGCTGCACCATGTCACTCCCACCCAGGCCGGAGAGATCAGGGCTGCCACCTTCTCTCCCACGCTGGGGACTCTGTGATCAGACACACAGGCTGTCTCCCTGGCCAACACCATGGGCTTATTGGACTCTCGCCAGGTGCCTGTTGGTGAGGGGAGGGTCCTGTCCTATCTCCAGCACTGTAGCATGGGGTCCTCTTAGCATAATTCCCCCAGTTTGCGCCCAGGCCCCTGAGAGCAGAGCAGAGGTGCGCTGGTTGGTTTCTCCCTGGCTACGGCCTGCTCACTCAGTTTCCCTGGGCTCAGGCCGGTTCCTGTGCTCCCGGGATTGGATTCAGGGGGACAAGAGTTCACTTCCCCGTCTTCGCCCACCCCCTGGGAATAGTTCACTGCACATGTTAAAGGTCAGGGCACTGTTCCAATTCTATAGGGACAGTCCTGATTTTTGGGTCCGTTTCCTGTATAGACTCCTATTACCCCCCCACCCCCATCCCGATTTTTCACACTTGCTGTCTGATCACCCTACTTGAAACCCAAAGCAGATCGGAGATGAAAATGGAGGCCCAGGGTTTTTAAGCCTTTTGGCCCGAGGAAACAATAGTCTTGTGCCTTCTCTCAAACATCATGGCAATTAGCACAGGGTCATTTAGCCATTGAACAGTTCAGATCTAGGTTACCACAATCTTCAAAGGAGTATAGACAAATACTACACATGATCTGGGCTATTGCACTCAAGTGTCTTCCTAAATCTTTGTTGTTCCTTTTTTGATTTTTGAATGAAAACCATAGCAATAGATCAGACTTGTTTGCTTACATCACAAGACCTGGGCAAACATCTACCTTTCTATCTCTAACAATGCAGACTTGCAGTTCAAAGCCTTGTTCATTTACATATCTTCCTAACCAGTCTCTGAGGTTTGGCCCTGGGTCATCGTCTGGGACTTTAATGAACTCTTTCAGTGGGATAACACAGGCTCTGGTCGCTGCCCCCTAGGCTGAGCCCGGAGAGGACGCGGTGATTAAAATCTAGCGCTGTCCCTGGCAGAGCTGCAGCTGGGGGAAGTTGAGGAACCCAGCCTGGCTGCTTGGCGCACGCGTTTCCCCTGGATCTGGAGCAGGTTATCCCTTCCCTGAGTCACTGCCCCCCCTGCTCCCCTGGAGACCTGGCTGCCAGCAGAGCAAGCGGCCACCTGGGGAGCGCGGCTGCACTTCTGCTGCTCCCCGGAGGGGCTATTTGTGCTCTGTGGACACTCCCTGTCTCCCAGGCTTCAGTCAGCCTGCGTCAGGCCTGCACACCGGGAAGAGCAGCCGTGGCACGGCTGTCCGACACACCCTGGGCCGGGGAGGTCTCCGCTCAGGCCCCTCTCGCGTGGGGATGATCTTCCCTGTCACACGAGCCGGTGGCCAAAGGCTCCCTGGTCCAGGTGCGGGTCCCGGGCCCGTTTCCCCTGGGTAGCTGGCAGCGGGGCGGGTGAGGTGCTCGCGGCGGCCGCGCTCCCCATGGAGGAGGGTTTCCTTCCGCAGAGCAGCTCTTAGCAGCCCGGCTGCCAGACGCCCACATCACTTCCTCTCCCGGCAGCGAGGCCCGTACCCCGGCGGGGCGGCTCTTCCCATGTGTGCATTCAAAGGCCAGGCAGAGGCGAGTGGGGAACGGGGGGTGGGGGCCGGCGAGAGGGAGCAGGGCAGGCTTGTGCTCTGCCCTGCATTCTTGGGCTATTTTTAGGGTGGCTGTGTCAGCCCAGCTGTCCCTGGGCCTCCGGTGTTGGCGCTGGGGAGCTGACACTTGGCTTACCTATCGCGTTACGCTCGCTCTCTCTGCAGCAGACGCCCTGCCCGGCTGCCTGCTCGGCACTCTCCTCTCGGGCACTGCCAGGGCCCCAGCCTCACCTCTCCAGGTAAGGGCCCCTTCCCCTCGCTCTGAGTGCCTGGAACGGGCCCACAGCTCCGAGGTGGAGCGCTCCCGGCGGGGCCAGGCTGGCCTATTTGTAGCTGCTTCCCGGGGTGTATTGGAGACGTGCTCATGGTTCCCAGGCATTTTCCCTGCCATGGCTCAGTCTGACGGGCATCCAGGCTTTGCAGGTGCCCTGGGGGAAGTCTGGAGCCTGTGGGCGAGGTTTGGTTTCCCTCGTGGCCTGCTGGGAGTGCGGGCGGCTCCTGCCCGCTGGTGAGGAGTGTGGTCCCCGGAGGAGAGCCCTGGTTCACCGTCCTGGTGACTCTAACAGACTCGCTAAGGTCTAGAGAAACCGGCAGGCGCTGGGAGGGCAGCAGGGGCAGGCTCTTGAGTGCTTCCCAGGGCCATAGCAGTGCCCCCCGGGGAAGGCTCGCGCGGGTTGGACGGTGTGTGTCACTGAGCCTGCTCCGCCTTGGCACCGGCTCCTGAATTGGAAGGCCGGGCGGCCGGAGAGTTCTGCTCCCAGGCCCTGCCCTGGAGATGTGCCGGCAGGGTCAGTTCTCCAGTCGGGGGCTGCTCTGGAGTGGCTTTCTGGGGCCGGACAGGGCTGTAGTGCAGGCAGGCATGGGGAGCAGGCCGAGCCCTGGATGTGCCGCCTCTGGTGAAGCTTGCGGTGAAAAGGGCCGTGGGGCTGCAGGCCGAGCCGGGCTCTCCTGCTCCTCCGGACAGGGCCAGGGGTGGCCGTGACTTGGGCTGCCTGGACTGCACTGAGCGGTGTTGGCTGGGAGATGAGTACGTCTGCTCCCACAGCAGGGATTTCCCTGCCCTGGGGCCGGGCTGTGTGCCCATCACCGTAGTGTCTGGGTGCTGGTGAGTTTATTCTTGGGCGTCCCTGAATTCCCCTCTGGATCTGCAGCGTTGGCTTAAGCTAGGGGTAAGCAGTTCTCTCTTGTCAAGGTCCACACTCCAGGGGAAATGAGAAGAAGATTTTGCAGTTTGTTCACCAGGGTCTGGAGATCTGGCTTTGGCCCCCACTCCGCCTACTGACCCCCCTCGCTTAAATCCTTGCTTGGTAAAGGGCCAGCCTGGAGCCTGTGGTTACCGAGCAAACCCACGGAGACAGTCCCTGCTGTCTGGGGCCGGCTGAGCAGTGAGGCTGGGGTCTGCTGGTCTTGTGTGAGAGGGAGACCCCCTGGAAAGTCAGTGCTTGGCCGGGGAGAGGCTCCCCTCTGAGCCGGGGCTGACGGAGCCGGAAGCAGGAAACCTGTCTGATGCCTCTGCCTCCAAATTTGTGGTTGAGTTTTGACAAGTTCCGAGTCCTGGCAGGGGAGGGGGGGAAAGCAGCAGCTCACTTCCCCAAGGGGGTTCCCTCCCCCAGCTCCATCCGAGCCCCGCGGGCAGGGGTCTGGGCGGGCCAGCCCGCCACAGCCCTCACACCGTCGTTGCCCAGGGGCTTATTGCCCTGTTGGGCTCACTGAAACGCCGGGGCTGTGGTGCCGCACGAACGCGCAGTCAGCCTCTCAGAATAAATGGTGAGTGGCGCGGGTGGGGCCGGCTGGGGCGGGGGGAGATGCCCAGTGGGACGAGGTCCCTCCTCCCCGAAGTTGGCTGGCTCGGGGGGCTGTCAGCCCAGCGGTTGGGTTTGAATGTATTTAAACCCCCCTCCCCGCCCCCCCCCGGCCCGGAGAGCCCCCGACTCTTGTAATAGCTCTCGTTGTTTTAAATCTCCCTGGAGGGCTCCCCCCTTTCCCTGCCTTCCCCCCGGGCGCATCCCCTGCTGAATGGCCCTGCGCCTTGCCCGGCATTCCTCTGGAGGGAGACGCACGATCATGGCGTGTTGTAATTTCACCTCTCCCCTTCCTTCCTCCAGTCGGGGTCGCTGCCCCAGCTCCGGCTCCATGTGACCTCGTCATGGCCTTTTCGTCGCGGTTTGCATTCTGGGAACAGAAGGGAAGTCTCTCCTCCACTTGCCGTCCCTTTGTGCCGTGTGTGTGCCCAGCAGACAGCATGGTACCAGGGAGCCGCCCCTAGTTTGCCAGTTCGGGGAGCTCGCAGGATGAGGGGTCCCCCCCTTGCTCGCGGGGGTTGGGGGTTGGGGGGGCACAGCAATGCAGCACACCCCTCAGGCACTTAGCTTCAAACCGCTGTTGAGCTTCTGCCTGGTGCCACCTCGGGTGCGGTTCCCCCAGCACAGCGGGCCAGCACGGGGCGGAAGTGGGGTTTCAGTCACGTCCTCTGCACAAGGGCCAAATTTCCCCCTTGAGAACTGAGCAAACTGGGAGCTGCTCCCCCCGTCACTAACATCGGCCTGGTAAATGCTCTGTAAGCAGCACGCACATCTGGGCTCCTGGTCCAGCCGTAAGAACATTCCTGTCACCCAGTGTCACGGTGCGCCCGGGCGATGCTCTGGAACCGCTCCCTAGGAAGCCAGACAGGACTTCAGGGGAAGTGTCCCCTCTCCGTACACAGCCTGTCTCCAAGGCCAGGAGCTTCACGGGTCCCCACTTCCACCTTCCTGGGTCTGACCTCGGAGCATTCAGCATCTTCTGCCCCTCCGTGTGCTTCCCCCAGCGAACCCGCCCAGGCGGGGTCCCGGGGGAACCTGTGGGTTCTGCACCCCAAATCCACAGTCAGACGTGACTCTCAGCCAGCCAGTAAAACAGAGGTTTATTCGATGACTGGTACCTGGTCTAACCCAGACCATACAGCGAGTGTGAGCCCTCAGCTGGATCCATTTTGGGGGCCAGAGAGCGAGGCAGCCAGACTGAGCTCTCTTTGCCCTTCCCTGCCTGACTCCAGCTAGCTTCAGACTGAGACTTCCTCGTCCGCCCTCCCCTGCATTCCTTTCTCTTTGTCCCCTTCAGGGCAGGAGGTCAGCTGACCTCTCTCCAACAGGTTCCGAGGTAGAGAGGTGGGGGGAAGGGTCAGGGCATTGTCTGCTTGCTTCCACTGTTTCTCTGCTTTGCACCATCTACACATCCTTATCCCTTCACATAGACACTTAAGAAATGCATAGGAGAAACTGAGGCACACACACAGTATTCCTACTCCGTCACACCCTGGCTGGGGATCTGTGCAGGGAGCACAGGAGGGCCCGCGGCGGCTGTGCGCTCACGATGTGGCTTTGGCACTGTGGAGCAGGAGCAAGGCCCAAACCAGCATGAGCTGTTCTTGGGGAGACAGGGGCCGACCTGACTCTCACGTGCCAGCAGTAACCCAAGCTGGTGAGGGAGGATTCCCTTCCGCGCACTGACCTCAGCGGGGGGGACGTCTTTGGTAGCATGAGTCAAGCTGGAGCTAAATGCAGTCTCTGAGCTTCCAGGGGGGGGATCTCCTTGGGGGGCGTTTAAATGCTCTGGAGAAGCTTCCCAAGGTGTGGTCATCGCTCCTGATCCGGAGAGCTCCGTGTCTGGGGGGCCGAGTGGGTGCCCGGGAAGCAGTGAAATGGTGAGACTGAAGCTTGGTACATCCCGAAGTCTGGTTTTCCAGTATCCGCGTTCCCCTTGCACCATGGCAGCAGGGGGGTTGTTACTAATGCATGGCCGGGGGCGGAATGACTAATGCATGGAGTGGCCGCTCGTGACTGACCTTTCACGGATGATGTTCCTCATCACCTTTAATTCTAACCATTGCCACTTGCCTCGTGGGGGCGGGGGAAACTGGATTTCCCTCAGCTAAAGCTGGGAATGCTGCTCCACAGGGACTCCCGCTTCCTGGGGGGCATTCAGCTGGGAACAGGGGTTAGGTCGGCTTCACGGAGAAGCAGCCGAATGCAGGGACTGTGGACGCTGTATTGCAATCCTGTATTTCAGGCTAAGGCTTCCCACACTGCTTTCTGTTTGAATGGGGCTGACCCGAGAACCAGTGAAGTCCATGGGAGTTGTTCCCCGGTTTTCAGAGAGTTTTGGATCAGGCTTGTCCCGGTGGAGACGGCACACCTTGGGCCATGGCCTGCCCTGTCTAGAGATCAGCTATCGAGTGGGGAGTTGCTCTGCTCCCTTGTTGCTAACGTGGGGCAGGACAGTCTCACAGGCCCAGGAGAGGCCTTTTCAGAGCAGGGCCGGGTCACTGCTTGCCTTCCCTGGAGTTTTCTAGAGCGGGCAATGGCATGTGCTTGGATTCGCTGGCGCTTCCCAGAGGGACGGCTGCTGGAGAGATCAGCCAATGGCGTTTAACATGCCGCACAGCGTCTGATGTGGTCGGAGCAGGGGCAGCTCGCCCCAAGCCGGTCACTTTCCTTATCTGAGCACTCGGCTTTCCACTTGTTGCCCAGTTTAGCTCAGTTGTCAGAGCTAAACTGAGCCACAAGCAGAAAGCCAGGAACCCTCCTGGGGAGGGGAAATGGGGCTTTAGTTGCCAGCCACGTCACCAACTGCAAATACAGTCCCTTGCCGTGAGCCACGTCAGACGGCGCGTAGCTGCTGTGAGCTATGGAGCATGTCGGCGAGGCTGCAGGCTGTGGTGTTACAAAGCCATGCAGGAGGAGTGTCTCGTCTCTGCTTCCCCCCCTCAGCAGGCCCGGGGCGGTTTTTGATTTCGAAATAATTGGGAAACTGTTTTTCACTTGTGAATGTCGGGGAAGCCCTAAGCTTTCCTGTGCACTGGCTGCACTTTGCCGTGGCCTATGCTTGATGCTTCAGAGGAAGGCACAAAATTCCCCAATAACGCACTGCAGTGTGGAATGGCGTCCTAGGGCAGCTAGTGCTTCCTGAGCCCCACAAGCAACCGCTCTTTGCTCTGAAGCTGAGTATCCGTAGTCCTTGTAACTGTTCTCCATGTATCTGCTAATGCTACTCTTGGTCTCATAACTGTTGTCATCTCTGAACCTCACTCAGCTATTTGCCCCAGTGTCCTGCAGCGGTGAGTTCCAGCGGTCTTGCTTCTGCTTGGACTCTTGTGGTCACAGCAGTGAATTGCACAAGAATGGGCGCCACCTGAGCCAAAGTCTCTGGAAGCAGCCTCAGCCCCACGGCTCTGATCTCGGCCACGCTTTTGTGCTCAGAAAGTGCTCGTGGACCGTGGGTGGAAGGGAGAGTCTGGGTGTCCCTTTGAGAGCTCGGACTGAAGTGTTCCCCCTTCTCTCTTTATCCCCCAGGTGAAGGACGAGGACAAACTCTTAGCTGGGAAAAAAGCTGGGAAAGAGGATGGGGCAGTAAGTGTCTGTGGGCCCGGGGGGCTAGCTGGGAGCGTTGCGTCCACCTCGTGCGAACTCACAGGCCCAGACAAGCTCCTTTGAGACCCAAAGGCCTTGGCAGGCACCAGACTGGCTCCGCTCGCCAGGCCGCTCGCTCTTGGGGCCGGGACTAGCACTGCTGGGGACAGGGCTGGACCCTGGGTCGGGTGCTGCTTCTGGCTGTGGGGCTGCAACGTTACCCGTCCAGGGTGGTGAGCTCCGGTTCAGCCAAGCCGCCTTGGGGAGGGGGGGAGCTGCTCTTCCCAGGCCAGTGGGCTGGGGGCAGCCGGTCCCCCCCCCCCGGTAGGTCAGAGAGGCCTGTGGAGAGCCTCTGCCGTGGTTCCGGGGTGAATCCCACATGGCATTGCCCAGGCCGCCTCTGCCCTGTGCTGCTCTGAGCCCTCAGGCCAGCCCAGTGCCTCGTTAGTGGGGGTCAGGGAGGGTGATTCTCTGGCTGCAGGGTGGTTACCTCGGAGACGGGATGGGCGCAGGTCGGGGATTTGAGGTGCAGGTAGATGTGGTGTCTGCAGGGGCTGGGGGCGGATCCCTGTGTAAGGAGGGTGGAGCCGAAGGAGGGGGCAGGAGCTGACTGAGAGGGGACGGCTGGTGGCGTGCTGAGGCTCAGGTGTGGAGCACTGGCAGGTTATTGGGATGGTCTTTCACCTGCGCCCGCGAGAGCCTCGCCTTGCTGTGCGGTGCAGTGCAGGGCTGGTAAAGATCCTGGGACACGCCCTGTCGGTGTCCTTGTGCTGCCTCCTTCCCCACCCCAAACTTTCCTTTCTTTCCTCTGTGGCTGTGGCATGAGCAGCCTGGCTCCTCCCCAGAGGTGGCTGAAGTGATTCCTGTCTATTGGTGGTTAGCAAACCCCTCGGAGGAAAGAAATGACCGAGTGCTGGTAAAGCGGTGATCTTCCCACAGCCCCAGACCGTCTTCCCGGGACTATGGCTCTAAAGATACGAACCGCAGCATCACTAATCCGTGTGACTGGCAGACAGGCTGGGTGCAGCCTCCTCTCCTCCAGTCCCGGGTCCGGAGCCAGGCTGCGGTCCTGGAGCTGATGCTCCCTGACACCCAGGGGGGTCACCTCTCCCTTCGGTGGCATTAATCAGCGAACATCTCAATGGGCGCGGTATCAGCAGGCAGGTCCCTGGTGCTGGGAACGTAGATCCCATGTGGGCTGCTGCCGGCTGACCCCTTGGCAGGTCCTTCACGCTTGCTCCTCCCCAGCTGGCAATCCCTCCGCACAGACCAGTCACCCGACCTCCGGCGGGGCCAGGGGCTGCGGGACGCGGCTCGCCTGTCCGGGGATCCCTGTTCCGCGCCAGGGAGGAGTTTACCTGTAAGGTATTTGCCCGTAAGGCCCATCCAGCGCAGCCCGAAGCGGATGCCACGGCATTTCCCATAGGCAGAGCTGAGCTGACTTTCTAGGGAGCTAATCCCCAGAGCAGGAGTCCTTGGCTGTCCGAGCCACGTTCCCTCTGAATGCCTTCTGTGGGGCAGTGCCTGGGGGTGGGGAGTGGCCCCCCAGAGAGGCTGCTCAGCTGTCTGCTTTGCCTTCCCTGTCCACTCGCTGCAGTGTTTCTCAAGGCAGGCTGCGCTGCAGTGCAGTCTGTTCAGGAGGCTAGATTGTATTATCCCTGCTTCGGATCTCACCGTGTGCACCCCTCTCTGGCGAGGAGCCGTGACCCAAACGGGGGGGCTGGGACTGGTCCTGTCCCCACCTGCGGGGCGAGGTTAACCCCTGGGGGCTGGGCTGCTCGCTGAGACGGGCGCTGGTCTCTGTCCGCTTCAGCTCATCTTTTCTTCCCTGTGTTGGCTTTAACTGGAGCGCTGGGGATAGGGTTGGCTGGGGGTCGACGTGTTTGCACGAGGGTACGTGAGCTGGGGAGGGAATTCCAAGGCGTGCCCTGGTAGCGGGGCGGAGAATTGCTGAGCGGGTGAACCTGCTGCTTTTCCAGACCTGCTGCCAGGTGGATCCCTCCCGCCCCCCTTGTGAGCCCGCGGGTTTCCTGAGCACTCGGCTGGGACGTTCTTGGCAGCAGTTAGGGAAAAGAAGGCTGCAGTGGGGCTGGGAGGTGCTGCAGACTCTAGCTGGCTTTGTTCCTACCTCCCGAAGTATCAGCCGGGCAGCGCCATGCCAGGGGGATCCATCCCGCTATCACCACGAGCGTCAATAATTCACAGGGAGAGAAGCCAGAGCTGAGTGACAGACGAAGGTCTTGGCAGGTGCGGGGAGGTGGAGCCTGGACCTGCAAGTTGAGGTGTCCCCCATTGTGGAGGTAGACGCCCCAGCAGGTAGGGTCGCCCGTTGACTTCAGCTTCTCCCGCCTGGGCCAGGAGCTGGGGTGGAACTTTCGGGGGGCTTAGCCCAGGTGCCGGAGCTCAAAGCAGCAGCGTGTGAAGATGGCCCTCTCCAGAGAGCCACCCGCCACGGCTCCTTTTCCAAACCCGCCCCTGGGGAGCGCCCCGCAGAGCAGGGGCTGGGCTGGACTCCGGGAGCGGGGCGGCTTTGTTGCCGGTGCTCTTCATGAGTCGTGTCTCAGAACAAGCTTGTCCTGGCCTGGGAAAACCGGGACCACTAAACAACGCGTCTGTAGCTCCGAGGGCCAGTCCTGCGCCCATTGCAGCCCGTGGGCGCGGGATGGAGCCCAGAGCACTCTTCTCCTGTCTGTGTCGCCTGCTGTGTGGACGCACTGGAGGGGGGGCCAGGTTTGTGTGTGTCCTCTCCCGCTCTGTGTGCGTGTGCGCTGTGGTAAGGGGATCGATTCCCTCCCGTAGCGTGGTCGTGTGTGCGTGTGTGTGTGTCCTCTCTCCCGCTCTGTGTGTGTGCGCGCTGTGGTAAGGGGATTCCCTCCCGTAGCGTGGTCGTGTGTGTGTGTGTGTGTGTCCTCTCTCCCGCTCTGTGCGTGTGCGCTGTGGTAAGGGGATTCCCTCCCGTAACGTGGTCGTGTGTGTGTGTGTGTCCTCTCTCCCGCTCTGTGTGTGTGCGCGCTGTGGTAAGGGGATTCCCTCCCGTAGCGTGGTCGTGTGTGTGTGTGTGTGTGTGTGTTCTCTCTCCCGCTCTGTGTGCGTGTGCGCTGTGGTAAGGGGATTCCCTCCCGTAGCGTGGTCGTGTGTGTGTGTGTGTGTGTGTTCTCTCTCCCGCTCTGTGTGCGTGTGCGCTGTGGTAAGGGGATTCCCTCCCGTAGCGTGGTCGTGTGTGTGTGTGTGTGTGTGTCCCCCGTAGCGTGGTCGTGTGTGTGTGTGTGTGTGTGTCCTCTCTCCCGCTCTGTGTGTGTGTGCGCTGTGGTAAGGGGATTCCCTCCCGTAACGTGGTTGTGTGTGTGTGTGTGTGTGTGCGCTGTGGTAAGGGGATTCCCTCCCGTAGCGTGGTCGTGTGTGTGTGTGTGTGTGTGTGTGTGTCCTCTCTCCCGCTCTGTGCGTGTGCGCTGTGGTAAGGGGATTCCCTCCCGTAACGTGGTCGTGTGTGTGTGTGTGTGTGTGTGTGTGTGTGTGCGCGCGCGCTGTGGTAAGGGGATTCCCTCCCGTAACGTGGTCGTGTGTTTGTAACTAGTCAGAAAATCCAAATGCAGGGGAGGACGAGCCACCGGCTCCCCGAAGCCCAGAGCCTCCCGGCCGTCCAGAGAGAGTGAAGAGCCCGGAGCCTCTGCTCAACGGTGACAGCCAGCCGCCCTCCCACGCACCTGTCCAGGCCATGAACGGCCTGGAAGGATCCGGGCCTGGCCCGCTGGCCCAGGCCGAGCCGCTGGGAGCGGAGAGCCAGGGCCTGTCCAGGAAGAGAGTGGTGAGGGTGGTGCGGAAGGTGGTGCGCAAAGTCCTGCCTGGCGAGGACTCGGGCAGCACCAAGGAGCTGGGGAGGGAGGTGAAGTCTCCTGAGCCAGCCAAGAGGGAAGAGAAGGCGCCCCCGCGGGTGGTGTCTCCACCCCCATTGCCTGCGTCCTCCCCGAGGCCGGAGCCCAAGGAGCCTGGCCCCAAAGATGACATCTCGGTGGGTCTGAGAAGCCTGATGTCCCGAGGCAAAACCAAACAGCACAGACCTCGCCTCAGGCCAGCGGAGAAGCAGGAGGAGGAGAAACCTCCTGGGCCGAAGACACCCCCAGTGGGGAAGGACTCCGAGAAACCTGGCTCCCCGGCTCCTGCGGAGGAGGAAGGGCCAGTAGCCGCCCCAGCAAAGCAAGAGCAGCCGGTGCAGGCCTCAGGGGCCAAAGAGGAGCCAACACAAGGGGCACTTGAGAAAGCAGCTGCCCCGGGGCACGCCAAGGTACACACGAGTGTGCAGTGCAGACCGGCGATGCATGGCGCCGGCGTGTGGGCTGGGCCTGTCACTCCTAACACTGCTTGTGAGTGCCGCGGAGCTGGGCGTGGGGTCCGGCTCTGGTCGTACGCGTGGGGCTGGCCGAAGGGGTGCATGGATGTGCCGGTTCCATCCGTCTGCTGAGAGACGCAGGGTGTAACTTACCGTGTGTGCCTAGCCCTGGGCCGGTGCTGCTCCCCCAGGGCAGTGCCCGGGCCCTGCTGCCGGACCTGTCCCAACGCGGGGCCTTGCTCCTGTTAGCCTGGGCCTGGGCTGGAGGAGGAGCCGTTGGCGGTTCCTCCCCCTTGTGGCGCTCCGGTGGGTCATAAGGAGCGGGGCTGGGGTCCAGCAGCAGTCAGCCGAGACCTTCCCCCCAGCTCTGTTTGGAAGCGGGTCTCGGGGTTCTCCACTGGGGGCTCGCGGGGCAGGCTCCCACGCTGGCTGCAGGCTTTACCCCCCGTCCTGCAATGGGCAGAACCTCTGGGATCTGCCGGGGGAGGGGGGGGGCAGGCCCATGTGCAGGACCCTGGTGTCCTGCCCTAGCTGCTCCAAACCAGGGACAGTCGGTACTTCTCCTCCGCTCAGAGCAGCACACCCCTGCCACCCGCAGGGCTTCCTGGGAACCTCTTGCAGATGCTGTTCATTCCTCCGTTCCCCAGTCCCTCTCCGAGCCACCATCGCCGGAGTGCCAGGAGGGGGGCTGCAGAGTCCCCGTGCTGCCCCAGGAACCTCACCTGTGTCTCCTGCATGCCAGTCCAGGGGCCTAACCGCATGTCCCTTCCCGGCCCCTTTGGTGCTCGCCCGGTGTGGTGGGAAATGTTGACGTGTGCTGTGCAGCGTAAGTGGGGCCGGGCGTCGTGGGGTGGAACCTCGCCTGGTCTCCTCACTGGGTTTCTGAAGACGGACCCGAGTCCCTCAGCTTCCCTCTCTCTGTCTGACCCGCTCGCTCCACGCAGGAACCCCGGCCGGCGGGAAAGCAGCCGCCTCCCCCAGGAGCCGCCGAGGGATCCCCCCCGCAGGTGCGCCTGGTGAGCTGCTGGGTGGGGGCGGCCCTGTGACCCCCATTGGGCCGCGTCACTGGACGGTCGCTGGCTCAGCTCTTAGTTCAGGGGGACGGAGCCGTGACTCGGCTGGGTGGAGCCTGGCGGTGGCCGGGCTTGGGCAGCGTGCTGGGGGGGCTGGCCGTGTGCCCATTGGGCGTAGGTTTAGGGGGCACTCCAGTGGCAGCTGGGGGTGGCAAGGGCCTGGTGTCAGCGGGGAATCAAACCCTCCGTGCGAGTGGCTGAGAAGTGACCTGCTCCTGCATGGGCTGGGTGCTGCTGGTTTTCCCAGGGCGCACTAGAGCGGGGGGATGCCGTCCCTGCCCCGTCCCACCCACCCACCCACCCCGGTAACTAGAGTCTTCCTGGGATGTGTTGTGCGTGTTCCCAGAAAGGTGGCCGGAGAGCCCGGATCTCTGGCGGGCAGCTCTTGCGATGGCTGCGGCCTGTCCGCGGGGAGAAGGTTTGCCGGGCCCTGGCCGGCCTGCTCGGGCTGTGCTTGCGAGCGCCGTCCTTGGGCCCTGCGGGAACCCGGAGAAGTCTTTGCAGCTGTTCAGTGGGGCCCTGAGCCGCCATGTGCCTTGGCCTGGGAGCCGCTAGCCGGTTCAAGTCTGTCTTGCCACAGTAACCAGTGGAGCTGGCGGTGTTACAAACCGCTCCGCACCCCCACTCCCCTCCTCTGGGCTGAGCTCTGGACGCTGCTCACTGGTGTGACTGGCCGGACCCTTCCGCCCCGGGGCCCCTCGTGCCGGGTGAACGCTGCTGAGGAAGGGAGCTCTGCTCTCCATCTTGGGAGCGCTGGATCAGCCCCCTCCCTCCCTCTTCATTGGCCCCAGGAGGCCAGCCTCCTCCCGCTCCCCTGCTCCCGGAGAGCTGCTCTGAGGGGCTGCGCCTGTCTTTGGCAGAGCACCCCAGTAGCTTTCCCTCCGCCCCTTCCCCAGCTGCCCCCTGTGCTCAGGGCTGGGCGTGGCGCGGAGGGTGACAGTAACGCTGCTTTGACTCTAGGCTGCAGCCGGCCCCGGTTCCCAGCTGACCCCAGTGGAGGAAGCTCACAGAAGGCTGGAGAGGATCTTCACGGCTTCTGTAATTCACGGAGTTATTCCTACATCCCTGTGTACATGCTCCCGCTGGCCTGTGCCCTGGGGGGGGGGGGGCGCCGGGGGCCTCCCAGCGGGTGTGGACAGGTCGGGGAGCTGGGCTCCCTTTGCTTTTCCACGTCCCTGGGCGTTGCGGGGACGCACCTCAGACTCTCCTCAGCATTTGGGAGCCATCAGGAGCTTCTAACCCCTGCGGCGAGAAGCCTCGGCTGTCAGGTTTAGGGGCACAGGGTGTCGTGTGCTGGAGCTCCCTGGTTTAACCCCCCCTTGTCCCCATGTCTGGCTGCAGAGCTCACAGGATTCTCCGTTAGCAGCACCGGTTATCCTCCACTAACAAGTCCAGCGGCGCTTGGCTAGCAGGCAGGGTGGGAGCTGTGCCCGGTTTTGACCCTTAGCGGTGTTACCGCCCGCCGGAGGATGTGTGCGGCCTGGGGGCCGGCCGTTCCCTTTCTCCCCGGCACGGCACACAGGAGAGGCCCCGTTTGCTTTCTGCGCTTTGTGTCCAATGCCTCAGCTGCCTGCCTCGGACTGGCTGCTGCACCGGGGGGAGTGTCCCAGAGCGCAGCTGGGGGTGTCCCTTGTCTGAACCCTCTCCTCTGACTCCCTGGGGTGGGAGTTAGCTGAGCGTCGGGGAGAGGCTGTGGCCAGGCGGACTCGCTCCACACGTGGAAGAGTAACGCGGGGGTGAGGCTGGAGCGCGCTGCAGCCTGGGGGAGGGAGAGCGCCACCCCTCCGGTGCCCCCAATGGATGACGGGAGGGGAGCAGGCCCGGCCTGCAGGGCCCCCAGCCTGGCCTCACTCCCTGAGGCTGAGTTACTCACTTCCATTGAGGGGGCGGGTGGGCGGGTCTGCAGGGGGGACTGACCCTGGGGAGCAGCCATCTGGACAGGCCAGTGCTGCCAGCTTTCTGGGAGCTCCCTGGGACTCCAGCTTGGGCAGGGCACGGTCAGCACCCGGGCTGGCTCCATTGGTACCGTGTTTCCCCGAAAATAAGACAGTGTCTTATATTAATTTTTGCTCCCAAAATTACATTACATTATATTACAGCGAGAGGCAAAACTTGAAGTACGTCTTATTTTCGGGGGATGTCTTACTTTCGGGGAAACAGGGTAGCAGGGCCATTGATTACCAGTGGGGTGACCTGCTTCCTCCACCCTCCAGGAGAGAGCTGTTGGCTGCCCCGCAGAGAGGCGGGTGGCTGGCTGGAGTCGGAGGTGGGCCAGCTTTGCTTGGTCCGCTCTGCTGCATGGCTCTTGGAAACCCAGCCTGGCCTGCAGTCTCGGCTCGGATGGGTGCTCGACCCGTGGGAGGGCCGGGCAGGGCTGCTCTGTGATGCAGGCTGCGGTCCCTGGGCTCAGACCCAGCCCAGCGTCCCATCCTTGGCTCAGTCCTGGCTGTACCGGGGATTAGCAGTTAGAGGGGTTTGTCCTCGGAGCGGAGGCCAGGCTCCCTTGAGACACAGCCCTGCAGTGTGTACGCCAGAGGCTGAGAGGTGCCAGGCAGCGGCTGGCTGGCTCTGGAGTTGGCCTGCCAAGGGGGGTTGTGCCCTGAGCCCCGGGGCAGCGGTTGGTCTGAGCAGCACGTGGGGGTTTGGCCCGGGCGGTCGCACTCCTGCTCTGTTTGGGGTTGCAGGCCGGGGGGCGTTTCCTTCGGTTCTCTGCTTCTCTCACTCTCTCCTCCTTTTCCCCCTCTTGCCTTGCTGCCATCAGCTGGAGCCCGTGGCCGCCCCGTCGGCACAGAGTCAGGTACTGTACCCCTGCCCACAGGAGCGCTCTGCTTCCACCGGGGAACTTCCACCCTCGTCTGTCTGCCTCTGGGCTGGCGTCTGTGCACGCGCCTCCTGCTGGAGTGTAAGGCTTTCTTCACCTCGCTCGGCTCGGCCTGCCCCGCCTGGGTCTCTGCCCCGCTCCCTCCAGCCATTGTGCTAGCCTGGACCTGCCCCAGAGCCAGGGCAGGGCTCGGGTGTTACTAACCAGCTGTATTTCCTCTGGCCTTGAAGCTTTTCCCCCTAGGAGCCAGGCAAGCTGTGGGGCGGGGAACAGGCAACAGGCTGCCCAGCTCCCAGCAGCGGGAGGCTGCGTATGGGGGGGTGGGGAACCCTTCTGGACCGGCCAGCGTGGGTTTGTGATCCGGGGCTTCCTGGCTGCAGACTGACTTGTTCACCTCTCGGGAGTTGCCTGGGGGTCGGAGTTATTCCCTCCCTCCCCACCGGGGAAGCAGGGGGCGAGCTCTGCACCGGGATGGTGCCCGGGAGCTTGCTGAGTGCAGGCTCGGCGCTGTGGTGGCGGCGGGGGACAGAAATGCGGATCAGTGCAGGCGTGAGCGTCTGCACTGGGGCCTCGGGCAGGTCCTCACCTGCTAGCGGTGAGTGGGACAAAGGAGGCCCCCCCTTGCTGGCTGTCAGTCCCCCCGTCACAGAGCGCTTCTCCCAGGGGACACCTGCGGCGAGTCAGTGGCAGAGCTGACAAGAGAACCCAGGAGTCCTGACTCCCAGCCGTAGGCTGCCTCTCGATTGTACAGGTGCCACGACTCGGCCTGCTCCTGTTCCCACCTGGGGCCGCAAACGCGCACAGGGGAAGGGCCAGGCTGAGCAGCAGAGGGGGATGGGCAGTAAACTCCAGTGGGGACTTGGGTCAGCTCTTGTGCCCCGAAGGCTGCAAACACGAGAGTGTGGACGAGGTTCCCGAACCCGGGCTGGTCTGCTGAGCCCAGGGCGAGGGAGGAGGGCAGGTTCCATTCCCCAGCCAGGCCTGGGTCAGGCTGCAGGTAAACCGGTAATGGAGAGCCGGCCGTGTATTCTCCATCTCTACCTGCTGGTCAGCAGTGAAACCTGCATCCCCTGCTGGGCTCTAGGGGGACAGGGGGTGTCCATGGCCCAGCCCCAGTGAGCTCTGCCCTGTTAGTTGGCCGTGCAGTCCCCCAGGGATAGGGTGACCAGATGTCCCGATTTTATAGGGACAGTCCCGATTTTTGGGTCTTTTTCTTATATAGGCTTCTATTACCCCCCAGCCCTGTCCTGATTTTTCACACTTGCTGTCTGGTCACCCTACCCGGGGATGGGCGGGGGCCGCAGGACGTGGGATCCAGCCCCGGTGAGCTCTGCCCTGTTAGTTGGCCGTGCAGTCCCCCGGGGATGGGTGGGGGCCGCAGCTCTCAGGGCGCTGGGCTGTGTGTGTCTCGCAGCGTTGTCCTCTTGCCTGCGTCAGCCGCCACGCTGGACTCTCCGGGACGTTTGCTCCCAGACAGGTGCACGACTGTGTTCAGGGAGCAGGAATCTGTGCGTTGCTGGGGGTCCCGTTTTTCCTGTGCTGGAGAACGTGCCCGTTTTATTGCTTCCCCCCATGTCTGGGCAGCCTGCCTGTTAACCTAGGTGGGACCCTCCTTCCCAGGGGTCCTCCTCCTCCCAGCTGCTTCTGGACTGGATAGCTGGGGGCACGGCAAGGCAGGGAGGGAGCTCCCAAGACAGAGGGGTCTTGCCCCCAGGTCTCCCGTGGGGGAGGGGAGAAGAGCATCGCGGCCCAGGCCTGGGAGACAGCGCTCCCGGTTTGCCACTTACTCCTTGGGTGACCGTGGGCAGGTCAGTGGCCTCTCTGCAAAGCGCCTGGGGGCGGGCAGGGAAGCACAGGGCACTGCTGTTAATCGGGACCCTCAGCACAGCCCAGGAGCAGGAGAGCTGCAGGACACAGGGCACTGCCCCCCCACCCACAGCTGCACCCTCCTGCAGCGCGGGGGTGCCCGGGGCAGTTCTGCGGGCAGCGTGCCGACGGGTCGGGGGAGAGGCCGTGCCGCTGGCCCCTGGTTGCATGGTTGCCGGTTTTGTCCCATTCACCTCCATTCGCTTCTCATAGCGGCGTTCCCTGCTCTCCCCTGGGGGGGGACATTAACCCTTTACACCTTGCTTCCCCATCGGCCTCATTAGGGACAGGCGGACGATGCCCCAGCAGCCATGTTCGGCCCGGCCTCCGCTGCGTCCCTGCCTCAGGTTTGGCTGCTTGACCACACTAACGACGTCACGGTCACTGTGGGGTTGCTTGGTCGCGGGGGGGGCTGCCTTGCGTGGGTGCTGGTGCGTTGCTCCCCTTCTCTCTGTGTGCATGAGGCCTTTGCCCTGCATGTGTGCATGAGGTGGTCTTAGCCAGGACAGCTGGAAATCCCCCTGGGCCTGTCCAATCTGCTCTCCACTGGCCGGCGTGAGGGACCATGGCCCTGTCATGTTACTCCAGGGTTGGTACCTGCCCTCGGGACGACGCCTCCTCCCCGCAGAGCCTCCTGTTGGGCAGCTTTGCCAACTACCCTGACCCCCGGTTCTCCCCTGTGGCCCACGCTCAGCCGTCCCTGTAGGGCAGCAGGTCTCCTGAGAGCTGCGCCTGGTTCGCAGAGCTGAACTCTGCTGCTTTGTCCTGCTGTGTATGTGGGGTCCTGGCTGCACGGGCGTGGGGGAGACTGCGGGTGTCGTTTGCGGAGTTGTCACGTTGTGCTCGCCGAGCCCCCCATACATTGTTCACTTGGTGGGAGTTTTGGGGCTGTCCCTTGTCCACGGCGCTCCCCGTGGCCCTACTCTGCTGTCCTCCTGGGGCTGGGCTCCGCTGGGAGGGGGTCGCACACTCAGCTTGTCCCAGCTGCCCCTGGTTGTGTGGCTGTAGGGCCCGACGTGAGGTTGTTTGAGCAGGGTGGCCGCTCTGGGAGCGTGTGTTAGTAACGCAGGGGCACTGCCGGGGTCCCTCCAGCCCCCATGGCTCCCTGCCCTGGAGATCGGGAGCGGGCAGGGCAGCAGGGTGAGAGGCGGTGCTGGAGTCTCCGGGCCGGTCCCCCCAGCTGTGCCGTGACCTGTCCCCTTTCTCCAGGCGAAGACGGAGGAGCAGATCGCCGCGGAGGAGGCCTGGTATGAGACGGACAAGGTGTGGCTGGTCCACAAGGATGGCTTCTCCTTGGGTGAGTTCCGGGGGTGGGTGTTGTCTTCACCTTCTGGGGGGGGGGGGGCTCTACCCCTGGCTTCCTCGGGGCAGTGCCGGGCAGTGGGGCTAGACCCCGGCTCTCCTCACCGTCCCCCTTGGTGCTCCCCAGAGCACTTCTCACCCGCTGACTGCACGGGGGGGGGGGGGGCACCACTACTGCCCCCTTGCAGCGAGAGCCGGGTGCCCCGGAAACCAGCCGGGTCCCTGGCAGCGGCTGGAAGAGGGGCCTGGTGTGGAGCAGCAGCCTGGCCTCAGTGCCCGAGCTCCACCACTAGGTGTCAGCGTGTCCCCGGGCACGGGGAGGGAGGGCGGCAGGAACACGAGGGGTCTGGTGCCCACCTCCCGGCATGTTCCCTTCCCAGCGAGCCAGCTGCGAGCGGATGACGCCAGCCTCCTGCCCGAGGGGAAGGTGAAGGTGAAACTGGACCACGATGGGGCCGTGCTGGAAGTGGACGAGGACGACGTGGAGAAGGTGGGAGCCCTGGGCCCTGGCTCCGGCTGGCGGGGCGGGGGGAGGGGATCTGCGGTGGCGGGACTGGGCGGGGCGGGGGGAGGGGATCTGTGTCTGCGGTGGCGGGACTGGGCGGGGCGGGGGGAGGGGATCTGCGGTGGCGGGACTGGGCGGGGCGGGGGGAGGGGATCTGCGGGGGCGGGACTGGGCGGGGCGGGGGGAGGGGATCTGCGGGGGCGGGACTGGGCGGGGCGGGGGGAGGGGATCTGCGGGGGCGGGACTGGGCGGGGCGGGGGGAGGGGATCTGCGGGGGCGGGACTGGGCGGGGCGGGGGGAGGGGATCTGCGGGGGCGGGACTGGGCGGGGCGGGGGGAGGGGATCTGCGGGGGCGGGACTGGGCGGGGCGGGGGGAGGGGATCTGCGGGGGCGGGACTGGGCGGGGCGGGGGGAGGGGATCTGCGGGGGCGGGACTGGGCGGGGCGGGGGGAGGGGATCTGCGGGGGCGGGACTGGGCGGGGCGGGGGGAGGGGATCTGCGGGGGCGGGACTGGGCGGGGGGAGGGGATCTGCGGTGGCGGGACTGGGCGGGGCGGGGGGAGGGGATCTGCGGGGGCGGGACTGGGCGGGGCGGGGGGAGGGGATCTGCGGGGGCGGGGCAGGGCGGGGGGAGGGGATCTGCGGGGGCGGGGCGGGGGGAGGGGATCTGCGGGGGCGGGGCGGGGGGAGGGGATCTGCGGGGGCGGGGCGGGGGGAGGGGATCTGCGGGGGCGGGGCGGGGGGAGGGGATCTGCGGGGGCGGGGCGGGGCGGGGGGAGGGGATCTGCGGGGGCGGGACTGGGCGGGGCGGGGGGGAGGGGATCTGCGGGGGCGGGGCGGGGGGGAGGGGATCTGCGGGGGCGGGGCGGGGGGAGGGGATCTGCGGGGGCGGGACTGGGCGGGGCGGGGGGGAGGGGATCTGCGGGGGCGGGGCGGGGGGGAGGGGATCTGCGGGGGCGGGGCGGGGCGGGGGGAGGGGATCTGCGGGGGCGGGACTGGGCGGGGCGGGGGGGAGGGGATCTGCGGGGGCGGGGCGGGGGCTGGGATTCCCTGCCTCACGCTGCCCGTCCTCTGTGCTGTCCCCAGGCGAACCCGCCGTCCTGTGACCGGGTGGAGGACCTGGCGAGCCTCGTCTATCTCAATGAATCCAGCGTGCTGCACACGCTGCGCCAGCGCTACGGGGGGAACCTGATCCACACCTACGCGGGGCCCACCCTGCTGGTCGTCAACCCGCTCAGCTCCCCCTCCATGTACTCGGAGAAGGTAACGCGGCAGCCGCCTTCGCCCTCCTCCCAGCTTCTGCACGGTCCCCTGCGTGGCACCGCTCCACCGGCAGCAGCTAGGAGAGTGGCCCGAGCCCAGGGCTGGGAGCCAGGAAGTGCTGGGCTCCCCGCTCTGCAGCGGTGCCCGGGGCTTGCCTGTCTGTAACGGCGAGGGCAGCGCTGCCCTGCCTCGCGGGCGCGGCGGTGTTTGCCACCCGGGCTGTGCTCCTGGTACGGGGGCCAGGGCAGACTCTCCTGCGGGTGTGGGGGGCAGGCCCAGCCCCTCGTGCAGTTATGGGCTGCATAGCCCGGGTGGAGGAGAGGTCCTGCTGGACCCGTGCCCGGCCGGTGCCAGCGCGTGGGCCCGCGGGAGCCCGGGAGCGGGGGAAGGAGGCTGAGGGCGGCTGGAGGGGGCCTGCCCTGCCCTGCCCTGCCCTGCCGAGGTCACCCGGCCTCCTGCGCTCTCCCCAGGTGATGCACATGTTCAAAGGGTGCCGGCGGGAAGACATGTCTCCGCACATCTACGCCGTGGCCCAGGCCGCCTACCGCAGCATGCTGATGAGCCGCCAGGACCAGTCGGTCGTCCTGCTGGGGCGCAGCGGCAGCGGCAAGACGACCTGCTGCCAGCACCTCATCCAGTACCTGGCCACCGTAGCCGGCAGCACGGGGAAGGTCTTCTCAGGTGGGTGCCCAGCCGGACCGTGGTGATAGGAGAGCGCTGGCCTGCCGCGATGGGCCCTTCGCCGCTCTCGCCAGCGCCTGGCCCGGCCGGGTTAGCACCAGCTGTCCGGACCCCCTTCATGCGGGTCCTGGGGCAGCAGGAGGGGACGCTGAGGGCTCCCTTGCAGCACTGCTGGCTCCAGCTAGCCCCACCGGGGGCGGGGGGTTGCTTTCGGAGTCCCTGGCCACGGGCACCTGCTCGCTCTAGGGTGGCGCTGGGGTCCCTGCTGTGTCCCTGCACCGTGGGCACACACCGGCGCTTGCTCTGGAGTTATCGGGGCCCCCTCGCTCGTGTCCCCGCAGTGGAGAAGTGGCAGGCGCTCTACACCATCCTGGAGGCTTTCGGCAACAGCAGCACCAGTATGAACGGCAACGCCACCCGCTTCTCCCAGATCGTCTCGCTGGACTTCGACCAGGCCGGCCAGGTGGCCTCCGCCTCCATACAGGTGAGAGGGGCCTGGGGGGAGGGACACGCCTGGCGCCTGCTGAGTGCACAGCTGGAGGGGCCTGAATGGCGCTGGGCAGCGAGCACAGGACGGGGGCCTGGTACCTAGCTCAGCGCTTGGGGCTGTCTCTGGCACCTGACTCCTAACAGCACCTGGGGCCTGGCCCGTGGCCCAAACGGGGAGCTGTCTTGGGCAGTGTCAGCAGGAAGCCAGGGGCCCGGTGGGGCCTGGAGACTGAGCTCCCCTCCTTCCAGATCGGAGCGGAGGCTGCCCCCGGCTGGTCTCAGGGTGGGGCTAGCCAGCGCGGGTAGCCGGGGCTGGTCACACCGGCGCTCAGCCGCTGCAGGGCGGTCGATTCAGGGTGGGGCTAGCCAGCGCGGGTAGCCGGGGCTGGTCACACCGGCGCTCAGCCGCTGCAGGGCGGTCGATTCAGGGTGGGGCTAGCCAGCGCGGGTAGCCTGGGCTGGTCACACCGGCGCTCAGCCGCTGCAGGGCGGTCGATTCAGGGTGGCTGAGGAGGCTTGGAAGAGTCTGTCACTTTACCAGCGTTTGTATTGACACCATCAGCTGGAGCCCAAGGAGAGCGACCCCTGGCCTGGCTAGACGGGGCGGGGGCGTCGCAGCGTCACCCTGGGCACGGCACACAGGCAGTCACTGGCGGGCAGGTGGGAGGAGCTCAGCGCCCAGGGAAGGCACCCGGCGTGGGACTGGGGTTTTACCTCCCCGGAGGCAGTAGAAGGCCCCTGCTAGAGACAGGCTGGGTGTAACTGGTTAGGTCTGTGGGATAACGCTGAAGGGCCTTGGGCCCCGTTGTGCTAGGCACGGGCAGAGTCCGAAAACGCAAGGCTCGGGGGTAAGGGTGGGAGGGGGAGGTGCCAGCAGAGCCAGGGGCGTTGGGCTGGCCCAGCCCAGGTGAGCAGAGCCAGGGGCGTTGGGCTGGCCCAGCCCAGGTGAGCAGAGCCAGGGGCGTTGGGCTGGCCCAGCCCAGGTGAGCAGAGCCAGGGGCGTTGGGCTGGCCCAGCCCAGGTGAGCAGAGCCAGGCTTGTGCTCTGTTGCTGCCCGGCGGGCGGGCGGCTGGCAGTAACCTCGGGGACGTGCGGTCCGGCCCTGCCCCAAACGTCTCCATTCTGGTCCCCAGACGATGCTGCTGGAGAAGCTCAGGGTCACCAAGCGGCCGGCCAACGAGGCCACCTTCAACGTCTTCTACTACCTGCTGGCTGGCACAGACAACACCCTCAGGTGAGCCCTGCGTCCCCTGCCCCATCACTGCCAGGTTGGTGCCAGCTGCCTCGCGCCTTGCGCCCAGCTGTGGTGGTGGTCTGAACCCTGCTCCCTGTCGAGAGTCGCTTCGCCCATGGCTGAGAGCCGCCCTCCGCCCGTTGGGGACGGTGTGGCCAGCCCCTGGATGTCTCTGTGAGGTCATGGAGATGGCAGGGCCTCGGGCACCTGGCCCTGGCGTGGGGCCTGTGGCAGCCGGCCCTGAGCGGCGCCGTAACGCTGTGTTTTACCCTGCAGAACCGAGCTTCACTTCGGTCACCTGGCAGAGACCAACGTGTTCGGGATTGTGCCACTGTCCAAGGTGAGGCGGGGCTGGTGTTACCAGGCCACGGTCCTCCTTGCCCTCTTCCTGACCCCCCTGTGGGCCTGGCTGAGCAGGGGGGCCTCGGATGAAAGTCCAAGGCGGACACAGTCACTGCGGGGCTGCCAGAAGAGCCGCAGAGACCTGGGGGGCCTGGGCGGCCCATGCCGCCTGCCCGCTCCCGGGGAGCGACGCAGCACAGCGACTGTCCCAGAGAGAGGGGCTCTCCGCCCCGCTCCGTCTGTTCACTCTGCTCTCGACCCGAGCCCCAGGATTATCCGCTGAGGGAGATTTCTAATTAAAAGCTTAACGAAAGCCTTCCCTGCACGTGCCCGACACCCCGCTCTGTCCTTCACCACCTCTGCCCTGGCCCAGATCCTCTCTGGGACACCCCGGGAGGCTGAGATCCACGCAGACCTGGCCTTGGGGGGGCGGGGGGAGCTCTGGCCCAGCGGTGGGAAAAGCCCCCCTTTGACTCTGTTCCCCTGTCCTCCAGACAGAAGAAAAGCAGAAGGCAGCGCAGCAGTTCAGCAGGCTCCAGGCTGCCATGAAAGTGATGGGCATCTCCAGCGAGGAGCAGAAGGTTTTCTGGCTTGTCCTGGGGGCCATTTATCACCTGGGGGCCGCAGGAGCCACCAAAGGTGATGAACGGTTCACACGTCACTGGGCGCTTTGCTAAGCCGCGGTTTGCTGGTCTGAGCTGCTGTCCGGGCGGCTGAGTTCAATGTGTTGTCGTCTCCCGAGAGGCCACTGAAGGGCCTTTCCCCTCCGGGCGGTCAGTGCCCAGGGGAGGTTCTCTCGGCAGTACTCTGCGGGGCTTCAGTCCCACTTGGCAGCCCTGTGTGTGCCGAGACAAGCTGGGCTGGGGCCTGCTGGGACGCTTTCTGAGAGGCCGGGTTCATCCCCAGTGCTTGATCCACCCAGCTTTCACCCACCGTCCTCCCCTGGGCAGGCGGCTGACGTGTGCGGGAGGACAGCCTGCCTTGTCCTCCCGTTCCCGGACTAATACCCGGCCTCCCCTCACAGGGTCCCTTGCAGGAGGGGTTGGCAATTGCCTCTGCTCTCTCCTGGTTGTGGGTTCTGCTCCGTGCCCTGAGCTGGGGGCACCGGGGCAGGGGCGGCACTCCGAGCTGGGATGGAAACACTGATCCCAATCCCGCTGCCTTCATTCGGAGGAGCCCCTCCAGGCTGGTGTGTCGTGTCCACCCCCAGCAGGGCACGCGGCAGGTTCCCTGGGCCAGGCTGGAAGCAGCCCCGTTTCCAGTGATGGGAGAGGGCCTAGAGAGCCCCAGGGCCGTGAGTGCTCTGAAAAGAGACACGGAGCCCATGGGCATCCCAGGGGTTCCTGCTGCGACCAACAGGGCTTGGGGTTTACAGCCCAGGGAGCGCCCCTCAGTCCATTGCCCTGGCAGTGGAGGGGGCGGGGGAAGGTGCTTTCGTAACGTCCCGAAGCCGGAGGGGACCTGGGGCGAGACCAGCTCCCGGGCAGTGGTGTTAATTAGAGGTGGCTTCTGTAGCTAAAGCTGCCGGCTCGGCTAGGAGGGGGCTGGGGCGGGGTCAGGGTCTACGTCCTCCGGGGGCAGGAAGGTGTCTGGCAAAGGGGACAGAGACCCTGCTGGGGGGGGCAGGGGAAGGGCCCACTTTGCTGTGTCCCACCAGCCCCCATGGCCGGACTGCCCCTGCCTCTCTGCCAGCTGGCTCCTTGGCTGGCCCCTTGGGCAGCCCATGAGGCCGGATCGCAGTCTTTTGGTACGTGGGCCAGCTCTCCCTGCAGGCCTAGCCTGGTCTCGCTCTGCGGGGGCCCTGGAGCAGGCCCGCGGTCCAGCCGCTCCATGGGCAGTTGCTTGGGGGAGGGGCTGCGTTGATCCCCGTTGAGCGGGGCCAGGTGGAAAGGTCCCAGGATGGCCCCAGAGAAGCTCAGGGCTTCCTGAGCCGGGGGCCCCACGGTGGCCTGCCGAGCGGGTCTGGCTGCGAGCGTGGCCCAGTGGCCGCAGGAAAGGCTGCACTGGTGAGGAGAGGCTCCCAGGGCAGTGGCCTTTGCTAACTCCAGCCCGATGAGTCTGTACGGGGCCGTGCGGGCCCAAACCTGCCCCAGCTGGGGGCTGGCGAGGGCAGCCGGGGGATTAGCCTGGGGAAAGCTGCGGGCGGGGCCTGGGGTTGGGGGCTGGCGTGTGCCTCCTGTGATTGCCTGGTTCCGAGGAGGGGGCCTGGCCGGGCGTGTCTGTCTGTGTGCCCGGGTGTGCTGGCCACGCTTGCTCCCAGGGGGTGGCCTGCCCCCCAGTGCAGGTGTTCCCTGGCAGCAGCCCTCACCGGTGCATTCTAACCCCCTGTTTTTGTTTGCATGGTGCATGCCGTCCCTTGGCAATGCAGACACCGACGAAGGTAAAGCCTCCCTTCTCTCCGCTTCCCCACCGCTGTGTTCCACCTGTTACCCCCTAACTCGCTCTCCCCTGTGTGTCCCCGGCTCCTTGCCTGGTGCCAGGCATCCCCGCGATTTCCGTCCCCCCGGGCAGCTGGGGGTGTTCGGGTGTCCCCACGATTCCCATCCCCCCGGGCAGCTGGGGGCGTTCGGGTGTCCCCGCAATTCCCGTCCCCCAGGGTAGCTGGGGGGGTTCGTGTGTCCCCGTGATTCCTGTTCCCCAGGGCAGCTGGGGGCGTTCGGGTGTCCCCGTGATTCCCGTCCCCCAGGGTAGCTGGGGGCATTCCGGTGTCCCCATGATTCCTGTTCCCCAGGGCAGCTGGGGGGGTTCGTGTGTCCCTGTGATTCCCTTCCCCCAGGGCAGCTGGGGGCGTTCGGGTGTCCCCACGATTCCCGTCCTCCCGGGCAGCTGGGGGCGTTCAGGTTCAGGCGTCTCCGTCATTCCCGTCCCCCAGGGCAGCCAGGGGTGTGGGCTGGGGGGAGAGCTGCAGCGAGAGCTCTGCCTGGTGCTTTGCCGAGAGTTGGGCTCCTCCCGCAGCCCAGCTGGGATCCAGGGCAGCTCCCTGACGCGCCGGGGAGAGACATGCACCCCGTCGCCCCTCACTGAAGCCACTGAGCACCCGTCTCCTCCCCTCAAACTCCCGACTCCATGTTCCTTCTGGCCCAGCCTGCCCCGCTCTGCCCCGAACGAATAGGGGCCAGGCTGGCGGGGTTGGCTGCGCGGAGCCCTGGCCCTACCGCATCCCCTTGGCGCTCCCTAGCCGCTCCTGGCTGCTGCTGAATCTCTTCCCGGCACTGCTGTTCTTTGGGGACACCTGCCGCTGGCCCTGACACTAGACAGCCCCAGTCCCCCCAAAGACCCACAGCCCCTCGGGGAACTGGCCACATTCCCAGCACTGACTCGCTCTCTCCCTGCCAGCTGGGAGGAAGCAGTTTGCTCGGCATGAGTGGGCCCAGAAGGCTGCCTACCTGCTGGGCTGCAGCCTGGAGGAGCTGTCCTCGTCCATCTTCAAGCACCAGCCCAAAGGCAGCCTGCAGCGATCCACGTCCTTCCGCCAGGGGCCCGAGGAAGCCGGCTTGGGCGATGGCTCAGGTACTGGGTTGCTGCAGCACATGGGGCAGGGGAGGTGTCAGCCGAGCAAGGTGTTAGAAGCCTGTGGCTTGCGGGTTGCAAGGAGGGTGGTTCTGTAGCCCAGGCTGCCTGGCTCTGCTCCCCGGACGCGCTGGGACCTGGCTTTCCCCTTCGCCCCGGCCCCGAGGATGGGCTGAGCCAGAAAACAGCTGAGGGCCCCGACTCCCACCCCCTTTTCTGACCAGCCCAGTCCTATCCCAGGCTCCTCCTCCAAAGCAGCCGTGGGGGCCACGCGCTTCCCAGCATCTCCCGCCGAGGCCCTCAAGGGCTCCAGACCCTCTTGACCGGCAGGAGGCCTAGAGAGGGCGTCAGCCGGGAGCACTGCGCGGTAGTGACGAGACTGCACCGCCTGTGTTGACACGGGGCGTGCAGCCGTTCCCAGTCCCCCGCACTCCCTGGGGGCGCCCTGGCCGGGTGCTCGCTGCGGGAGGGTGCAGTCGCCTTCACTTCGGCCCATTTCTCCCCCCAGGCTCCAGGCTGACGGCTCTGGAGTGCTTGGAGGGCCTGGCCTCGGGCTTGTATTCAGAGCTCTTCACGCTGCTCATCTCGCTGCTGAACAGGTACGGGCCTGCGCCGAGACCAGCCCAGCCCCCGGCTGGCTTGGGGGGGGGGTAGGGCGGGAGCCTGCAGGGAGGAGCCGTCCCGACCGCAGAGCACCGCGCTGTCCTGCCGCTGGGGCTCAGCGTCCCGCCCTGGCCGGTGGCAGGAGGCGGCAGGGGAGACCATCCGTGCTCCGCAGGGAAGGGACCTCGTCTGATCCCGCTGTGTGCTCCGGAGCCAGGCCGGGGCAGGCAGGACCGCAGAGAGCGCTACCCCAGGGCAGCCGGGGGCTGGGAAAGGGGCCCGGGTGTAATCGCTGGTGGCCAGTGGTTCACCTCACACTGTAGCCGGGGCATTCTGGGGTGTTTGTCCCCTGGAGCTGCAGGCAGGCTCCCGACAAGGCACAGCCCCGCGTGCCCCAGCCCCTCTCTCCCCCCGCGTGCAGGGCTCTCAAGTCCAGCCAGCACTCCCTGTGCTCCATGATGCTGGTGGACACCCCAGGCTTCCAGAACCCCGAGCTGGCAAACCAGAGCCGCGGGGCCAGCTTCGAGGAGCTGTGCTACAACTACGCCCAGGAGCGGCTGCAGACGCTGTTCCACGAGCGCACCGTCACGCAGGAGCTGGAGAGATACAAGGAGGTATTGCCGAGGGGTCCGGCCCGGCCCGCGGAGGAGCCTGCGGGCGCTGCCCTGCCCGGGGCACGGTGCCTCTGGGCGGTACAGGGCAGCAGACGTAGTTTCCTTAGCTAGTTGTGTAGCCGTCTCTTCTCTGCTCTAGCATCTACTAGACGCCAGCTGATTTCTAACCCTGTAGGTGACTCGGGCGGTCACGCCGAGGCAGGACTCAGCTAATCAGTAGCTCTGAATCTGGTGCTTCTTAAAGCAGGGGTTTCCCCGGGAACAGGCCGTTTGCCATTGGCCCTGCCCTGGGCACTGGTGGCTTTGCTAGCAGCCCTGTGCGTTGCAGTCACCCCGGCAGAGATGGAGGGGTGACTCCTGGCAAACCCCCCAGGGTGAGAGGGGAACTGTGTGCACCAGCCATGTCAGGCCCCTGTGGGGGGCTAATTGGGCCCAGACCCCTTTGCTCCCGGCTGGGCGGGTTCTCCGTGCCCACGCGTGCTGGAGTCTGTGCCCCAGGAACCGCCCTTTGGTGACGACTCCAGGGTTGCCTGTTCGACATGGCTCCCCGGGGACGCTTTGCCCAGTGCCCCCCATCCTCACGTCACTGGGGACCATGGGCCCCCTCCCAGCCCCCTTTCTGCCCTGGCCCTGGAGGAGTGGGACCCACCTCGGGAGCTCCTGCACTGCCCAAGGGGCCCATTCCCTTCGCACCTGGCACGCAGCATGGGGACCGCAGACCGAGCTGCATGGTTATTGCTCTGCCTTCCCTGTTGGGGGACACGGCAGGGCTCCCCGGTCCCCTCGGCTCAGCCCTGAATGGTGCATGCTGGCCAGGGCATGACCCCACTCCCCTGCCCCAGGGACTCCCCTGCCTGAGCTGAGCGCCGTGGGGAGCAGCCGGGGCGGTGGGCTGACGGTTCCCTTCCCCTGGGCACCGGGAGGGAGGCTGGGGCTCTCCAGGGAAACCCCTGTGGTCTCATGTCCTGTAGCTTCTATTCAGACTAACGTACTGACTGACCCTCTCTGGGTCCCCTAACTGTGATCGTTAGTCCACAGGCACTAACCCTCCGTCTGTCCGTCCTCTCTAGGAAAGCATAGAGCTTGCATTAGATGACCCAGAGCCCAGTACATCTGGCTCTGTAGCCACTGTAGACCAAGCCTCACACCAAGCACTGGTAAGCGCGCCCGGGGGAACGGCAAGAATTTCTCTCCTCTCTCCCCTCCCGGGGTCTGAAGCCCAGAGCCCGGCCACCCACCTGACCGCGTTTGCTGCCGAGCTGGGGGTTGCCGTGGGGCAGCCCGGCGTGCTGGGCGGGCGATCATACCGGCTCAAGGCCGTGGGGGGGGGGGTTGGGCGGTGGGGCCGTGTCTCCAGTAATGTCGTCTCCCGTTAGCGCCTCGGCTAGTAACGAAGCAGGAGAACAACAGGCTGATGGAGGGGCCGCGCTGGGCGCTGAGCCATTGCTGTCGTTTATTGAGCTTTCGGGATCAGACCAGCGCTGCCGGGGCCCTTCTCCTCCCTGCAAGCGGCGACCACGGCAGGGGAGAGCCTGCTCCGGACACCCCGGAGAGCGCGGCTGAGTGCCGGCGGCACATCCCTGGGGCGGGGGGTGAAGAACCTGTAGGCTGGGGGCTGGGTGCGCCTGCCCTCCTGACTGCGTCGGGTCACTTCCCCAGCACTGAAACCAGCCGTCTCGGGGGCAGGACTGAGCGGCGCTCGGGCAGCGCGGGCTGGAAAGCAGAGAGTCCTGTGGCCCGTTGGAGCATCAGGGAGCTTACGGGGGCCCAGTGCCATTTCCGGCTCTGGGAGAAAAGGCCCAGCAGGGCTCCACGGGGCAGGACCAGGGCTTGGCGTCAGCGGGAAGAAGCAGCGAGCCTGGGGCGCGTTGGCGCCGTGGAGCCAGGATGGGAGCGGCAGGCTGGCCGAGGGACACGAAGGCGTCCGGGCTGGTCCTCAGGATGGCGGTGGCCGGGGGACCTGGCTCAGCGGGGGAACGACTCGCCATGCGCAGAGATCTTGCCCCGGGCTCGATAGAAAAGAGCCTCAAGTGCTAACGGCCCCGAGCAGGGAGCCGCCCGTGCCATTGAGTAACACTGAGCACCTGGGAGCCCAGCGCCCCCTGACTGCAGGAGGCACCTGAATGGCTTCGCCCTGCGCCCAGGCCCGCACAGGCAGGGTCACTGACGTGAGACTGGCCGGCTCGCCCTGATGGAGGCGGGGGGCCCGCGGTCCCTCGCCCTGCTGCCTGGGGAGAGGGCCGGGCGCGGGGGATGTGGCGGGTGCTTCTCTCTGGGCTCTGCACGCTGGTTTTGCGGGTCTCGGGATGTGGGGCGTCGGTGGCTGAGTGCGAAGGCTCCCGGCGGTTTTACGGGCTCGGGTGTTAAGGATTCATTCAAGTGAGTGTCCTCCGAGCGGGGCCCTGCTGCTCGCTCTGGCTGGGCCGGGGGAGCGTGTCCCAGACTCCCCCGTAGCGCTGGGGCTCGGACAGGCTCTCAGCCACCCCCCGGGGGCTCTCGCCCAGCGGTGCTGCCCGTCCCCGCGTGCCCTACGGTGGGAGCAGACGCAGTGCGGGTGACGCGTGCGCTGGGGCCGTCTCTGCAGGTGCGCTCCTTGGCCCGCACGGATGAGGCCCGTGGGCTCCTGTGGCTGCTGGAGGAGGAGGCTTTGCAGCCTGCGGGGAATGAGGACACGCTGCTGGACCGGCTCTTCGCCTACTACGGGCCGCAGGAGGGAGATAAGAAAGGTAAGTGGGGAGCCAGCCCTCCGCAGGCCTCGCCGGCCCCTCCGCAGGCCCCTCTGCAGGCCTCGCCGGCCCCTCCGCCGGCCTCGCCAGGCCCTCCGCAGGCCTCGCCGGGCCGTCTGCCCTCTTCCCGTCCCCGCTCCTGGCTCACACCCAGGTGAGGCTTCCACGTGGCCTGTGCACGCCAGGAGCCAGGGGCCACAGGCTCGGGGAGGAGCCATACACCCCTCGGGGGGGGGCACCTGGGCTGCTCTCCAGCTCCGGCGCTCTGCCCGGGGGGGTTCGGTGCTGTTCCCCCCCAGGTCGTGCTGCAGGGCTCCCCCTGAGCCCCCGCCCACACTCCAAACCCTCCGGCCTCCCCCCCCACCCCCTGAGCCCCCGCCCACACTCCAGACCCTCCGGCCTCCCCCCCCACCCCCTGAGCCCCCGCCCACACTCCAGACCCTCCGGCCTCCCCCCCCCACCCCCTGAGCCCCCGCCCACACTCCAGACCCTCCGGCCTCCCCCCCCCCACCCCCTGAGCCCCCGCCCACACTCCAGACCCTCCGGCCTCCCCCCCCACCCCCTGAGCCCCCGCCCACACTCCAGACCCTCCGGCCTCCCCCCCCACCCCCTGAGCCCCCGCCCACACTCCAGACCCTCCGGCCTCACCCCCCACCCCCTGAGCCCCTGCCCACACTCCAAACCCTCCAGCCTCACCCCCGCCACATGAATTTTGTGTCCCATCACCTCCATGTTGGTGCCCATAGCAGAATTCATTCCACACGCGGGTGGGACGGATTTGAGGGAGCCGGGGGCAGGGATCCCCCCGGTACCCGGCCTGCGGGGGACTCTCCGGTTCCTTAATGGGGTTTTTGTCCCTACAGCTCACAGCCCGTTACTGCGGAGCGACAAGCCCCACCACTTCTTCCTGGGTCACAGCTATGGCACCAACTGGGTGGAGTACGACGCCACTGGCTGGCTGCACTACGTGCGGCCGAACCCAGCCTCCCAGAACGCCGCAGCTGTGCTGCAGGGCTCGCAGAAGTAAGAGGCTGGGCCTGGGGTCGGCGGGCACAAGACACGGCCCCGGGGGAGGCTGGCGTGGCTGAAGGGCAAAATCTTGATTTGCAGTCCCCCAGGAGCGGCTGCTGAGCAGGGGGAGCCGGGTGTGGTCCGTGCCCTGGCTGCCGGGCAGGCTCTGCGCTCTTAGGGGAGACGCAGCCTCTTTCTTTGGACCCACGCCGTTGCAGTGGCCCTGTCCCACCATTCTGCCCCCTGGCTGGGTGACGCCGCAGGCCGCGCGCGGACAGGGGGCTGCAGCCTCTCGGGGGGTGACAGACGTGGGCCACGGGCTGGTTCAGGGTCCCAGGAGGCTCTGCAGAGCGAGTCCTGGTTTCGCTGCAGACCTGTGAATTCCACGTCCCTGCCTGCGGGCTGGTGACCGCGTGTTGCCAGGGACGGCTCGGGAGGGAGGGCGGATTCCCGGGCGGTGTGCGGAGGCTCGGCTCCAGCCTGTGCGGCGCCTGGCGGCGGAGGGGTTTCTCTGCATGCTCAGCGCGGGGGCAGCCGGAGTGCAGGTGCATCCTGCACGTTTCGCTCTCCCCAGGGGGCTGCTGGGCTTCCTCAGTCCCCGGCCAAGCGCCTGAGCAGCTGCCTCTGCTGACTTTGTGCCTGTCCCGCTCGGTGGGACTCCAGCCGCGCAGTTCGGGGTTGACGGGTTATAACGGGCGCCCCCTGGGCGGACCGTGGCTGTGTCCACACACAGTCCCGGGTAATGGCCACGCTCCGCCTGCCCTAGCTGGATTTGCATCATCCCCTTGGGCCGTGGCCGGGAAAGGCAGGGGGCAGCTGGTCACCTTCTCTCTCCGGCGGCAGGAAAATCATCAGCAGCCTGTTCCTGGGCCGGGCGGGTTCGGCCACGGTGCTGTCGGGCTCCATCGCCGGCCTGGAGGGCGGGTCCCAGCTGGCCCTGCGCAGGGCGACCAGCATGCGCAAGACCTTCACCACGGGGGTGGCTGCGGTGAAGAAGAAGTCGCTGTGCATTCAGATCAAGCTGCAAGTGGTGAGTGGGCGAGCTGCGGCCTGAGCACGGCACAGCCAGCGCCGGGACCCCTCCCTGCTCCCGGGGCCAGGGCCCCCCAGGCTCCCCCAGCCGGGGTGGATCCCTGCGCCCAGCCGTTTGCTCTAAGCCCTGCCCCACCCATTTCTCAGCTGCCCCGCTGGGTTCTCTAGGCTCTGCGGGTCACACTGTCCTTCGCGCTGATCCCAGGCATGGCTCGTGGGCCTGGCTGCCGGAGGCAAGGCTGAAGTTACCTGCCCAGATAGCCAAGCAGTGGGTGCCCGTCTCCCCACTTCTCCTGCTGCCCGGGCTCCCCTTGTCCTCACGGGCCCTGGAGGGGCGGCGTTCCCCTCTGCCATCTGGTCCATTGACGTTCGCCGGGACAGCCTCTGCTCCCTGCCCCCGTCACCTTGGCAGCAGGGCCTCTGCTCTCCCCAGACAAAGCTGCAGGATCGTGACTGATCCTAGGGGCAGTTTCTCCTTCTGGCCCTTGTGCTTCTGTCACGTGGGGTGAAGGCCGCGCCCGAGCCCCCCGGCTGAGCCCCCCTCTCCCCGCCCCAGGATGCTCTGGTTGACACCATCAAGAAGTCGAAGCTCCACTTTGTGCACTGCCTGCTGCCCAAGGCGGAGGGCGGGAGCGGGGACCCCAAGGGGCTGGCGGCCCGGCGGATCAGCGCCAGCGACCCGGACCTGCACTGCGAGGCGGGGCTCATGCAGCTCGACGTGCCGCTGGTGAGGGCCCAGATCCGGGGCTCCCGGCTCCTCGACGCGCTGCGCATGTACCGGCAAGGTCAGTGCTGCTCCGCCCACCTCCAAACGGGCGCGGTGGGCATGGGAGGGAGGGACCCTGTGGGTGGGGTGCCGAGATGCTTGGGGGGGCTGAGCCTTACCGCCAGAGAGCTCGGTGCCCGCTCCTGCCTCCCAAACCTGCCCCCCTGCGGGAGAGCGGCGGGGCCCTCGAGGCGGGGCGAGGGGCAGCAGAGTGCGGCTGGGCCTGTCTGCGGAGAGGCTCTCAGCCCCTTGCCCCGATTGCGAGGGGGAGACAGCTGGTGAGTGCTGACTGCAGGGGAGACGTCCTGCCCCGGAGCCGGGGGTTATTATTTCAAACCCACATTACTGCTCTGAACCAAAATCAACGTGGCTCGTCCAGCCCGGGGTTGATGGCCGCCGGGGCCGTGCCAGGCTCCGCGCCGGTGATGAATTAAGATGTGAAGCGGCAGCTCCGCTAGCTCTGCACAGACATTTCATTGCAGTGCGGGGCCCCCGTCCACACCGCTCCCCTCAGCCCTGTCCTCAAGGCAGGCGTTTGGCCGGCTTCTCTCTGGAGCCGACAGAGCCGCGGCCAGCGTCGCCCAGCCAGGCTCGCGTGAAACCACCCTTGAGAAGCAGCCAGCTCCGGCAGCTGTTGTGGGTGGCCCGGTTGGCTGGTGCGCTGCCCCTGCCGCGAGGCTGGGCGTGGACACGTTCCCCAGCAGGCTGTCCGCGCTGCCGGTGCTCTGTGTGCCAAGCCAGCCTTCCCGCAGCTCCCGGTGCCTCCCCCTCCAGTGCCAACCCTGCCGCGCCTCGCGGGACTTGCACGGGCTGATGGAGTCACAGCAGGAGACGCTGCGTCTCCCGGCGCTCACCTGCCCTCTCGCCCTAGGGCTGCAGTGGGGCCCCTTGACCTCCGCAGCGGCAGGGCTGCTCTGAAACAGCTGCCAGGTCCCGCTCCAGAGGTGGCTGCACTTCAGTGGCTGTGTGTGGTTAGCTCTCCATTCCCCTCCTTGCCGCTGGCCTTTCTGCCGCTCACCCTCTTGGGCTCTGCGGGCCGGGAGGGACACCAGGCGCTGGCATGGAATCAGCACTGCACCCCACCGCCATGCAGCTCCTTCCTGCAGGCTCCTGAGTCTCTGCCCGCTCCCCTGTGCTCTGCCCCCAGGCTACCCGGATCACACGGTCTTCTCGGAGTTCCGGCGGCGCTTCGACATCCTGGCCCCTCACCTGACCAAGAAGCACGGGCGGAATTACATCGTCACGGACGAGAAACGGGTGCGCGGTGGAGCCGGGCAGGCCGCGAGATCGGCCCCTGTGTGGCGCGTGACGGCAGTGCCTGGATCACGGTGCCAGGGGCTGCACATGCCCTGGTAGCGCCTGCCCCGAAGAGCTGGGGGTGGAGACTGAGGGGGCAGGGACTCGTCCAAAGGGCCCACACTAGGGAATGTGAGAGGAGCCCCGGGGCCTAGGGTAGCCAAGGCTGAGAAAGGAGGCGACTGCAGCTCCCCCTCCCTCTCTGAAGACACCTGCATCTGGCGTGTGCCCCGCTCCTCTCTGTTCCTGACAAGCAGCATGTGGTTGGCCGTGGCTCCCCAAAGCCCCAGTCACTCAGGGTTGGGTGGAGAGGTGGGGAGGGCCGGAGCCCCCCGGGAGCTGTCGGCAGCTGTGGCAAGGGGACAGTCCGTGCAGTGCTGCGGCCGAGGATGGAGAGGGTCACGCAGCGAGTGGTGCGGCCTCGGGGCTTATAGGAGTGGGCGTTGGATTCCCGCTGCCGTGACAGCAGGCAGAGACTCGTACACCCTTGGCTGTCGCAGTGCCCCCTGCAGAGAGCCACTGGGAGCGCAGCGTGTTTCCCGGCCTGGGGAGCCGGCACTTCCACACGGGGATTTGTGCTAGTCCAGCTCTGCCGGAGAAAGGACTGATCCCAGGCGCTGGGTTTTGCTGCGGGCTCCTGTGGGTCTGAGCCCAGCCAAGCTGCACTCCCTGTGGGTCTGGCTGGCGGCGCTGCTCACGCCCGGCCGTGGGAGGGCTGTAACCCACGACGGGGATGTGTCTGCTCCCCGGTGAGGACCTTGTTTCCTGGTCGCCGCTAAGCCCTGGACGAGTGTTGAACCCAGCCGGCGGCCTGCCAGGACTGTGGGGGCAGGTCGTGGAAGGGGGGGCCGGCACATCCCAATGGGGCGGGCGGGCAGCTCCTCTCCAGCCCGTGTCCATGGCCAGGCTGGCTGGTGGCTCTGCCCTGGCTGCGTGGGAAGGGCACCGGGAGGCCAGGCAGCTCCAGGAGACAAAGGCTTCCTTGACTAGCCGTGCCCTCCTCTCCCCCCCGGAAGAGCACGTGGGACCGGGGCTGCGCTCGCTGCCCCTCGGCGCCGGCAGCACGTGCCTGCGTGGGGAGCAAGCGGCTCTCCCTGGACACACGGGCTGGGAGGGCGAGAGGGAGCGCAGAGGAAGGTGCCCGGTGGGGGGCCGGGGTGTCAGCACTGCGCTGGGTTCGGTGCCCTTTGCCCTCAGCGGGGCTAGGTTGCCGCGCTCCAGCTCAGCTGGGAAGTGTTTGGCGTCTCCGCGAGCAGGGCCCTGCACTCCTGCGGCTGACCCCCCCCCCCCTTTCCATGCAGGCGGTGGAGGAGCTCCTGGAGTCGCTGGATCTCGAGAAGAGCAGTTACCACATGGGCCTGAGCCGGGTAAGTCTCCCGGCCCGTCCTGAGCTCCACGCAGTCCCTAGGCCCCCGGAGCCTGGCATCTCTCTCCCGTGCCCTGCTCTGTGCCTGAGCTTCTCCGAGTCCCTGGTCCTGGGAGGCCTGGTCAGTGCTGGGGGCAGGAGATTCTCGGGGTACAAGCTCTGCCTCCCTCCCCATTGCTCTGCCCTCAGCCCGGGGCAGCTGGAGCCCTGGGGGTCAGGCTGGCTGAGCTGGGCACTGAGTGCTGCGTGGGAAGGGGGCCGGGAGGCCAGGCAGCTCCAGGAGACAGTCTCCCTTGTCTACCCGGGCGCTGGGACAGGAGGAGCCGGGTCTGCCCCTCCCACCCCCGGGAGTCCACTGGGCCGAAGGCTGCTCCCCCGACGTCCGTCCCCCCGTCTGTCTGCTCCCCACTCACGGCAGCATCTGGCCCAAAGCACACGGGTCCCGCTCAAGCTCCAGCTGTGGCGTTCCCCCTCCCCCCCCCCGGTGTACAGGTTGTGTCTCTTCCTCACGGCTCCTCTCTGGGGTGCTGCCCCCGTGGGGCCCGAGCGGGAGAGGGGCTGGGGGTGGTCTGTCTGCACGTGGTGCCCGGGCATGCCAGGCAGGAGCAGAGGCTGGCATGGGAGCTGTTCTGTGAGGCCAGCCAAGCGGGTGTGAGACTATTTGGGGCCTCTCCTGTACTCTGCACCCCGGCCCCCTGCTCGGCTCCGGTGGGCCTCAGCACTGCGGCGGGGGGTGGGCCGGTCTGGGGGGGCTGGAGGAGCTCTGGGCAGGGAGAGGTGCTGGGGTGGTCGGAGGGAGCCGCCCGTCCGGTGCAGCCGGCAGCGTGAGCGGCCCCTGGCCTCCTGCGCTGTCACCGTGGCGGCTCTGCCGGGCACTGGCAGCTGCGCGATCCCCTCTGACCCCGGGGCAGGGGGCGGCCGCCCTCCAGCTCCCCCCACCCCCGCTCGGGCCCCTCTGTACACGCGCCGCCTGGCCGGGCCGGGGCTGCCCGGGGGCCGCTTGCTCCCCAAGTGGGCCGGGCCGGCTCGGAGACTGAGCTGTACGCCGCTGTCCAGGGCTGAGACCCCGGCTCACGGCTCTCCTCCCCCACAGGTGTTTTTCCGGGCAGGGACCCTGGCCCGGCTGGAGGAGCAGCGAGACGAGCAGACGAGCAGGAACATCGCGCTCTTCCAGGCCGCGTGCCGGGGCTTCCTGGCGCGCCAGCACTTCAAGAAGAGAAAGGTACCCCCCCCCCCCCGGCTGCGTGACGTCACCTAACATGGGCACCTCTGCCCAGCGCGTCACCCCTCCCAGCTGGGCTTCCCGGGGGGGGTCCCGCCTGCGTGGGGGCTGGGGAGGGGGAGGTCTCTCCCGCTGGTGTCCGTGCACTACAGCAGGTGCGGTGTGTGCTCAGCCGGGTCGGCGTGGGGGCTGCGCGGCTTCCTCCAGCAGTGACGGGACCAGGTGCAGCGGTTCTAAGGAGGGTGACTGGAGGCCGGGGGGGGGGGGGGCCTCTGCTCCGCCAGGCCCAGGTCTCCGTGTCCGGCGCTGGGCTCCCCCGGGGTGGGGCTGGCCTGAGCCCGGCTGCTCTCCCCAGATCCAGGCGCTGGCTATCCGCTGCGTGCAGAAGAACATCAAGAAGAACAAGGGGGTGAAGGACTGGCCCTGGTGGAAGCTCTTCACCACGGTGCGGCCCCTCATCGAGGTGCAGCTGACAGAGGACCAGATCCGGGGCAAAGACGTACGTAGGATCCCAGCCCCCCGGGGCACGGGAGGGCAGGCGGGAACCTGGCCTCGTAGACCAGCTGCGGGACAGGCTGGGCAGAGTGCTCCGCAGAGAGCCCCGGTTCCCAGCCCTACTGGCGTTGGGGCCAATTGCTGCCTGGGGGCCCTGCTGTCCCAGTCCTAATCCCCCCCCCCCCCCCCCGTCTCTGCTCCAGGAGGAGATCCAGCAGCTGAGGAGCCGACTGGAGAAGGTGGAGAAGGAACGCAACGAGCTTCGGCTGGGCAGCGACCGGCTGGAGGGCAGGGTACGTCCGGCCGAGCGCGTGGGCGCGGTGCCAGCTGCCTTCCCAGCCTGGCTGCAGGGCCCGGGGGTGCAGCGGAGAGGGGTGGGTCCCTTCCCTGGTCCCTGGGCAGGCTCCAAGGCCAGGCCCTGGCACCCCCTCAGCCTGGCTCTGCTGCTCCCCAGGTGGCAGAGCTGACGGCGGAGCTGACCGACGAGCGGCACACGGGGGAGTCGGCCTCCCAGCTGCTGGATGCGGAGACGGCCGAGCGGCTGCAGGCCGAGAAGGAGATGAAGGATCTGCAGGTGAGGCGCTCTGGTGTCCAAGGGAGGCTGGCGGGCGGCACACCCCGTTCCTCTGCACCCTGCTCCATGAGCAGGACACCCGGCTGCACGGCGGCAATGGGTCCCGCTCCCCCCAGGTCTGGCAGTGCCCCTGTCCCTACCCACAACCCCCCGGGCTCCCCCCCAGGTCTGGCAGTGCCCCTGTCCCTACCCACAACCCCCCGGCTCCTCCCCAGGTCTGGCAATGCCCCTGTCCCTACCCACAACCCCCCGGCTCCTCCCCAGGTCTGGCGATGCCCCTGTCCCTACCCACAACCCCCCGGCTCCTCCCCAGGTCTGGCGATGCCCCTGTCCCTACCCACAACCCCCCGGCTCCCCCCCAGGTCTGGCGATGCCCCTGTGCCTACCCACAACCCCCCGGCTCCTCCCCAGGTCTGGCGATGCCCCTGTCCCTACCCACAACTCCCCGGCTCCTCCCCAGGTCTGGCGATGCCCCTGTCCCTACCCACAACCCCCCGGCTCCCCCCCAGGTCTGGCGATGCCCCTGTCCCTACCCACAACCCCCCGGCTCCCCCCCCAGGTCTGGCGATGCCCCTGTGCCTACCCACAACCCCCCGGCTCCTCCCCAGGTCTGGCGATGCCCCTGTGCCTACCCACAACCCCCCGGGCTCCCCCCGAGGTCTGGCAGTGCCCCTGTGCCTACCCACAACCTCCCGGCTCCTCCACAGGTCGGGCAATGCCCCTGTGCCTACCCACAACTCCCCGGCTCCTCCCCAGGTCTGGCAGTGCCCCTGTCCCTACCCACAACCCCCCGGCTCCTCCCCAGGTCTGGCGATGCCCCTGTGCCTACCCACAACCCCCCGGGCTCCCCCCCAGGTCTGGCAATGCCCCTGTGCCTACCCACAACTCCCCGGCTCCTCCCCAGGTCTGGCAGTGCCCCTGTGCCTACCCACAACCCCCCGGCTCCTCCCCAGGTCTGGCAATGCCCCTGTGCCTACCCACAACCCCCGGCTCCTCCCCAGGTCTGGCAGTGCCCCTGTGCCTACCCACAACCCCCCGGCTCCTCCCCAGGTCTGGCAGTGCCCCTGTCCCTACCCACAACCCCCCGGGCTCCCCCCCAGGTCTGGCAATGCCCCTGTGCCTACCCACAACCCCCCGGCTCCTCCCCAGGTCTGGCAGTGCCCCTGTGCCTACCCACAACTCCCCGGCTCCTCCCCAGGTCTGGCAATGCCCCTGTGCCTACCCACAACCCCCCGGCTCCCCCGCCAGGTCTGGCAATGCCCCTGTGCCTACCCACAACCCCCCGGCTCCTCCCCAGGTCTGGCAATGCCCCTGTGCCTACCCACAACCCCCCGGCTCCTCCCCAGGTCTGGCAATGCCCCTGTGCCTACCCACAACCCCCCGGGCTCCCCCCCAGGTCTGGCAGTGCCCCTGTGCCTACCCACAACCCCCCGGGCTCCCCCCCAGGTCTGGCAGTGCCCCTGTGCCTACCCACAACCCCCCGGGCTCCCCCCCAGGTCTGGCAGTGCCCCTGTGCCTACCCACAACCCCCCGGGCTCCCCCCCAGGTCTGGCAGTGCCCCTGTGCCTACCCACAACCCCCCGGCTCCTCCCCAGGTCTGGCAGTGCCCCTGTGCCTACCCACAACCCCCCCGGGCTCCCCCCCAGGTCTGGCAGTGCCCCTGTGCCTACCCACAACCCCCCGGGCTCCCCCCCAGGTCTGGCAATGCCCCTGTGCCTACCCACAACCCCCCGGCTCCTCCCCAGGTCTGGCAGTGCCCCTGTGCCTACCCACAACCCCCCGGCTCCTCCCCAGGTCTGGCAGTGCCCCTGTGCCTACCCACAACCCCCCGGCTCCTCCCCAGGTCTGGCAGTGCCCCTGTGCCTACCCACAACCCCCCGGCTCCTCCCCAGGTCTGGCAGTGCCCCTGTGCCTACCCACAACCCCCCGGCTCCTCCCCAGGTCTGGCAGTGCCCCTGTGCCTACCCACAACCCCCCGGCTCCTCCCCAGGTCTGGCAATGCCCCTGTGTCTACCCACAACTCCCCGGCTCCCCCCCAGGTCTGGCAGTGCCCCTGTGCCTACCCACAACCCCCCGGCTCCCCCCCAGGTCTGGCAATGCCCCTGTCCCTACCCACTACCCCCCGGCTCCTCCCCAGGTCTGGCAATGCCCCTGTGCCTACCCACAACTCCCCGGCTCCTCCCCAGGTCTGGCAATGCCCCTGTGCCTACCCACAACTCCCCGGGTGCTCCCCAGGTCTGGCAATGCCCCTGTGCCTACCCACAACTCCCCGGCTCCTCCCCAGGTCTGGCAATGCCCCTGTGCCTACCCACAACCCCCCGGGCTCCCCCCCAGGTCTGGCAGTGCCCCTGTCCCTACCCACAACCCCCCGGCTCTCCCCCAGGTCTGGCAGTGCCCCTGTCCCTACCCACAACCCCCCGGCTCCCTCCCCAGGTCTGGCAATGCCCCTGTGCCTACCCACAACCCCGCGGCTCCTCCCCAGGTCTGGCAGTGCCCCTGTGCCTACCCACAACCCCCCGGCTCCTCCCCAGGTCTGGCAGTGCCCCTGTCCCTACCCACAACCCCCCGGCTCCCCCCCCCAGGTCTGGCAATGCCCCTGTGCCTACCCACAACCCCCCGGCTCCCCCCCGAGGTCTGGCAATGCCCCTGTGCCTACCCACAACCCCCGGCTCCCCCCCGAGGTCTGGCAATGCCCCTTTGCCTACCCACAACCCCGCGGCTCCTCCCCAGGTCTGGCAATGCCCCTGTGCCTACCCACAACCCCCCGGCTCCTCCCCAGGTCTGGCAGTGCCCCTGTCCCTACCCACAACCCCCCGGCTCCCCCCCCAGGTCTGGCAATGCCCCTGTGCCTACCCACAACCCCCCGGCTCCCCCCCCAGGTCCGGCAATGCCCCTGTCCCTACCCACAACCCCCCGGCTCCTCCCCAGGTCTGGCAATGCCCCTGTGCCTACCCACAACCCCCCGGCTCCTCCCCAGGTCTGGCAATGCCCCTGTGCCTACCCACAACCCCCCGGCTCCCCCCCAGGTCTGGCAATGCCCCTGTCCCTACCCACAACCCCCCGGCTCCTCCACAGGTCTGGCAGTGCCCCTGTGCCTACCCACAACTCCCCGGCTCCTCCCCAGGTCTGGCAATGCCCCTGTCCCTACCCACAACCCCCCGGCTTCCCCGCCAGGTCTGGCGATGCCCCTGTCCCTACCCACAACTCCCCGGCTCCCCCCCAGGTCTGGCAATGCCCCTGTCCCTACCCACAACCCCCCCGGCTCCTCCCCAGGTCTGGCAATGCCCCTGTGCCTACCCACAACTCCCCGGCTCCTCCCCAGGTCTGGCAGTGCCCCTGTGCCTACCCACAACCCCCCGGCTCCCCCGCCAGGTCTGGCGATGCCCCTGTGCCTACCCACAACCCCCCACTCTGCCCCTCGGTGCCGACCTGGGTCTTGTCTCCCCGTCCCAGGCCAAGTACGAGGCGCTGAAGAAGCAGATGGATTCCATGGAGATGGAGGTGATGGAGGCGCGGCTCATCCGGGCGGCTGAGCTCAACGGGGACCTCGACGACGACGACTCAGGTGCTGGTCTGCCCCTGGCAGCCCCCCCCCCCCGAACTCCCTCTGCTCCCCCCGCCCATCTCCACACACTCTGCACCCGGGACAGGGGACTTGACCGATCCGTGCCTCGGTTTCCCCACCTGCATGCAGGGCGTCGTGGTTACTGATCAGTGGGGTCACCCCCTACCTCCCCATCCGCCTTCAGCACATGAGACCCCCGCTTCCCCTGGCCTGCTCCGTGTGGTCCACGGGCCCCGGCTGGGCTCTGCTCAGGGCTCCGGTTCCCTCCCGCAGGCGGCGAGTGGCGGCTGAAGTACGAGCGGGCCGTCCGCGAGGCGGAGTTCACCAAGAAGCGCCTGCAGCAGGAGTTCGAGGACAAGCTGGAGGTGGAGCAGCAGAGCAGGAGGCAGCAGGAGAGAAGAGTGAGTGTGCCTAGCCCCGCCGGGGGGGACCCCTCCCTCCCCATGTGCACTGGTGACCCGACCCCCCCCGGGCACTGGTGACCCCCCCTTCTGTCCCCCTGTGCGCGCACTGGTGACCCCTCCCCCCGTGCACACCGGTGCCTGGTTATTTAGCTTCCCGGTGGCCGATGTGATGGCCTGCGATCCCCGTTCACGCAGCGAGCTCGTTTCCAAGAGGCCCTGACCCATGTGAGCGGCGCGGTGCCCGTCGTCTCCGCGGCCCGGGGCCCGGGCAGGCTGGCAGCGGGGGTGCCCGGGCGGCACACCGCAGAGCGTCTCCCTCCCTGGGGTACTGAGAGCTCAGCCTCTCTCTGCCAGCGCCCGGCGGTCTGCTCACCCTCCCCTCCCACACCAAGCCAGGGTGGGCTCATCCCAAAGGCTCTGTGGTGGAGTGGCGGCGACGGGATGCCCGCCCCCCGACCCCGTGCCCTTTGTGCCCCGCCCCCAGCTGGCGGATCTGCAGGCGGATAGCGAGGAGAGCCAGCGCGCCCTGCAGCAGCTGAAGAAGAAGTGTCAGCGCCTGACGGCAGAGCTGCAGGACACCAAGCTGCACCTGGAGGGGCAGCAGGGCCGGAGCCACGAGCTGGAGAAGAAGCAGCGGCGGTGAGGGGCGGGCGCACCCGGGCACCGCGTGGGGACTCCCTGGGCCCGCTGGAGAGCACGTGAACTGACGTGCCAGGCAGCTGGGCGGGAGAGACCCGGGCTCCGTTCCCGGCTCCGCCGTGGGCTCACCGTGTGTCTTTGGAGGGGCCCGAGGGACTTAGGAGCCTCCATCCGTTTTCAGCCCTGGGCTCCTGAGGGGAGATCTGCGGGGGAGCTGGGGGTGATTCCCGGTCCGGGCAGCCAGCCCCACGCCAGCGCTGATGGAACCAGTGCATTACAGGCGGCCAGGTGGGCTCGCTACCCGGGCACGTCCTGGGGCGGCCAGGCTGCTCGGTCTATGCCGGGCCGCGTGGGGAATCCCCCCCCCAGCTCTGGGGCGTCACTGCGCCGCTTGTGAACCCTTCCCCTAACCGATCGTCTCTCGTCCCTTCTCCCAGCGCCGTGCCCCCGGCCGGTCTCCGCAGGGGCCGTTCCCAGGAGGTGACCTGCTCCCTGACCCCCCCCCCCCCCCCCCCGGGATCTGCTCTCTGTGCTGCCTGGACGTAGCGGGGGCAGTTAGAGAGCGGGGCCGTGCAGCGGGAGGGGCTAGCTGCCCCCAGTATGTGCCCCTCAGAGGCGCAAGGCACCTGCTCAGCAGCTCCTCCTACTGCTCGCCCAGAGGTAGCGCGGGGCCCCCCCTTCTTGAGCTGGGACCCCCCCAGATTCCAGGAGTTTGCCCCCTTTCCAGGCCAGGACCCCGTCCTGCTCTCCTGGCTGAGTGGTGAGGCCGGGCATGGCAGGAGAGCTGAGCGGGCAGGAGGCTGGGGCGGGGAGCGATGCCGCACGGGCTCCCACACGGAGCAGCCCCAGGCTGGCCGGGCTGCGTATTTCCCAGGAGGAAGGTCTGAGCTGCTCGTGGCCTGGTGCTGATCCGCTCCCCAGGGCTTCGGTGCCGGCCGGGATCCCCCGGGGGGTCGAGGCTCGGGGGTGGGGAAAGATGCCGGCCCTTCTGGGCTGGAGCCAGCTGCGCCTGCCCCGGCCGGTCTCTGGGCTCCTGCTGGGGCGGGCGTTGCGCTGACGGCCTGGCCTGGGTGTCGCAGGTTCGACGGCGAGCTGGCTCAGGCTCACGAGGAAGCCCAGCGGGAGAAGCTGCTGCGGGAGAAGCTGGGCCGGGAGAAGGACGTGCTGCTCACCGAGGTCTTCGGACTCAAGCAGCAGCTGGAGGTGAGCAGAGCGGCCAGGCCGGTCCCCTGGCTCCGCCGGGCGGGGCGGTGCAGCCGGCTCAGCCGCTCTCCCGCGCTCTCTTCCAGGACAAAGACGCCGACATCGCCGGCTTCAGCCAGAAGGTGGAAGCGCTGGAGGCCGAGCTCCAGGACGTCTCCTGCCAGGAGTCCAAGGACGAGGCCTCCCTGGCCAAGGTGAAGAAGCAGCTGCGAGACCGCGAGGCGAAGGTCAAGGACCAGGAGGAGGAGTTGGATGAGCAGGCCGGGACCATCCAGCTACTGGAGCAGGTGCGGAGGGGGCAGGGCCTGGAGCGAGAGCCTGGCTCCGACCAGAGCCGCCGCGGTGACCCGGTGCGCTCGATCCTGCCGGGATCCGGTTGGGCTCCTGCCCCGGCTGGGCGGGTTTCTGGGTGTGCCGGTTTCATGTGGGTTTGTGGTGCCGGCTGCCTCCCGCCCAGGGCTCCCACGGCTCTGGCCAGCCGGCTTGCTGGAGGACCCTGCGTTCAGGGGACTAGAGCGTGGGGCGAGCGAGAGACAGTGACGCTCGCTCCCGTCACGGAGCAGTGCCCTGCAAGGCCCAGAGACACTGGCTGGCAGAGCAGCAGCGCGGGCCTTGGACTGGGGCATTGCCAGTGTCATTGCTGTGAAGAGCCCCAGCGATCGGCAGGGGCCCCGGCTCCGGTGCCAACCCCCGGCGATGGGCAGGGAGTGGGGGCCCCGTCTCTGGCACTGAGCCCCGGTGATGGGCAGGGAGCAGGGGCCCCATCTCTGGCGATGGGGGAGGGAGTGGGGGGGCCGTCTCTGGGGCCGAGCCCCGGCGATGGGCAGGGAGTGGGGGCCCCGTCTCTGGCACTGAGCCCTGGTGATTGGCAGGGAGCGGGGGCCCCGTCTCTGGTGATGGGGGAGGGAGCGGGGGCCCCGTCTCTAGTGATGAGGGAGGGAGTGGGGGGCCCGTCTCTGGTGATGGGGGAGGGAGTGGGGGGCCCGTCTCTGGCATGGCAGAGAGTGTTTGTCACCTCAGCTCCCCAGCACCAGGGCGCCCCGTCCCTGCACCCCCAAGGCAGCTCTTCCCTGGGGAGCACGGGGCCTCTCCCTGGGTGCAGGCCGGGGGGTCTGTGCCTGCGGCCGAGGAGGCAGACAGCTGCCGTCTAGTGTGCCGGGGGTTCGGAGAGTGAACGGGGTTGGGACTGAGGGTCACAGAGGGTCCGACAGTCCTGGGCTGCCCCCTCCGTGTGCTCCCCCGAGGGCCCGCGGCCGAGCTCTGGCCGGCGCTCGCGCTGCCTGGCTGGGTTCGGGCTCGGCGGGGTGGAAGCGATCCGCAGAGAGGCCCCGGCGTCGGGCTGAGCAGGGCTCTCTGTCCGCAGGCCAAGCTGCGTCTGGAGATGGAGATGGAGCGCCTGCGGCAGACCCACTCCAAGGAGGTGGAGAGCCGCGACGAGGAGGTGGAGGAGATCCGGCAGTCGTGCCAGAAGAAGGTAGGGCCAGGGCCTCGCTCTGCCCTCCCTGCTGGGCCGGGACACCAGGGGGTTCGGCCTGTGCAGAGCCGGCCGGCGCCTGCTGGGCCTGGCAGAGAGCCCGTGTCCCTGGTGCCTGCCAGGCCGGGCCGTGCTCTCTGTCAGGTGGAGCGGGGCCAGCCCCCGCGGGGCGCCCAGGGCGTGGGGCCTGCCAGCCCCTGGCTGCTCCTGGCCTGCTCTGAATGTGCCACGGGAAAACCCCGGGCAAAGGGGAGGGTGGGGGGGCAGGAGGCTGAGTGGCCAGCTGCTGTCCTTGAGATGGGCACAGCCGGGGCGCCAGGTCCTGGAGCAGCCACCTGCAGGACGGGGGGGGGAGGTCTCAGGATCGGGGGATCCCCAAAGTGACTGGGGGGGGGGGACACAACCTAGACCTGGGACCCAGGCTCTCCGAGACCACCCCCCGGCATGGAGGTGAGGGCTCTTCCTGTGCTCGCTGCCCTGCCCCCGTCCCACGCATTGCCCGCCCCCCCCAGCCTCCCTGTCCCGCTCGCCCCCCCCCCCCGCGCATCGCTCCCTCCCATCCTGTGCATGGCTCGCCCGCCCCCCCCAGCCTCCCTGTCCTGCTCGTCCCCCCCCCGCGCGCATCGCTCCCCCCCCCCCCCCCGTCAGAAGAGTGCCTGACGGGACCTCTTGCTCTGGGTGCCGGTGCAGCTGAAGCAGCTGGAAGTGCAGCTGGAGGAGGAGTACGAGGAGAAGCAGAAGGTGCTGCGGGAGAAGCGAGAGCTGGAGAGCAAGCTGGCTGCGGCCAGTGACCAGGTACCGCCGGGCGAGGGAGGAGCTGAGCCTCCCGTGGTTAAGGGCCTGGGCCAAACCCAGCTCTGCCATGCCAGGGCGCTCTCGTCCCGGGGCCCCGGCTTGGAGCCAGCGTGGCAGGGTGGGGCTGCCCTGGAGCTCTCCTCTGGGGTGGAGCGGGCTCCGGGCACCAGACAGTTCTTGGCGAGGGGGTCAGAGGCCCAGGCTGGCCGCCGCGGGCAGCTCCTCTGCGGAGGGACCGTGTGCGCGGTGGTGCGGGGCGGAGCCGAGGGGGGGCGGCGCCCTGGGGCTGCGGGCTCCGGCCAGCGCAGGTGCGGTGCTCGGGTCCTCGAGGGGCGGACGTGCCCTGAGCTCTGCGTGGGCTCCCCGCGCCCAGGTCAGCCAGCGGGACTTCGAGACGGAGAAGCGGCTGCGCAGGGATCTGAAGAGAACCAAGGCGCTGCTGGCGGATGCCCAGATCATGCTGGATCACCTGAAAAATAACGCGCCCAGCAAGAGGGAGATCGCTCAGCTCCGAAACCAGGTGTGTCCTGCCCCCCCCCCCCAGCCTTGTGCTCCCAAGGGGGGTCCCGCCCTGGTCACTCAGCTGGGGCCCTTGGGGGGGTCCCTCTGCTCCAGGCTCCCCCCCCCCCCCCGGTGTGCGCTGGCCGTGTCTGGCACTGAGTTCCTTGGGCCTGCACGGCCACCGCAGCTGCGGCTCCCCTCCCCGCCCGCAGGACCCAGCCCGGGGCTGACCGTCCCCGTCTCGGGCTCTCTCTCTGCAGCTGGAGGAGTCGGAGTTCACCTGCGCGGCGGCGGTCAAGGCCCGCAAGTCCATGGAGGTGGAAATTGAGGATCTTCACCTGCAGATCGACGACATCGCCAAAGCCAAGGCAGCCGTGAGTGCCCGAGCCGGCTCCCCTCCCGCCCTGCTCCGAGCCGGCTCCCCTCCCGCCCTGCTCCGAGCCGGCTCCCCTCCCGCCCTGCTCCGAGCCGGCTCCCCTCCCGCCCTGCTCCGAGCCGGCTCCCTGCCTGCGGGGCTCCACTGCCCCCCGCCCTGCTCCGAGCCGGCTCCCCTCCCGCCCTGCTCCGAGCCGGCTCCCTGCCTGCGGGGCTCCACTGCCCCCCGCCCTGCGCTGAGCCGGCTCCCTCCCTGTGGGCTCCGCTCCCCCCCCACCCCGCCCAGAGCTGGATGCTGAGGGGTCCCTGCTCTCACTCCGGCGTTCTGCCGGTGCAGTGAACCCGGCAGGCTTGTGCAGGCTGCACCGCGCCCCACGGATCGTGGCCAGCGTAGAGCCTTGTGGGTATGGCAGGCAAAGGGGGCACCAGCTTCCTGCAGGTACGAGAACCGCCAGCTAATTCCTCCCGGCTCTCGCCAGCGGGAAAGGCCCAGAGCTCAGCCCCGAGGGCCGGGCCGGGGCGCTGGAAGGTCCATTACTGGGGTGGGTTCTGGACCACCCCAGGCAGAGCCTAGCTGGTGCCCAGCTATGGCAGGACAGAGCCTGGAGGGGCCCAGAGGGGCCCGCTGCTGGTGCCGGGTGGGTGGAGGAGCCTTGGGGGGCACCAGTCACCTCCCCCGCCTCTCCCCCCAGCTGGAGGAGCAGCTGAGCCGGCTGCAGCGGGAGAAGAACGAGGTGCAGAGCCGCCTGGAGGAGGACCAGGAGGACATGAACGAGCTGATGAAGAAGCACAAGGCATCAGTGGCCCAGGTGACGCCAGCCGTGCCCAGCTCCACCAGTCCCGTGTGCTGCCAGGCCCGTCTTCCCCACCCCCCCCATCTCAGGCCCCGGGTGCCCCGTCCGCACCCTGCTGCTACCCCAGCCTGGCGCCACAGACACGCGTAGGCGCCTCTCTGGGGGTGGAAGTGAGGCGCGCCGGTAGAAGGTGCCTTCAGCCCGCCCTGGAGTCTCAGCTGAGCTCTGGCCAACCCTGGCCTGCAGGCCTGGCACCCCCCCGGCACGGCCGGACTCTGCCGTGAGCCCGCCCAGGAGAGCTGGCTGGGGGGTGTCCCGGAGGCCGGCAGGTCCCACTGCCCGCTCTAGGGGCGCTGCGCCCTTAGCCGTGGCCCTGGGGCTGGATTCTGATAGGCCCAGACGCTCTCTGCCCACAGGCCTCCCGGGATCTGGCCCAGATAAACGACCTCCAGTCCCAGCTGGAAGACGCCAACAAAGAGAAGCAGGAGCTGCAGGAGAAGGTAGCAGGGAGGTCCCGGGGTGGGGGGGCTGGCAGGGCTCGCTGCCCAGAGCATGGCCTGTGGGTTTGGGAGGGGCGCGGCCCCGCGCTGTGAGTTACGTGGGGAGACCCACGGGCCTCTCTGGGTCCACGGCCAGGCCGGTTGAGCCCGACTCTCCGCAAGGGCCAAATGGGGGAAATTGGTGGCCCCTAGCCGGCCACGCTGCAGTGCCCCCGTCTCCCGGGGCTGGAGAGAAGGAGCAGGGCTGGGTCTGTCTGCGATGGAGCCGCCGGGCGTGCTGGCCTGTCTGGCCCGTCTCCCGAACGGGGCTGGGGCCAGGCCTTGGTTTTCTCTGGGTCCGGCCTGAGCGGCTGCCTGTCCTGTCCCCAGCTCCAAGGGCTGCAGAGCCAGCTGGAGTTCCTGGAGCAGTCCATGGTGGACAAGTCTCTGGTCAGCCGGCAGGAAGCCAAGATCCGGGAGCTGGAGACTCGGCTGGAGTTCGAGAGGACCCAAGTCAAACGCCTGGAGGTAGGAGCCCCGCAGGTGGCTCTGTTGGGGGAGGAGGGGAGCTGGAGCCCCGCAAGGCGCAGAGCAGGACAGTAGTGTGTCTGCCAGTGGAGACCCCCTGGGCAACGGGTGATCTGAGCCCAGCGGGGAGCGAGCTGGCAGCCGCTCGGGAGGACTGGACAGCCGGGCAGGGGTGCCCACAGCAGCCTCTCGGCCAGTCTGGGCCAGCTGTGGCTGCAGCCAGTGGCCCCCGTCGGGAGCCGGCGGGGCGCCCGTGCTGTCCGAGCGGAAGGCGCTGCTGGCCCAGAGCAGGGTGGACGGTGCCCCCGGGGGAGGCTGAGGGCTCCGCCCGCAGTGGCCTGGGCAGAGCTCTGGGCGGGGGCCGCTGGCTGGGCAGCTCTCCAGGCCTTCCGCTGCCCACGGCCTGTTACCTGGACCAGGCTTGATTCTCCGAGTCAGACCTGCTGGGCCCTGTCCCCCCTCACCCCCCCCCCCCCGGCCGCGGCCGCCCGGCTCCACGCCTGCCCGGGCCGGTGACCGGCGGGCGCTGATAACAGTCATTCCGCCGTCCAGCCGGCGCGGCAAAGTGCTGCTCTTCGCCTGCATTGACTCTGTGAAATGACAGACTCGGCTGCTCCCTCCCCGCGCAGCCTGCTTGATATTCTGCCTTCGCAGGCCTGCTGCTCCGCGCTCCCTCTCCGGAGCCCCCCTCGCCGGCGGGGCCATAAATATGCAGGGGCGGCTCCGCGCCGGGGAAGGATCCAGTCTGGTTTTTCTCGGCGTTCCAGGCTGTAATTACTTCACACAAAGTTAAATCTATTTTTCCAATTCGCCAAAGCCCCGCGATTGTTCTGCCCCCTCCCTCGCCCGGGGGAAGCGGCTCCCCCCTCGCCCCCGCCCCCTCATGTAAATGCATGGCGCTGCCTTCGTTTGTTCCATTAGCGCGCAGTGGGAAGCGACGGGGCGGTGCTCGCTCCCGAGCCGGGCTGGGTAATTGCCGCTCTCTGCTGCGATTATTCTTGACGAGGGCGGCCCCGTGCTGAATATTGATTCAGTCAGAGCTGCCGGCTCCCCGTCACCTGCTGAGGGAAGGGTGGGCGTGGGAGGGGACCGGGGTGGGAGGGGCCGGCGTGGGAGGGGCTGGCGTGGGGACTCAGCGGCCCTGGTTCAAGCCGCCCCTGCTCTAGGCAGGGCGCCCGGGAACCGTTGTGGCTTGGCCCCCCACCTGGGGTGGCCTGGCCCTAGAAGGCCCAAATGTCCCCGCTGATCTCAAGGGGAGCCAGGACTCCTGGGTTCTCTGCCCTGCCTGGGGATTGGGTAACAGCTGTCTGACTGCCCCGTTCCCGCGCCCCCAGAGCCTGGCCAGCCGCCTGAAGGAGAACATGGAGAAGCTGACGGAGGAGCGGGACCAGCGGGCTGCCGCTGAGAACCGGGAGAAGGAGCAGAACAAGCGGCTGCAGCGCCAGCTGCGGGACACCAAGGAGGAGATGGGCGAGCTGGCCAAGAAGGAAGCTGAGGCCAGCCGCAAGAAGCACGAGCTGGTGAGGGAGGCTCCCGGAGGGCGAGGCCGGGCAGCCAGCCCCAGCCTGTGCCCCCGACTGGCGCTGGGGAGCACTGCCCCCAGGGTGCCCAGGGTGGGAGCAGGGACCCAGCTGGGACACCCGCATGGGGGTCAGATGCGCCGCCTTAAATATACGGGTCATGTCACTGATCCCCAAACATCGCCATGAAACTAGGCTGGTTAGCGTAGGTCCTACCCATAAACAGAGCCTGGCAGGGGAAGCGGGGAGCTGAGCATCTTGAGAACAGCCCTTTAAACATGGGACATGGGCTAAATCCACCCCCCAGGTATAACTCCCCTGGGGAGGAGAGGGGGCAAATCCACCCCAGTGTACCTGCCCTGTGACATGCTGGGCTGGTCCCTCCTGGTGGTGGACGGGGGGGGGGGGGGGGGTGCTGCTCTCTAGCTGTGGCCGGCCCAGCCCCCCTGGGGTGACAGCGCATCACGGGGGTGGCGGTGCCAGGCTGGCACTAGCTGCCTCCCTGCGCGTGGGGCTGCAGCCGATGCCCCCTGGCTTCTCTTCCCCAAGGAGATGGACCTGGAGAGCCTGGAGGCTGCCAACCAGAGCCTGCAGTCGGACCTGAAGCTGGCGTTCAAGCGGATCGGGGACCTGCAGGCCGCCATCGAGGACGAGATGGAGAGCGACGAAAACGAGGACCTCATCAACAGGTGGGACCCGCGCTTCCCGCTGGAGACCCCCTGCTGCCCGCTCGTGCCCGGACCCGGCAGGGCTGCCCCACGGCGAGGTCCCCCATGGGCATGCTGCAGTCAGCCCATCTGCCCTCCCCCACCCCAGATAGCGGCTGCTTCCTTCCCACTGCCCCTCGCCATAAAACGGGAGAGCAGCTTCCCTTTCCCGGAGACCTGGAAATGCTGGGAGCTGAGCCGCGCGCTCCTTGTTCCTGGGGAGTCCCTGCTTCCCGACCGCAACGGAAGCTGCCTTAGCCCCGCATTGCCCCTTGCCAGCCAAGGACTTGTTTACGGTGCCGGGTGCGTCCGAGAGTGGCTAGGAGGTGGGGTGGCCTAGTGGATAGAGCAGTTAACTAGCCCTGAGCCGCTGGCCTGCTGGGGAACGCTGAGCAAGTCATTTCACCTCCATGCCTCAGTTTCCCCATCTGTTAAATGGATGTAATGGCACTGACTTTGGGGAAGTGCATGGAGAGCTGTGGATGGAAAATGCTCTCGAAGAGCTAGGGGTTATGGAGGGGCACGCCTGCACCCCGCTCCTGAGTACTGCCTGCCGCACCACAAACACCCCGTGAACCATCGTCTAGGTCCTGCATCCCCCCCGCCCCGGCTGTGCTCTTTGGTTTCATTTCTACTGGGGTTTTGTTCCGTTTTACTTCTTTAAGTTCATTTATGTTTTGCCCCCCCCTCCCCCCCCCCCATTCTCAGTTTGCAGGACGTGGTGACCAAGTATCAGAAAAGAAAGAATAAACTGTGAGGATCTCAATCTCCTTTCCAATGACATAACCCTTGTTCCTAACCCCGAGCATGCCTGGAAGGACCCCCCGCTGGGCCCTGCATGTCGCTCCCCAGCGCCCCACGCATGCGCAGTCGCCCTAAACCTCTAATAGCACCCCCGGGCTGCATCCCGCCACGCCGCGCTCAGCCAGGGCAGCGGGGGGTGGGGGCCTGTGGAGGGGGCGAGCCGGGACCAGTGCTGGAGCCGCATCGCGTGGGCCCGCAGCTGGAGGGGGCTGCGTCACCGGGTGGCGGGTGCCCTGAGCCCCTGCAGCTCCTGGCTGGCTGGTTCGGGGAGGCACCGTTGCATGCTGGGATTGGCAGTCTCCAGGGGCTGCCTTGTGAGCGCTCACTTCAGCCACGCCTGGAGCAGCTGTTCGCGTCACCCCAGGCGCCGCCGGTAGCGTTGCCAGCGTAACTGACAGGCGGCACCTCTCCCCCGGGAGTCCCGGCAGCGTCTTCCGAACGGAGAGGAAATCAGTTAGAAATCTGGGTGTCCTGGGAACAGGATGAGACAATCCCTCCTCCCTTCTCCTCGCAAGGCAACGGGCAGAGCCGGGCCCGCTCCTCCCAGGGGCCACTCCCCCAGCATCGGATGAGCCCGGTGTTCTCCCTGGGAAGGGACGTCCCGATGCTTTGCCTTGTCCGTGGCATCTGACCTCTCCAGAGCCAGAACAGCGCCCCCGGGCAGCAGCTGGCAGGGAGGAGGGATTTGTGGGGAGCGGATAGTGGCCATTTGGTGTCAGACGCCAGGCAGGGTCCAGAGCAGCTGGGTCGGTTTCCTGCCTTTGGCACTAGCTGATAATTGGTGCCCCACAACGGGTGGCTGAGAGTGAGCGATGCCCAGCCGCGATGCCCTGCAGCCCAACGTTCAGAGATCACAAATGGTGCCGGGGAATGTCGGGTCTATCTGGGGCTCCTCCACCGTCCCTCAGTCCCTCCCAGGCTCTGCCGTGTTGTAGGGAGAGGAGAGGCGTGTGGAAGTGTGTGGAGCTCGGCCAGGAAGGGTCCCCGGGGGCTCTGTGCCATGCCGGGCTCCGTGTGGCTTGCAGAGCCGTTCTCTATTTCATGTGCCCTGGATCCCGAGCTTGGGGGTCCGGCCTGGCTTTGCCAGCGAGGTCTCTTTCCTGAGCCAGGAGGGGCTGCTGGTTGTGGCAGGATCTATAACAGCTAATGATAAATGTAATAGTGTGTAACAGTGATAGAGGGCCACTGGAGCCTTGTTGTCACACACAATTAATATCCTCCCCAGCTCAGTCTCCGTTTGTTTGTTCCCCTGTGATTTGGATCCCGGGTAACTAATGGCACGCTAGTCTGGACATAAATTGTGTTTGACATCAAGTTTAATTCCGACGATTTAAAATCTCAGCTGCCCCCAGAGTTTGTTTATGGGGCTCATTGTTTTTAAGGAAAATAACAAAGCGTTGCCTGCGCTCTGTTGCAGAGGAGGGAGACGTTTGCATGATCAAGTGCAGTCCATTGCTGTGAATGTAACAAGGAGAATTCATATTCCGGGTCTATAATGGTCCGTCCCTGTGCGATTCCGCCCCGCGCTCCCCAGGCAGAGAAGAGCCCTAAGGCTAGGCGGATAAAATGCTCATTTAAGATCACATTATATATCTGTTCCCAGGCACACTTGCAATTCTAACAAAGTTCCCTTGGGTTCCCGAGAGAGTTCCTTCCCTTTTACCAGCCAGTTAGTGCTGGGGGAAGCCAGAGCAGAGTTATCGAGCCGAGCGAGGTGGGAGGAAAAATAATGTTTCGATTTACTTCTAGATACAGTTGTTATTGCTATAACCCTAATGAAAGCAGTAAACAGTTATGTATTAACAGAGATTTATACAGAACTGCTTTTAACAGGGAGAGAGATTTTGCAGTGTATTCGGCACCTTCTTTCGAAGGCAATCAATAGGGTTATGAAGGGTGGTTATAAATTAGCTGTTTGAAGCCAGACAGGGCTTGCTTTATGTGCGTGGATAAATCAGCGGCTCTCGTTACGGGGGGGCCGCCTGCCACTGTAAATCTGCCGGCCACACTTGGGCACCCAGCCTGCCAGAGTCATTTCCGTCCTGTCTGCTAAACTCCTGTTCGCCCAGAGACATCCACGCAGCTCTTCCTTGCCGTCATTTTGCGCTTGACGGAGGCCTATCAAACGAGCCCACTTATTTCCCTCCCAGCCCTCTGCTCTTTGCAGATTTGAAATTCACTCCCTCCCAGATCTCTGTTTCCGGCACACAGTCTGCAGCCCCCACTGTCTCAACCTGGGGCTCCCCCCCAGCTCTGCTGGAGCCCCCCAATCCCAATCCGCAGCTCCCTGCTAGTCCTATCCCCCAGCTCTGCCGGAGCCCCCCAATCCCAGCCCCCTGCTAGCCCTGATCCCCCTCCCCCAACTCTGCCGGAGCCCCCCAATCTCAACCCGCTGCCTGCCTCCCTCCCCCGGCTCTGCCGGTGCAGCAGCTGGGTCTGTCTGGAGCAGAGATCCGTGTTCCAAATGGCAGGGTGACATGCGTGCCCCCATCTCCTCTGCAAGCCCGGCCCCGCTGTCCTAGGGGAGGCGTTTGGAAGGGTTGTTCAGCTCCCTTTGCCTGTCTCCCGTTGGAGGGGATCCTAGCTCCGAGCCCAGGGCTCTGATCGACCCAGGGGCGCGGCCGGTTCAGAATAGAGCTGCATTTAAACGAAACTAACACGAGCCCTCTGCCCAGAGTTCCTGTGTCTAGTGGAGAGCAGCTGTGGAGATGGGAGGTTGCTGGAGCAGTAGGAACTGCTCAAAGTGTCTGTCCAAGGTGCGGGCCTCGCCATTCCCCCTCATGGCCCGTTAGCCAGCACACGGGAATCCCATCATCCCCTGGAGGGTGCGTTGCGGGGGCCTTGCCCTGCGGAGCCGGTTGCTGTGTGGGGACAGCGCTTGGTGCACTGTGTATTGCTAAGCAGTGCCAGTGCGTTAATTCACCCGGCGCCTCGGTCCCCCAGGCAGCCTGGCAACGCCAGATCACGTGCCACAGTCTCCCTGCACCAGGCCCTGGGCACCGAACCGTGAAAACAGAATGTGACCTCCTGCGTGGGGCACTGGAGAGGGAGCCAGGACTCCTGGGTGCCGTTCACCCCTTGGTCACCCACTCAGTCCCTGCAAGAAGTGAGCCTGGCGCCGGCATGTGTGCTGCCCGTCGGCGCTCTCTGGAGTCGATCCAGACAGTCCCCCAGCCAAGCACCGTACCAGATCGGCCAGCCGGCCCGGGCTGTGCCTGGCCGATGGGGGAAGCGAATGGGGAGCCCCCGGCGCCTAGGTCTGGGGATGCTGCTGCAGGGGTGTAGGAGAAAGAGACGGTCCCCGAGAGCCGGGGCCCAGTGTGCTCTCAGCTTGGGGGTGAATCCCCAACGTTTCCTGCAGCCGGCCCCTTGTTCTCGCCGTTCGTGGCACCACGTTGTTACCTGCACACAGAGGCCTTTTCCTTACAGCACAGCCGCAGAACCTGTCGATCGGAGCCGAGCCGGCCCTGCCCAGCGCCGGGGAGAGCGCGGCTTGCACTGCCCGCTCCTGGCCAGCGGGCAGCCGGGCTGGGGGGCGGGAGAGGGGCTTTGTCGGGAGCGATTCGCTCGACTCGGGGTCCGAGGCAGGATCCCTGCTCCAAGAGGTGGCCAGGCGTTGCCAGGTCCTGCCCCCAGGCCGAGCAGCCTTCCAGACTGAGCCGGGAACATTCTCCTGGGGGCACAGAGGGCTGCAGGGCCGGGGCTGGCTGGGCAATGGGACGGGACTTTGGGGGGCTGCCAGCTGAGCCCACGGTGCAGTGCGTGTCCCCGTCCGTCGGGCGGCACACAGACCCCGCTCGGCAGGGGTGGGGGGGCCCGGCTGCCGGCCTTGGGCACTAATCTCCCCGCCCGGATCTCTCCCCCGCAGCGAGGGCGACTCAGACGTGGACTCGGAGCTGGAGGACCGCGTGGATGGAGTGAAATCGTGGCTGTCCAAGAACAAAGGCTCCTCCAAAGCAGTCTCCGATGACGGCAGCTGGAAGAGCTCCAGGTCAGTGTGGGGCCAGCATCCCCGGGGAAACAGCCCCTTGCTATCACTTCTCCCCATAGCAACCAAGCGGGGCTGGGGGACTGTCACCCGGGCAACTCTCACGGCGCTTCCCTTCTGGGGACCCCTGGGGGGGGGGAGCTGGTCTCTGTCACTCAAGTGGGAGACAGAGCCCAGCACCAGTGGGGCAGGATCGGGCCGAACCGCCGCTGGGGGGCAGGGTTCGGCAGCGAGCACCCCCTGAGTACCCCAGACGCTGAGCGCAGGCCGTCCCCGTCTCCCTGCAGAGAAACACTGACCAGTGGGGATGATCCCACCGCTGGCCAGGAGCCAGGGGTCCCGTGCCACGTGCCGGCAGCTGGCGTGATGCTGGTGGGCAGAGCGGCTGCCCTGCATTGTGCCCCTGAGAGGCCGAGACCCGGGGCCCCACGGGGAGTGTGTATTGATCTCGGGATAGAGCACTCATTGCTATGGCAACAAGGCCCATTCAATCTGAAGGTTCTAGAGACGTCTGACCTGGGAGTGCCGGAGCCAAGGCCGAGCCTCCAGCTCCCACTGCTCTGAGCAGGGCCTGTCCACTCGGGAGTGCCCGTGGGGCCGGGCACCCCTAGCCTGGAGGTGCCATGGGAGCCGGGAGAAGCGGATTGACAGCCCAATGAGTACAGATTGGTTGGGTATAAAAGCAATTTCCTGCGGTGGATTCAGGGATCCCAGGGGCTTCTCCCCACTCCGCGGAGCGGGGCAGAACAAGGCTGCGTCTCTTAATTGGTTGAATTTATTCGGCGGTGCAGATGCAGAGGTTTGGTGTGGGGGATAATTCCACCTTCGTGGAAGTCCGCTATCAAAGGCAGCAGCGCCAGGTAGCTGGCAATGGAATAATTGACTGAACGTTTGAAAGGGGGATAAAAGCGGTGGATAGAACAATACCCTCATTTGCATGACATTTCCCAGGGAGCTATTTGCCATTGACGCAAATTATTTAGCTGGGTCTGCTCTGCTGCCTTCCTCTCTCCTTCCCTGTCTCTAACCTCACCTGCTCTCTCTCCCCCCCCACCCCCACGGTCGCTCCCCTCAGGCCAACCCTGAACTCAGCCCCCAAAGAGCCAGGGGAGCGGCCAGTCTCTGTCACGAGCTCCCTGAGCTACAGGAAACGGCTCAACCTGAAGGACTCGATTGGCGGCCGGGGGGACGAGGAGACTCTCTTCTCCACCCTGAGCGAGCGGCCGGCCTCCCCGGACAGGTCTTTCCGCAAGGCCAAGCGCGGCTCAGCCGCCAGCAGCCAGGAGGAGACGGGTTCCGTCGGCTCGTGGAAGAAGTCCCTGGGCAGCGAGGACCCTGACGACCGGGGCTCTGTCATCTCCCAGGCCAGCAGCAGAGCCCGTAAGGGGCTGGAGAAGAGGTGGTCTGTGGCTGACTTTGACCAGGCCTCTGTCCTGTCCACCCCGGCCAGCCAGGCCGCCTCCTCCCGGTGCGGGCTGGAGGCCGACGCTCGGTCCACACTGAGCTTCACGCTGTCAAGCCCGGGCAGCTTGCGGCGCAGCACGTCCCGGCTCAGTGAGCCGCTGGCTGGCATCCCCAGTGCCCTCAGCCCCCCGCAGAGCCGCCGGGCAGAGCTGGGGCTGGAGACCTCGACCCTGGGCAGCCGGGCTGACTCCCGGCTGTCCCTGAGCAGGAGCCGGCTAGAGGAGTTGGATGACATGTCTAGTGTGGCCCTGAGCAGCACCCGCTCCCTGTACAGCCAGCACTCGCTGGGGCGCAGCTTCTCCGTGCCGCCCCGGGCCAGGACCTCCCCCTCCGACGAGGCGCCGCCGGAGGACTCGGACATCCGGCCCGTCAGCCACCGCTCCTACCTGGACCCTGACCTGGAGGCTGCCATCAACGAGGTTCTCAGCTACAAGCCCGTCAAGTTCAAGCGCTCCAGCTTGGACCCGGACTCGGAGGAGGAGGACAAGAGGAGCGTGCGGAGCGCCAGGAGCGCCCCACGGCCGGAGAGCTCGGGGCGCTCCTTCAGCAGCCTGCGCCGGTCCACCTCGGCCCTGGACTGCTCCCGGCCCCACAGCAGCAAGGCCCGGAGGAGCAGCAGCAGCAGCTCCGAGGAGAGCTCCTCGGAGGGGGAGGAGCGCAAGAGGAGCGCCCGGAAACACGCCAAGAAGAAGTCCAAGAAGAAGAAGAAGAAGCTGCCTTCGGACTCCGACTCCTCCTCGTCCAGCTCCTACCACAGCAGCTCCAGCGTGAAGAAGGGCCCCAAGAAGCAGGGCCCGGCCCCCGAAGGGGAGGGAGCTGCAGTGGGGCGGGACGCAGGGAAATCAAGCAAGCGCCTGAAGAAGGAGGAGAAGCAGCGGAAGAGGCAGGTGGACAGCCTGATGATGAAATACCTCTACCGGCCCGAGAGCGACTAAGGCAGTAGGTGCCGAGTGGTGTGCAGTGCAGCATGACCGCATGCCCGGGTGCCACTAACCCCCATGCCCCTCACCCCCTGATGCCCCTCACCCCATCCCACCCGGGCCTGTGTGGTGTCGCTTGTTTCCTGAATGACCGAGCCTGGCATGGCCCCCCTTGGTCAGTCATCCCCCTCCTCCCACTGCCTGTGTTCAGCATGAGGTCACATCACTGCTGTGGGGCTTGGCAGAGACTGGCCTGTTTGGAAACCGGCTGGAAAAGGACGCAGCTCCGACTGCTGCAGTGCAGGGCTGGTCCCCATGTAACTCGCTGTGGGGTGAGGCGTGGGGCCTGCCTTTGGCTTCATACACTCCAGTCACAATGCAACCCCGGCGAAGACAGCGGGAGCCCAGAGCGCTGGCAGAATCCACAAAGGGTTTGTCGACGCAGGCGGGTTTTTTCTGCTAGTGTATCCCTTCCAGGGATTAGCGGCTGGCACACGCAGGACACTGAGAAGCACTAATCCCTCCTGCCTTTCAGAAACTGCTAAGTATGCGGCTATATTTATTTCTGCTGAAATTAATGGGTCACAGTGCATTGCAGGATCCCCCGCTCCCGGTTCAGCCTGGGGATTAGTTACTGCAGGGAAGACGAGCGTCAGACTGTATTTTAAAAGGCCCTAATGAGGAGCATGTGCTGCCAGAATAGACCTGCCGTGGTGGGAACAGCCCCCACACCCCACCGCTGCAGACCCCAGGCATATTCATGGGCAAACTTTTAAAAAGCCATGGACATCATCAGCTGTCTTCATGTCCTGCCCTCTTGCTCGCTCCCTGCTGGCTTGTCAGAAGCCCTGAGCACACTGACTGCTTCTCTTGGGCCGGGACTTCTGTGGGTTTCAACTCCGAGCCAGCAGCACCCACGCTGGCCCCAGCTGAGGGCTCCTTGGCACCCGTAGAGACAAGGCTGCTGGGCACAGAGCTATGCACCATGCCTCCACCACGTGGTGAGAGCCAAGGCTGCTTGTCACCAAGACGGAACAGCGCAGGCTTCCCAGAGCTCAGTGGTGTTCAGCTCAAGGGTGCCGGGTCAGAGCCAGCCCTGTGCAAAGCAGAACCTGCTGCGCCTGGAGAGTGGCCAGCAGAGACTACACCTCCCAGCATGCTGTGCGTTGCGCGATCTCAGCTCTGGACGGAGGAGGCGGCTCTCCTGGGCTGTCCTGTGTTAGTCGCCTGTCTCAGAGCTTTGTGATGCCAGGCAGGGTGGTTTCTTGGACGGTGCTCGGCCCAGGTGATTGCTGCCGCTGAGTTGCCATCTGAGGGCCTTGTTCGGGGGCTCTGGTCACTGTTTGGCTCGCTCTTAAGCCGGCAATTGGGTGGGAAATGTGGAGGGGTGAGTCGGAAGCGGCTGGGCCCGGGGCGTGGGGAAAGGTCCCAGGATCACGCCCCGGGAGCCCACGTTTGGCAGCACAGCGGCGCTTTAAGCTCACTGGGGGGATATGGGTTGCAAGCTGCTGAATGCTCATCGTGGGCAGGTGTTGTGAGGTCACTGCCCCCCAGGAGGGTTGGAAGGAACCGGCACGTGGCGTGTGACACAATCCGGGTATGGAAATGCAGCATTCCCAGCTCACTCTCCACCCCGCTCAGCTGGCAGGTCGGGTTAGGGCCAGGAAGAAAGAGATGGCAGCCAGTGAGAACTGGGGGGCAGCGGGGGGCTAGGTGGGAGCCGTTTCCCTGGGATAGAAGCTCTGGGAAGGCTGTGCAGGGAGGGGGAAGGGATTTTTCCTAGCAGGAATTTATTTGTGTATTAAATTGTTTCCGACCGCTTTGAATGGGAGAATTATCTGAGAAGGAAAGAAGCTTTTTAAACAATTCTTTGCAAGTGTTCAATGGCTGGAACAATCCCCTGCAGCTGGGGCTGCCACGGGGCTTGTTTGTAACGTGTGTGACGCCGGAGCTGCCATAACAGAAATGGAGCCGGCGCTGCTTAGAGCGGGGCGAGGCTGGCGTTAGAGGGTTCGAGTCAGCGGCTGCGCTCCGAGGGGATGTACGCGGGGGAAGGCGCAGAGTGGAAGGGGCGTGAACGCTAGCTGACTGGTGAGCAGGACAAATGAACAGGCACTGACTGATCCTGCAGCCTCACACCTTCCTGTTGCTGTTCCTGCCACGTGCCGCCTTGAATATAAATGAAATCCACCTATGAGCTCCCGCCAGATCACCTGGACAAACAGGCAGGGAAATGTCTGTGGATGTTTGGATGGGAATATGAGGGTGGGTTTGTCGGCGCGCTCGCCCCACAGACCCTCGAGCGGACAAGTTTCCCTAGAACAGGCGCTCACAGGAGGCAAATTTCAAGTGGGAATATTTGCTGAAGGCAAAGCCCTTATTTAAAATTTGCACTGTTGCTTAGTAACAGCCAATCAGGAAGCTGAAATGGTCCCACATGATGAGGTAACTGCCTACCCAGCGCAAAGTTCAAAATTCAAATAGTGAATTTTCTCATTTGCAATTTGTTTTCACAGGGACGAAATAGGCACCAAACGTTAAATAGTGAACGAATTCTGCAATTTCACCGTCGTCTTGCAAACGTTTCCTAAGCAGATAGAGGTGCAATTCAACAAATGCATGATTTGTTGCAGATTACTTGCTTAGCTCTGCTAACTCCAGGGGAGAGTAAATCACTCCAAATGGTCTGAAAACGTCTTAAAAATAATAAAAAAGACTAATGAGCCCTCGTAAAGAAAGCTGCCAGGTTGACAGTCTGCTGTGGCAGAGGCGGTCCTGGGGGAACGCAGCTTCCACGTCAATGCACCGCTCTCCCAATTATCCGGAGCGGAATGCTGGTACTTAAAAAAACCAACTCTCTACCCGCCACACAGACCCACAACCAGAAACTTGGAACATCTCCTCCCTGCCCCTGCCTTCCCTGCGTCTCTGTCCTCCACAATTCATGGGTTCCCTGGCCAGAAGGGAGCACTGTGATCGTGTGGTCTGATCCCCTGGATAGCACGGGCCAGAGACCTGCCCCAAGGAGGTTCCTAAGGCAGGGCTGTAAGGAAAACGTCCAGTCCAGATTTTAAAATGGCCAGGGATGGAGAATTGGCCCTGCCCCTGGTTAAATTGTCCCAGTGGTTAGTCCCCCTCACTGTTACAAATGTACGTCTTATTGCCAGTTTTATTTAGCTTCAGCTTCCAGCCATTGGACCCTGTTAGACCCGTCTCTGCTCGGCTTAACAGCCCCGTATCAAATATTTGTTCTCCTTGTGGGCACTTCTAGATTAACGAAGTCACCCCTTCACCTAGCTCCAGAGGCTGAGCAGGTTTTCAAACCCTTTCATCCTTCTTGTGGTTCTTCTCTGAACCTTCTCCCCTTTATCTTGGGAGCCCCAGACCTGGACCTGGGATTCCAGCAGCAATCACTGCAGCGCTGCACACGGAGGTGAAACAACCTCTCTGCTCCTACTTGAGCGTCCCATTTATACAGCCAAGGGTTGGCCACAACATTGCACTGTTCAGCTCAGCTTCAGTGGATTCTCCATCACAACCCCCAGGTCCTTTTCGGGTCCCTGCTTCCTAGGGTAGAGTTCCGCGTCTTGTAAGTATGGCCTGCTGCCTGTGTTGCTAGGTGTATTCATTTACAGTTTGACATAGTGCAACACATTGTCTGCGTGCACCCAGCTTACCAGCTGAGCCAGATCACCCGGAACCAGTGACCCGTCCGCCGCGGTTACCACGCCCCCAGTTTTTGTGTCATCTGCAAACTTTATCCGAGATGATTTTATGTTCTCGATAGATAAAAATGTTAAATAGCGCAGGCCTAGAACTGGTCCCTGCAGGACCCCACTGAAAACTCACCCACTCCATGATGTTCCCCATTGCAAATCGTATTTCGAGGCCTGTCGGGCAGCCAGCTTTTAAGCCATGTAACCTGTGCCTGCTAGTTTTTAGTAGAAATGTCATGCGGTACCAAACCCAACACCTTGGAAAATCTACGTATATGACGTCAGCACTATGACCTTTATCAGCCAAACTTGTACTCGTGTCAAAAAGAGAGATCCAATGAGTTTGAGCAGACCTATTTTCCATATAATTAATTACATCACCCTCCTTTCATTCTTCATTAATCAAGTCCTGTGTCAGCCGCTCCATTATCTTGTCCAGGATCAATGTCAGACTGACAGGCCTATAATGACCCTGGTCATCCCATTTACTCTTTTAAAAAATCACTTTCTTCCATTTTCTGGACACCTCCCCAGTGCTCCAGGACTTACTGAAAATCCAATATCCAGCAAGCTCCTCGGCCAGCTCTTCTAAATCTCTTGGATGCAAGTTCGTTCCCTCCTTTCCACCACACTCACCGGCCTGCTGAGCCAGTGCAGAGCAGGGATCCCCCCCTCGCAGCACAGTTCTAGAGGGCAGAACAGCTGAAGCTTGGGAGCACAGAGCAGTCCCAGCCCTACCTGCCTGGCGCTGGTGCCCGCGGTGGAGAGGAGGCTTTTCCTTGCAGGGACAGGGCAGCCACCGACTTCCCCAGCCCGCCACTTCTGCAGAGTGAGCCCTGCGGCCCGCTCAGGCAATTTAAAATGACCTGGGGCCCCCAGCACTGCTACTGCAGCAACAGTGGCAGCCGGGGGTCCCCGGGACCTTTTAAATCACCCAGGCCCCTGGGCAATTGCCCCCTTTGCCCCCCTGCCTGCATGGGAGGGTGAATGGGGGGGGCATCTCATTCCTGAATGGTGCCGGGGAGCTGGGGGCCTGCTCCTCTGAGCCCCCTTCCCAGGAGAAGAGCCCTCGTGTGCCTGCGGAGGTTGCCCAGTCACTGAACCGGCCTCCGCCTGCCAACCCACATTCCCGCACTGCCCAGCCCCGAGGCTCTGGCTGGCTGATGCTGAGGCTTGGGGGGTGGAAGGGAGCCCAGCCCCATGGGGGAGCGCTGCTGCCCAAGGCAGACTCTGAGCTGCATCGCTCGGGACCATGGCTGCTCTTCTCGGCCTGTGCGCTAACTGCCTTGTTCCCTCTGTACAGCCCCCCCGGCTCCCGCCGACAGTTCGCCTGCGACAGACTGGAGGAGGAGCGAGCCCCTTTGGAAAGTACCCACCGGTCCAGGAACTCCTCCCGGAGCGACAGCGACACGGACAGCAAGCCAGCGGAGACCTCCGCATAGCCCCCGCAGGCTGCCCGGAGGGACGCGTTTTCCACAGCCTCAGAAACACTCTGCCTCGCCGAGCCGCCCGCCGGCCCGCACCAGGTCTCGGCGCCCCTCAGGCCGGCTCCAGAGAGCTCCTGGTGGCCCCTCCGCAAGCGCCTTGCCTGGGAAATGCTGCGTTTACAGATTGTCACCACCTCCCATGTCTTGTGTGCACCCGGGGTTTCCTGCATGGGGGGAAATGTTCATCTAAACCCTCTCCCTCAGCGCGAGCCCAGCCCTGTCCGCGCGGGCCGGCCGACAGCGGCTGACGTACCTTAGGCACCTCCGGCCCGGACCGCGCATTGGGGCTGGTCAGTGTCCTTCCCTACGGCCACCTGCGTTGCTGTTCTGTTCTCAGTGGAGGGACCGGGGCTTTTCCTCCTCCGTGCCTGCTGTCTTTTCCTTTATAACCAAACCCCCCAGCCCGGGGCTGTCTGGCGCCGACGGGGGGGAGCCTGGCAGCCCCCGTTCCCACCATGACTCCTTACCTTCCGCTGGGTCAAAGGGGACGCTTCCTTATCTAGCTTAAAACACCCAGCGAAGAACGAAGCTGGTTTCCCGGTGCGGCTGTCGGCAGGGATCTGCGTGTGACAGCACAGTCCAGGCACGCCTGGGTGTGCATCTCGCACGCTCACTCTCATTCTGCTGCTGCACGTGGGCTTTCCTTGCACGCACACATGGTGTTCTGTGTCCCAGGCATGGCGATTGATTTGGGGTCATTTCTTTTTCCAGGGGCTGGTGCCTCACACCCGGTTTTGTTTGAAATAAAATGTAACCCTGCCCCGTCCACGTGTGTGCGCACACACGGTGTCTGGAGAGTGTCTGGGGGCAGCGCGCACACATCCATTCGCACCCGCACTGTCTGCTGAGCCTGTGGGCAGGAGCTCCAGGGCGCCTCCTCTGGTCACGGGGGGCTGGAGAAGAACTGCAACTGCTCACTGGGGGCGTGCCAGGCTCTTCTCCACGCAGGCCCCACTACTGACTCCGCTGCCCTCCTCCCTGCAGCACTCAGCCGCTGCCCATGTCCCCGGAGCCAGCCCCGCGGGTATCGTCATCTCTGCTGCCTTCTCAGCGGCTGGACTGGACACTGGGGAGCTGCCGGCCCTGCCGGTCTGGGTTGCACTAGTTCGGCTGTGCGTCTCTTCCTATCCCTTTAAATATTAAATCTCATTCCTGGCTGGTGACACTGGCTCCTCCCCTGGGGTTGTTCGTTGCAGTGGGGGAAGGGAGGCGAGGTGGGCGCTGGGGCGGGGGCAGCACCGGTGTGGACGGGTTTAGCACTTGGACTGGAAGTGGAGGTTTTACTGCGGGGCAGCCGTGTGAAAGCTGCGCGGGGCGTGGAGCCTGCGGGGGCGAAGCGTTTGGGGAGGGATGTGAGTTAACCCAGCGTGGCATTTCTATGCCCGCAGAGGCCCATCTTCCCCTCTCCCCCCCCAATGCCTAGAATAGTGTGTGACTGTTCATGGAACATCCTGTGGGGCAGCTCCGTGCTCCCCACCCCTCCCCGGGTGCCTCACGGCCTGGTTCCTGGGGTTTTGTTGTGGGGTGAGCTATGGGCGCAGTGCAAGGAGGAAGATCGGGGCTGGTTCGTGTCTTGTGTCTTTGCTCTCGGGTCACCAGCAGTCAGATGCTAAGTGCAGGGTCAGGCGTGTTCGCTCCCAGCAACTTAGTTCAGCTTGTGCAGCTCCGGGCTGGCATCCCCGGCCCGCCGGGTGTCGCTGGGGAGGGGAGCCGGGGCCAGGCCCAGTGGGGCTCGCTGTGTTTCAAGCGCCAGGTGCTCCAGGAGAAGAGCGCCCAAGGAATGGGCAGATCTCTGCCACAAATCTCGGCTCATTTGGAGCAGATGGTGCGTGCCAAGCGCGCGGGTGCCGCGGGCTGATCCACCTGTCTGCTGCTTGGCGTCATCACCCAGGGAAACACGTCCCGGCGTGAACAGCTGGCAAGCGGAGTCGCGGCAGCAACGCTCCATCATCTGGCCCGTGCGTGAGCCAGGCTGGCTTGGCCAGGGGTTTGGCCTCTGTCAGGGCCTTGTGCCCCTCTCACTGCCACAGTTGTGGCCCTTGCCAGCCTCTCTGCCCCCCTCAGTTCACCCACGCGACGCCTCCCTCCCACCCCCACTGCGCCAGCCCCGTCTATCCCTGCCACTGCGGTAACCAGGCAACCCCTGCAGACAATGGCGCGGGGCCAGGCCTCAATGCCCTGGGGCCAGGTTCGGCTTTGCCTCCCCAGTTCCCTGCCGTGGCCCCTCCAGCGAGTCCAGGATCCCTGGGCTCCTGTTGGGGGCTGGGCATTTGCCGTGAGGCAGGGCAGGTGTCTGTCACGGGCAGCGCGGCATCCCTGGGGAGAGCCCGGCTGGCACCATCTCCTGCCCTTTGGGCAAGGCTGCCTCGCCCCTGCACGAGCAGCCCAGTTCTCCCAGGCCCGCGCCCCTCCGCCTTTGTCTCCGCGCCAGCAGGAGCCGGGCGCGTTCCGGCTCCATTTCCTGCCTCCCCTCAGGTAGCGCCCGGTCCTTGCTCTCCCAGGGTCTCGCCAAGGGCAGCCTTGATGGTCCGTTCGCCCCGGCCTGCCTGCTGCCTCCTGCCGCTGTGCAGAGTCCGTTTGGGCTTCTCCTGAAAGGGGTCATAGGCCGAACCCTCCCCAGGACGGGCCGGAGCAGCCCCCCACCCCGCCCTCCCTTCCCTACCCCCTCCCAGTGCTTCAGCCAGGGAATGGGGCAGGTGGAGCTGGGGGGGCACAGGGAGGCCTGGCGGGTGGGGGCAGCCTGCTTGTCCCGTAGTGCTGTGCTGCAGGCCTGGTCCTCCCTCACCCCAGACTCCTCCGGCCTGCCCCAGTGGGCTCTTGGGAGGCTGCCTGGGGCGCTCCCCGGGGGCAGCATGCAGGGCCGCGTTCCCTCCTCCCCACCCCCACAGCCAGGGCCCCCAGACGCCTCGTCAGCGGCACTTGCTGCTGTCACTTCCCGATTGCCTCTGCCGTGGTGCATTAGCGCAGCTGCCTGTCCAGGGCTTCGTGCCTGCAGCCGGCGGGAGGGGGGTGGGGGCCCTGGGCTGCCTCTGCAGAGCCCGCGCCAGCCTCCCAGCCCCTGGGACACAGCAAGGTGGGCTGGCCAGGACCCCCGGGATTCACCTGCCCAGCTGGCACTGCCTCCCCCTGGCTCAGCGCCCACCCCCGGCACACGGCCCCCTGGCCTGGCCCCGCACTGCCCGGTCCAACCCTCCCACCCCCTGGGAACGCTGCCCCCTGGCCTGGCCCCGCACTGCCCGGTCCAACCCTCCCACCCCCCGGGAACGCTGCCCCCTGGCCTGGCCCTGCACTGCCCGGTCCAACCCTCCCACCCCCCCGGGAACGCTGCCCCCTGGCCTGGCCTGGCCTGGCCCCGCACTGCCCGGTCCAACCCTCCCACCCCCCGGGAACGCTGCCCCCTGGCCTGGCCCCGCACTGCCCGGTCCAACCCTCCCACCCCCCGGGAACGCTGCCCCCTGGCCTGGCCCCGCACTGCCCGGTCCAACCCTCCCACCCCCCGGGAACGCTGCCCCCTGGCCTGGCCCTGCACTGCCCAGTCCAACCCTCCCACCCCCCGGGAACGCCGCCCCCTGGCCTGGCCCCGCACTGCCCGGTCCAACCCTCCCACCCCCCGGGAATGCTGCCCCCTGGCCTGGCCCTGCACTGCCCGGTCCAGCCCTTCCCCACCCCCTGGCCCTGCACTGTTGGATCCAAACTCACCTGCCTCTGCCCGGTGCCATGGGTGGGAGGGGCTGGCCCAGCCCTGCCAGGGGCTGCCCCACTTTCTGTGTCCCACCCCCCCACTCGGGCAGGGCCTGGGGCAGGGGCTGCGTGTCCCCCCCTCCTCCCCCCCCATGAAGGGTGTTTGAATCATTTATAAATCTTAATAAATATGCAGATGAGAAGCAGGCCCCAGGAGCCCTCGGGCGGCTGGTGTTAATTATTTAAAGTTATGGTAATTTGGAGGAGCCATTCATTTGCATAATCGCACTCATAATCTCTGCAGTGTGGTGCCCTGGTGTATGCTGGGTAGTGGAGGCCGGGCCCAGCCTCAGCCCCTCCCTTCAGTGTTACCCCTGGAGGGCCCGTGGGGCCCCCAGCCTGTGGGGGGCTGGCTGGGCCGGAGGGAGCGGCAGCAGGCCCCTGGGGGCAAGCAGGGCCATTGGCACCAGCACTGCCTGCCCCCCTCCTTGCTGCAGGGCCCCCCGGCTGCTGCCCTGCACTAGGGGCCCCTTCGAGCGGGGAGAGCCAGAGCTCCCTGCCTGCCCCTGCCCCGGGCAGCTGGGGGGTTCCTGCTCCATCCCTCCTGGGTCCCATGTCACCGCGCGTGTCCAGTCGGGTGCCAGCCGCACTCCAGCCTCGGCGGCTCCCCCGCACCAGGGCAGGGGATTCTCCTTGGTCCCGGTCACCTGCTGCCGCGGTTGGCAGCTGGGCATGAAGCTGCCGCCTGGGGCCGCGTTGTGCTGGCTGCCAACCTCCGCACTGCTCTGCCCGCAGCGATAAGGAGCGAGGCCCAGCCAACCCCTCCTCCCAGCGGGGACAGAGACGGGGAAGGGACTTGCCCCGGGGCCATGCAGACAGACGGCCGGAGGCAGAGCCAGGCATGGACCCCCGGAGTGCCCGGTCCTTGCACCGCATGTTGGGGGTGTGGAAAGCTGGCCCTGGGATTGGGGCACCAGGGGAGTCCTGGGTTCCTCTCCCTTCCCTGCCCCTCCGTGCATGGCCTGGGGCCTGTAAGAGCGGCTCCGTCCACACTAGGCACCGGAGGCTAATCCAGCATCGTCCCAGCGGTGCTGGCTCCCTGCACCCAGGGGCATGGACTGGGGGGCAGGCGGGTTTGCAAAGGGGCAGCTTCCTGGGGCTGCGCGGCTCTTTGCAGGGAAGAGAGCTGGGGGCAGCGTGTGAGCATCACGTCTCCCCAGAGCCCCCACCTGTCCGGGTCCCTGCAGCCGGGAACAGCCGGGGCGGGGTGAGTGCCCCACACGCTGCCCCTGACCCAGGCACGAGGCCCTCACACCCGCCGCAGTCCCTGTGGGGCAGATGCTGCGGCTGGTGCCTGAACTTGCATCTCCGACGCGATTCATCGCGCCCAGCACTGCCCTCAGCCGGAACCCCGGGCGAGGCCGGGTCGGCCCCCCGCAGGACCGGACCACGGGTCCCTGCAGCCGGGCCCGGCGGGCCCCGCAGCGCACAGGGGGGTGTCAAAGGCCCCCGCGAGCCGGGCGGGTTCTCACGTGGGCGCGGGGAACAAATGGGGCAGGCTGGGCGCCATAAAGCCGGCGCCGCACTAATGCGCTTTCATTAAGTGGGAGCGATCTAATGATAATAAAATGGCACATTTAACATTAAAACATTCCACTTGCCCCCTAAGCGAGCGCGGCTCCCGCTCCATCTTCACCAGCCTGACAAGGCTCCTAATGAGCTCGGGCCGCACGGGCCCCGCTGCAAAGCGAGGGGGGGGGGGGGACCTGCTCGTATCGGGGCTTCGTGTGGGGCTAGGCAGGGGGGCAGCTCAGGCTCCCTTCCAGGGAGGGTTTGGGGCCCGGGGCTCACTGCGGGCCAGGGAGCGACCGGGGGGGTGTTAGTGTCTCATGGCGCCATCAGTCGCTCTCCGAGTGACCCAGAGACCCCAACCGTCCATCCCCCCCACACACACACCTGTCAACCCAACCCCCCACTCATATGGCCCACCCAACGCGGTTGGGCATATTCAGGGAGCCCCCAGCCCCCTCCCCGCCGGCTGTGGTTCCCCCCCAGTTGGGGGGGGGAGAGAGAGCTGGTGCGTGGGGCTGGCTTGCCAGTATTTATTGGTTGGAAGAGAAGCGGGGAGCCCTGTGTCCCCCCACCCCCCCGCTGGAGGCTGTGTGGGCCCAGCACCGGGGGAGGCCGAGACCCAAACGAACCAGGGCACAGAGCCCAGGCAGAGGGGTGACACCCCCCCCCCCCGCATTCAGCTCAACCCCAGCCCCTCGTTTCTGTCCTGGGGGCCAGCGACGCTGGGAGCAGAAGCCCCTGGGCCCCGCCTGCCCCGGCCGCTGGGGCTGCCATGGGGTCGCTGGGCACGGGGCCGCTGGGGGGGCCTGTTGGCCCATGAAGCCTGGGGGTGGACGGCAGCTCTCGGCCCGGCGCAGGGCAGGCTACAGGGCAGCGGGGGGCACGGCTGGGAAGCGGCGGATGCGAAATGGCTCCATGGCGTAGGACGGCTCCTCCCCCTCGCTGAGCTGGCAAAGGAGCTTCCCGACCACCGGCGCCAGCTTGAACCCGTGGCCTGCATGGGCAGAAACGCAGAGACGCCTGTGGGCTGGGAACGGCCACCCCCAAGCCACGGGCACTGCCCCCAGGCTGGCATGGGGAGCACCCACCCCGGGCTGGCTGCAGGCCAGTGTGTCTGGGAATGGCGCCCCGCGGGCCAGTCCTGTGCCACGGGCACTGCCTCCTGCTTACCCGAGACCCCCCCCGACCCCACTTACCTGAAACCCCCCCCCCCCGGCCCCACTTACCCGAGACCCCCCCCCGGCCCCACTTACCCGAGACCCCCCCCGGCGCCACTTACCTGAAACCCCCCCCCGGCCCTACTTACCCGACCCCCACCGCGGACCCACTTACCCGAACCCCCCCCCCCCCGGACCCACTTACCCGAGACCCCCCCCCGGCCCCACTTACCCGAGACCCCCCCGGCTCCACTTACCCAAGACACACACACCCCGGTCCCACTTACCCGAGACCCCGGACCCACTTACCCAAGACACACACACCCCGGCCCCACTTACCCGAGACCCCCCCCGGACCCACTTACCCGAAACCCCCCCCCCAGCCCCACTTACCCGAGACCCCCCCGGCCCCACTTACCCAAGACACACACACCCCGGTCCCACTTACCCGAGACCCCGGCCCCACTTACCCGAAACCCCTCCCCCGGCCCCACTTACCCAAGACCCCCCCCGGCCCCAGTTACCCAAGAACCCCCCCCCCGGCCCCACTTACCCAAGACACACACACCCCGGCCCCACTTACCCGAGACCCCCTGGCCCCACTTACCCGAGACCTCCTGGCCCCACTTACCCGAGAACCCCGCCCCAATGACGATGTTGCTGAACTCGGGGTGCCGATCTAGAATGAAATCTTCATCTGGGGTGTTCTGTGGGGAGCCAGGGCACGTGTGTGTCAGGGAGGGCGGAGCCCCCTGGGTTCTGCACCCCGCAGGGTGGGCGAGGGGGACACTGGCGCCCTGGCTCCTGCTGGGGTGGGGAGGGTCTGGGAGCACCCCAGTGACTTTGGGGGCCATCGCCAGGCCTGTCCATCAACACCCATGTGGGGCATGACCTGGGAGCAGGCGTCTAAGCAGAGGCTGGCTGCCTGGGAGCCAGGACGCCTGGGTTCTAGCCGTGGGTGGGGCGTAGGGGCTGGCAGGGGGCCAGGACACCTGGGTTCTAGTCCTAGCTGCGGGCAGGGGTGCCCATGTGAGCTGGGGGGGGAGTTCTCGGGCCCGGCCTGCCCCTCACCGTGTACATGCAGGGCTCCACCACGGCCGGCTCCGGCACCAGGCCGGGCAGGTAGTTGCTGACGAAGTCCCGGAGCAGCTGGATGTCAGGCAGGGCCGGGGCCGCGGGCGGGGGCCGGTCACGCTCCTCGGGGTCTGCCGGGCTGCCCGAGTGACAGCAGACCTGGGGGGTCGAGAAGGGAGGGTCAGGCCAGGCCTGCTCGTTCCCAGCACAGCCCCACTGGGCTCTCGCCCACCGCTCCGGCCCCCAGGCTCTGCCATGGGGCAGCCCTCCCCTTGGAGCTCTGTGCCCCCCTCCCAGGCTACAAGGGCAGGGTTGGCAAAGCCCAGGGCTGCAGCGGTGGGGCTGCGTCAGGCAAGAAAAACCCATGTCCTGCCTGCCCCCCAACAAAGTAAGAGAGAGAGAGAGGGAATGTGAGTGTGTGTGTGTGTGAGTGAGTGTGAGCGTGTGTGTGAGTGTGTGTGTGTGAGTGAGTGTGAGTGTGTGCGTGAGTGTGTGAGTGCGTGAGTGTGTGTGTGTGAGTGTGAGTGTGTGCGTGAGTGTGTGAGTGTGTGTGTGTGAGTGTGTGTGTGTGTGAGTGAGTGTGAGTGTGTGTGTGCGCGCGTGTGCCCACACATGGGGGGGTGCACAGTGTGCGAGAGCCCCACCCCCCGCCCCGTCTCACCTTCATCAGTCCTGGGTACTCGTTGGAGGGCAGTCCGTAGATGTGGTGGGGGGCGCGGATGGCCAGCAGGCAGGGGAAGTGCCCTGAGACCCTGTACGCCCCGGGGACCTTCTCCTTCCAGTAGCAGACGTTGATGCGCAGCGTCTGCGGGGCAGGGAGCACGGGGGTTGCTGCCGGGCGGGCGAGTCCGGGGCAAGTGGGATGCGGATCCCTTGGGGGGCGGGGGCAGGTGGGGGCTGGCAGGGCAGTGAGCGGGGGCAGGGCCCCACGGCCTCGCCCCGAGCACAGGCAGCAGGGCTGGGAGGCTTGGTGAGCGGCCAGGTCTCCTCCTGACCGGTGCCCTGTGCCCCTCTGCCTAGCCTGACCCGGCTGAGCTCCTAGGCCAGGGACCCCCCGCGCCACCCCCCGTGCCACGTGCCCGAGCGGGTCCAGGCAGCGACAGCAGGGCTCTGACCAGCCACAGTGACCCCCAGCACGGTGCGCTCACACCAAGCCTCACGTGCACAGCCAGGCGTGCGCCAGGGCAGGGGCTCGCACACGCGTGTGAGGCGGGTGCCATGCAGAGCGCTGGGTTACAATCCTGGGCCCGCCCTGTCCCTGCCCCAGGTCCCCCGGCACGGCCGGGGCCAGCCCTTACCTGGAGAGGCAGCTGCAGTCCCAGCGGGGCTAGGAGTTTATTGGCCCAGGGGCCGGCTGTAATCACCAGACTCTTGGCTCGGTACACCCCTCTGCTGGTTGTCACGGTAACCTCGACCCCTGGCTTGATGTCAGTCACCTTCTGCCCATCGCTCAGGGCACCGCCGGAATCCGTCCTGGGGAGGGAACCCGCTCAGCCCGGGGATCACAGCAGCTGGGCCCTGCCCGCGGGGTCGCATGGGCATCAGTCAGTGGGTGGGAGCCTGGCCAGGGGACCCCTCGTTCCTGGGACTAGAAGGCAGCAGTGGGGCCAAGCCAGACACTGGCGTGGGAATGGGCTGGGGCCCCTCCCGGGCTGCCGGCTGCCCCAGCCTGGCAGAGACGGTGCCGAGGGCACAGGCCTGCCTCTGGCGAGCTGCCCCTGGGGAGCATGCCAGGGATGACAAATGCCAAGCAGAGCTGTGCTGCTCCGGGTGCCACGGACGTGGCAGCACCCACGGGTGCGGCTGACAGCTGCTGGGGGCAGAGCACTAGGGGACACCTGCTGAGCCCCGGTCTGTGTCTGGGGCCTGGCTTGTGACCTGGCCGGAGCTGTCCCGGGGCTTGCAGGGCCTGGCGGTGATGCCGCGGGTACCCCCCCCTCTTCTGGGGCTTGAGTCCCTGGCTGGAGAGAAGCCGCGCGCCCCAGGCCCAGCTGGGTACCTGCACGGCCCGGAGCGCCCTGTCCGCGTACAGGACCCCTGCAGTGCGGTCGGACACGGCCGCCTCCCCGCGGTAGGGCCAGATGCTAGGGAAGCGCCCGGGCAGCGACTCTGCGGTGAACAGCTCGCCAGGGACGCGGAGCCGCGCCAAGGTCCGGCAGCAGCGCTGGAACTCGGGGTTGGTGTCGGCCCCCAGAACCAGCAGCCCCGTCTGCCTGCGGAGATGGGCAGGGGAGCAGAGCGTTACGGCCCCGGGCAGTCACTGGGGCGTGCCACCGTCTGCCACGAGCCCCCTCCATTCCCAGCCCCCTCAGCCTGGCCTGGCCCAGCTCTGGCAGGCTGGGGCACCGAGCCAGAGAGGGGCGGTGACCTGCACAGGGCCCCCAGCAGGTGGTGGAGGGGCGGGGGATGGAATCCAGGGTCCGGGTCAGGGGCCAAGGGGCTGGGCTGTGACGGTGCCACGCGGTGCCCACCAGAATCCGCCATCTTCAGAGCCACTGAGGCGGCACCTGCAGGGGCCATGGGGCACTGGCAGAGCTGGGGGGCCGGGCTAGTAGCTTACAGGGGAGGGGGGGGATGTCCCCTCGGAACCGCGGCTGCTGCTGCCCCCACAGGAGACCGGGGCTGAGTCTCTCCACACCAGGCCACGGGACAGCCCACCCCTGGGTGGAGAACGGGCAGGGCCCCGGATCCGGGCGTCAGTCAGCCGGGGACGGTGGAAGGGGCCTTTCTGCCGGGCTCCCGCCTAGCGAGATCGATGGCTCCATTAGCCCTGACCCTGGCGAGATGGGGAATCGTTTATAGGCTTATTTCCTTAATGGCTCGTCCTTTATAGAGTCCGATAAATTACCGGGAGTCCGGCCGGCCCACTGTGCGGCCTGCTGCCTTGGGAGCCAGCCCCCGGCCGGTGCTGAGGGCCCCCAGGGTGGGCCAGGGTGAGGCTGGGCGGACGGTGAGCGGCCCCCAAGCCTCGTCCGGGACAGAGCTCAAAGCCTGGTTTGGAACCCGGGAGAATGAGTCTGGGACGCTCGGCTGACAGCCGGGGACTGCTCTGCACCCGTCTGCGGCGAGCGCTGTGGGGCTGCAGGTCGGGAGTGAGGGGCACCGGCAGAGCTGTCGGGGTGCAGGGCTGGGCTAGCAGGGGGTTGTGGGTCAGGACTGGGGGGCACTGGCAGAGCTAGCAGGGAGCTGTAGGTCGGGATTGGGGGGCACCACTAGAGCTGGGGGGACCGGTAGGGCTATCAGGGGCTGCGGGTCGGGAGTGAGGGGCACCAGCAGAACAGGGGTAATGGGGTGGTCCGGGGCAGGAGTGCTGTAGATCAGGTGATCAGAGCCCCTGGGGGCAGTCAGTCTAACATGTGCGCATGGCTCCCTTGTGGGGTACGTCCCAGTTCGCCATGAGTTTGCCCTGTGCCAGGGGGCGAGAGGGGGGCTGTGTGTAGGAGGCGGGAGCCCAGGGTCAGGTGGGCAGTGTTGCTGCATGCTGTCCAGTGGCTGCCATGTCCCACCCCAGAGGTGGCTGCAGGCGGCTGGCGAAGTCTAAAGCCAAGTCACAGGGCTTGTGGGAGCTGATTAACAAGGCGACTGGACACCCCTGAGCGTGGGGCTGTTCAGCCCCTGCCCTGAGCCCCGGGAACAGGCCTCGTGACCTCCCCCCCCCCAACACGGGAATACCCCCCCCAGGGCCAGGGTCCGGCTGAGGCTGATGGGCCCGTGTCTTGTGAGCCAGCCGGAGTCACCCACTTCCTGGGGCACAGGCTGCGGCTCTGCCGGGCTGGGCGTCCGCGGGCCCCGGGCCTCTCCCCCCAGGCCCACCGGCGCGGGGCTGCCTGACTAAGCACTGCCCAAGGAAGCAGGACAAGTGGGGCTGGAGAGTGCTAAGGGCACAGCTGGGGTGAATGGGGGGGATGGCGGGTCCGGGGCAGGCCAGGGAGGGGGCCTCGCCCTGAGCCCAGGGGTACTTTGGGAGCCTCCCAGGGCTGGCGGCAGGGGCAGGGCATGTGGGGGGAGGGGCATGCCCCTCCCCTCACTGCTGGGCCCAGCATGGCTCTGGCCAGCGGGCAGGCTCTGGCTGTCCCCTCCCCCACACCCCGGCAGCTCTGGCCTGGTCTCTCCAGCACAGGTGTGTTGGGGGGTGGGGTCTCTGGCTCCGCCCCAGGCCAGGTGGGAGTGCAAGCGGCAAGGTCCTGCCCAGCCCCTGAGCACCTAGCAGAGCAGGATCCGTCCAGGTGAGCAGGGCGGGGGGGGGCGGGAGCTGAGTACAGAGCCTCGGGGGGCCGGGATCCTGCAGTCAGAGCTGCCTGCCCCATGGCTCCGACAGCCGGGCCGAGGCCTGTCACGCGGGATGCTAAGCGTGGGCTGGGGGGCCGGCTGACATGGCTGGGGCCCTGCTGAGTGCCGCGGCTGGGGCCCTGTGCCTGCCAGGCCCCCAGCGCTGAGACATCAGGGCTGAAGTTCCTCCAGCAGCCCCCTTGCCAGGGAGCCGGGCCCCCACCTCGTGGCCCCTCACCTGTACAGCGGGGCCCCCACCTCGCGGCCCCTTCACCTGTACAGCGGGGCCCCCGCCTCGCAGCCCCCTCACCTGTACAGTGGGGCCCCCGCATCACCTGTACAGCGGGGCCCCCGCCTCGCGGCCCACTCACCTGTACAGCGGGGCCCCCACCTCACCTGTACAGCGGGGCCCCCACCTCGCGGCCCCCTCACCTGTACAGTGGGGCCCCCGCATCACCTGTACAGTGGGGCCCCCACCTCGTGGCCCCTCACCTGTACAGCGGAGCCCCCGCCTCGCGGCCCACTCACCTGTACAGCGGGGCCCCCACCTCACCTGTACAGCGGGGCCCCCACCTCGCGGCCCCCTCACCTGTACAGTGGGGCCCCCGCATCACCTGTACAGTGGGGCCCCCACCTCGTGGCCCCTCACCTGTACAGCGGAGCCCCCACCTCGCGGCCCACTCACCTGTACAGCGGAGCCCCCATCTCGCGGCCCACTCACCTGTACAGCGGGGCCCCCGCCTCGCGGCCCCCTCACCTGTACAGCGGGGCCCCCGCCTCGGCTTCCAGCTGCTCCCACAGGCGGTAGCTCTCTGCCATCATCTGCGCGTAGTGCTCTTGGGGGTAGGCGCGGCGGATTATCCGGCTCTGGCCGTGGGAGCTGCCTCGGGAGTGAGGCAGGGGGAACTGGCGGCACAGGGGGGCAGGGGGAGGGTTAGCTGGGGATCCCGGCCTGCGGTGGGGGTGCTGCTCCCCTCCCCCGGCCCTGGCTGCAGTGCTGCTGGGAGCCCCCTCCCGGAGCTGTGCTCCCTCCCCTGGCGCGGGGGGCAGAGGGACCTGGACTAATGTTGCCCCTTCCCCCCCTCTTTGCCATGGCTTCCCGAGTGTCTGGTTCCAGCTGCTCTCTGCCGGGCTGTGGGGCACCCCATGGGCACAGCTGGGCCACACGCCCCTGCCTGGCGGGGGTGATGGCTCTGGAGGGGCTGCCCGCTGCGTGGGGGATGCAGTGATTCGCCCTGGCAGTGCTGGGCAGAGCTGGTGTCTGGGGCAGTGTCTGTCCTGTTGGCGCTCGGGGGCTCTGCAGGGTCCCGGCGTCCTGGCTCGCTCCTGTGTGTGCTCAGGCCTGGAGCGGGGCCCTGCAGAGCCGGGTCTGCCCTGCAGTCCCCTTGGAGCCGCGGGGGGGGGGGGGGGGGTTGTACCTGTTCCAGCAGGAGCGTCTCTCTGCCCCGCTTGGCCAGGTGGTAGGCAGTGAAGGAGCCCTGGATCCCGGCTCCCACCACGATGGTGTCGTAGCGGGAGCTGCGGGGCTCGCCCTCGGCCGCCATCTTCAGCCCTTCCCCCGTTACAGGGGCCTGGGACCGAGCCAGGAGCAAAGTTCAGGTTTCTGGCATTGCAGGCAGGGAGCCACGGCTCGGCCAGCAGCCGGCACCGGCCTTCTGCATGACACGTTCGTGCAACGCCCCCCCCTTTCTCGCATGCTCTCGTGCAAGCAGAACCACGGCAGGAAGGCCGGTTTGCCCTTCTTGGCGGCGAAGGAACCTGATCCACCTGACTTGTGAGCCGTTCGGCCTCTTCCGCTGCGGAGAGGAGCGTGTCGCTCTACGGGGATTTTTCTCTTTACATTTTTACACCAGTTCTCGATATGAATAATAGCAATAAAAATATCTGCACATCACGGCACTTATGTCTCAGCAATTGCAGTCTGTGGCCTGGGGCAGGCGCGCGGGCGAGGAGGGAGCTGGCTGGGTGATATTGTAGGCGGCCCGCACCGAGCGGGGAAATAGTGCGGCAGCGTGAACCGAGAGAGCCAGATAAATAAATCCGTGTGACTGCTGACCCCAGCTAAGCACAGCCACTGTGCGGTCCCTCCGGCGCTCCGTTAAATAGCCGGGGGCCAGCTGTACCTTCGCTTGCTGCACCGTGGCACAGGGTCCTAGACGAGTCGAGAGGAGAGCCCGATTCAAGGGGCAGAGCTCGAGAGTCCGACAAAAGCCAGCCCAAGGATCTGGACTCTCTGGAAAGAAAAACATCAGACGCGATCTCCAGCCAGTACCTGGGACCAGGTGACTTTCCTCTGTCACCCACTGGTCCGTCCTGGCAGCCCTCGTGCGGCCCAGAGAGCTGGGACCCGCCCCGCTGAACCGGATCCTTCCTTCCCCGCTTCCACGGTTCCCGCCACTGGCCATATTCAGACTTGTCTTGGGGTTCTCTTGTCTTTGTAAACAAGCCGCCCGCCCCCCCCCCAGACCGGCTCAGCCAGGCCAGCTCGCAGCCTGCCCCTGCTCACGGGACGGGGTTCACTCCCAGCCCCTGCCTGGCGCTAAAATTGTTTCCAGTGCAACCCTCGGGCAATGCCTGTGATGATCAGCGAGTCCCCCGCTGTTGGCAGACACCCCCCCTCACATGCTGAGAAGATGGTCAGGCACCACGGTGTGTGCCACACCAACCTCTTTATGCTGCAGGCCGGGCTGGGGCTTCCTGTGAAATCGCCCCAGATACCACCATTGGGGGGAACCACATCAGGCAGGGGGCGGGGTGGGAATTCCCTCCACTTTCCATATGCGTCGGTGCCTCTTGGGGTCGTTCTCGGTTTGCACCATCTCTGGCCTGCGAGGCGTGGAAGGGTGAACCGTGCCGGGGCTGGGACGGCAGGGCGGGAATTAGTATGAGCCCCGGCAGCCCGCCCGGGCTCGCGCGCTGAAAGAGTTTGATTTATTTCGATCACGGCGATATTATACGCCGCATTTATAAATGTCAGCGCAGAAAATTAAAGGGCCGGCTCCCACTCCTGGCTGAGGAGATTCCTCCAGCCTCGGCTGCAGATGAAGTTTTCTCCCGGTCTTGATTTATAGGAGCTGATACCATCGGGACGTGCAGGAAAGCAGAGAAAAAACTAAAGCAAAGGTACAAAAACCCTAAACAAGCGAAAGCAAGAGGGAGATTTAGGAGAAAAGGTCGGGAAATATCTTTAAAAGAACCCCCCAGTGGGTGAGTCTGCGTGGCCGGGAGTCCTGCACGAACGGTGCAAGAAATAAATCCAGCCCCTGCCCTCCCGAGCTCACCAGATGCAGGGAAGAGCCACAAGCGATTGGGACCCGAGCCAGCGGCGCACAGGGGATGTACTCCTGGCCAGCGCGCGGCGGGATGGGGCAGGTTTTGTGCCGGACTCTTGGCCTGCAGCTTCCTAGCACCCGTGTGGAAGTAGGTAACCGGGGCTTGGCACGGCCTGTTTCTCGCGGGGGGCATTGGGGTCTGAAGAGAAAAGTAGAGCTGCAGAGTGTGTGGACTGAGTCCCTGCTGCACCGTGAAATGCTGCTGCAGTGAATTCCCCAGCGTTTACCCCGGGGATGAGGTGTTGTACCCTGGGGGCCGTGGGGAGGAAGTGTTGCCCACTGGTTAGGGCACTAGCCTAGGGAGACCTAGGTTAAATTCCCTGCTCTGCCACAGACTCCCTATGCACCCTTGGGCTAGTCACTTACCCTCCCTGTGCCTCTGTACAATGAGGATGATCTAACCTCCCTGCAGACAGAGGAAGCACTGACATTAGTAGGAGCGTTGCCAGCAGATCAAGAGACGTGATCGTTCCCCTCTATTCGACATTGGTGAGGCCTCATCTGGAGTATTGGGTCCAGTTCTGGGACCCACACTACAAGAAGGATGTGGAAAAATTGGAAAGAGTCCAGCGGAAGGCGATGAAAATGATTAGGGGCCTGGAGCGCATGACTTATGAGGAGAGGCTGAGGGAACTGGGATTGTTTAGTCTACAGAAGAGAAGACTGAGGGGAGATTTGATAACTGCTTTCAACTACCTGAAAGGGGGTTCCAAAGAGGATGGATCTAGACTGTTCTCAGTGGTAGCAGATGACAGAACAAGGAGTAATGGTCTCAAGTTGCAGTGGGGGAGATCTAGATTGGATATTAGGAAAAAAAAATTCCCTAGGAGGGAGGTGAAGCACTGGAACGGGTTCCCCAGGGAGGTGATGGAATCTCCTTCCTTAGAGGTGTTTAAGGCCCAGGTTTACGAAGCCCTGGCTGGGATGATTTAGTTGGGGTTGGTCCTGCTCTGAGCAGGGGGTTGGACTAGAACCTCCTGAGGCCCCTTCCAACCCTGAGATTCTAGGATTCTACGAAAGGGCTGGAGTCAGGGCCCCGTCCAGCCACCCAAATGGGGCAGTTCCCGGAGCTGGAGCCGATCTCTGTCCACACGGGTTGGATCCATGACTCCACTCAGGGACTCCGAGTTCTGCTGCCCCGTCCCATGCCAGGTTCTGCCCGCTGGCCGTATCACCAGCTCCGTTCTCGGCCCATGGCCGGCTGTGCCGTGATGCTGTGAGCTGGCTGGACTGGCAGACGCAGTCATTTAATACTTCTGAACACGTAATAACTGTGATTGCCTTTATTAGAGAATTTAATGAAAAATGGAGGGGGGGAGGAACCCTGGCCTGTGAAAAGCCGCTAATAAGATTCTGCCCGAAGTGTGGAGAGGAAAGAAAAGGGGGAGAAAGCACATTAGGAACCAGATAATGAGATAAATGAAAGACCGCGGGGAGGATAATTTCTGCAGATGACTTGCTGGGTGGTTGTAAAAATGTTAATTTGCTGATCTCCCCCCCCCCCCCCACTTGGCGCTGGGTCCTTCCTCCCATTCCTGGCCTGGCCTGTTGCCCGGGATCCGGCTGCTTTCAGCCAGAGGCTCCAGACGGGGATGAGCCGGGGTCCTTTGGCTGCTAGATTAAGGAGTCCCCTGAAAGCAGCCGGGCCCCTGGTGCCCCGCGGGAATCTGCTGATGTCAGTTGATTTGTGCTGATGGCATCCGTGTGCGGGCCTGCGGCCGGATTCCCCTTCCCCCAGGAGCTGCGGGGGGCTCCGCAGGCAGGGAGCCCTGTACACTGCCTTTGCCAGTGGGTTACGTGAGTGTGACGGGGCTGTTCCTGGTGGGATCCAACTGTGAGTGTCAGATCAGGACAGATTGCTTCCAAAGGGGCAACTACAGCCCAAAGCTGGGGGTTTTCCACACTAAGGCAAACCAAACCAGCCAAACAGAAAAGACTTTGGTTTCGCCCCCCTGGCTAACCACAAGTCACATGAGCAATTCCCTTAGACACTCCAGCTTCCCAGTATCACCACCAGCAGCCACCTGTCCTGGGGATCAATGGTTATGAAAACCAATGCCCCAAATAAAGAAAACAGTTCTCCCCAATTCCAAAGAATCAGACCCCAGACCCAGGTCAATATACAAATCAGATCTTCCCACAAATCACGCTGTTGCCAATCCTTTAGAATCTAAAATCTAAAGGTTTATTATACAAGGAAAAAGGTCTAGGTGAGGGTTAAGAATGGTTAAAAGAAATCAATTACATGCAGTAATGGCACATCACTTGGTTCAGGCTTGCAGCAAAGGTAGAATAAACTGCAGGTTTCAATCAGTCTTTGGAAAGCATCCCCTGCAGAGATGGGTCAGCACCTTTGTCCAGAGTTCCCCTGTGTAGCAAAGCTCCATCCAGAGCTGGAAGCAGGGCAGGCTGAAGGCTGGAGGTAGAAGACAAAATGGAGGATGCTTCTTCCAGCTTTTATAGACTCTCCTCTCTGGGCGAAGCCCCTCCTCCTCCTTATGCAGAGTCCGGTTGCAAACTGGAGGGTCATAGCCACATGGTCCAATCACCAGACTCTTCAAGATTCAGTTTTTGCCCAGGCATGTCCCATTCCTGGCGAAGCTCCTCGGGTGTGGACAGAGTTAATTGTGCAGTTGATGGCCCTTTAATGGGCCATCAGCCAGACCAGCCGAGTTAACAACAGCTTGTCTGAGATTTCACCCAGAAGCCAAGCATAAGTTTGAAGTACAGGCCCCATATATCCAATATTCATAACTTCAGTTCCAAAAAGATACACACATATCAATGGCATATTTAAGTTCAGCCCTCCATAACCTGGTCATAGACACCTGTTATGACCCCTTCACGTAATATTTGGTACCCCAATGATCTATATGGTACCAAATTATTCCAGTAACGTGACAGTGAGGCTCTGCAATGCCCGCCTGTGGCCTCCTCTGTCCGCGGCGGGCAGGCTCCCGGGCGACTGTGCCAAGCGACCTCCAGGAAGAGCCAGGCTGGGCAGCGAGTCTGACCATGGCTTTGGGGAAGGGCCGGAGTGGGTTCCTGAGGTGCGGAGTGGGGGCGGGGGGAGACCTGCAGCCTGGCACTTGCGGGGACAAAAGGGAAGAACCCGGTGCCATGGTGGAGCATCACAGCAGCCAGGTGGGGCCTCCTGCCGCGCCGCCACCTCCCGTGGAGCCCGTGGAGCCCGGGGAGCCCGGGGAGCCAGTGACTGCTCGCCCTGGAGCCCCAGCTCCCCACCAGGCGGGTACAGCGCAGGCAGTTGCAGCCCCCTCCCCCTCGGCTGCTGCGAATTCCGGCTCTATGGCCCCTCAGCTGAAGCCGCCGGCCAGGCACCTGTGTGCGGTGCAGAGACCCACCCAGCTCGGTGCACACGGAGCCTCGCTCCGGCTGCCCTGGGGGCACGTGGCTCACTCCCGTGTGCCGGGGGCTGCCACCCCAGCAGGGCCCCGCTGGGCTGCATGACCCCGAGCCCTCGCTGCCAATTTGAAGGGCACCTGATAGCGTCCCTGAACATGCGCCACGGAGAACCACTTCCACTTCGGGGACAACCCCCCAAAACCTGCCAGGCCCCAGCATGCACTGAGCCCGGCTCCCTGGAGCAGGGCATGCTGGGAGCTGCAGTTCCCCCAAGCTGCACATTCTGGACAAGCGCCAGGACCGACGTGGGGTTCCCTGCCCCGGCTGTGCTCTCCCCGAGGTTCTCCCGGCCACCCCCGGCTCCCAGGGAAATCGCCAAGTGGATTTTAATTTTCTTCCTGGTGGTTAATTGTAGGAAAGGGGGGGGGGGGAGGAAAGTCAACTTCCCTGTGTTTACACATCAACATCTTAATAACCACCCATTCCGAGGAGTCAGCTAGGAAACATAATTGAACAGCAAATGAGCGGCTGTTTCCCCCGCGCCGGCTTGGCTTGCGAGATGTTTTACTGTGCACAAAAATTCGCCTTTAAGTAATTTTCCAATTTGTGTTGCTGAACATGTGCGGGTTTAATTGCTGCCAGGAGAGAGGGGGAGTTCTGCTCTGTGCAAAGGCACCGGCTCCTCGCACTGGTGCTGAATTCCTGCTCGGAGAATCCCCAGGCTGCCTGGGGCGGCGCTCTGCACGCCGGGACGTGCACTGCCAACGCCAGATGTTTAGCACGAGGCTCTCCGGGTTTTCTTCCAGTCCCAGCTATTGGGCTCAGGGGCCTGAGATCCAAATCTCAGCTCTCTCTAGCCCTTGTGATTGCTGAGAAAAGCAGCAGAACGGGACCCAGGTGCAGCCTAGAGGCTCTGGAGGAAGGACAATGGCAGAAGCCTTCCCCCCCCTCCCTCCCCCCCCCCAATAGATTTCCTTTTTCAAATCTCTTGCTACTTAGCTAATCTTGTGATTTGTTTGAGGCCTGTCTCCAGGGCGCAGGTCTGGGGTGAGTGTATCTGTGCATGGCAGGGAAGGACGCTTGCAGCTGAGAACCTCCCCTAGCCCAGGCTGATGGGGAAGCAGCCACAGCTGGGCCATGCCCCAATCAGAGCACAGCTGGGCCCTATAAAAGCTCAGTCAGTCTCTCTGCCTGCAGAGAGGGAAGGACTGGGCTGCCTGAGAACTGGGGGAGCTACCTGAGGAGAGCAGGGCTGGGGGAAGGCAGAGGGAGCTGGGAACCTCCCCAGGCTACAGGGCCTTGTGTGGGGCTTAAACAGGATCTGGGGCTGCAAAGGGGGCAGCCCAGGGGTAGGTAGTGGCAGTAGGTCCTACCCCCTTGCCTATGGTGACTGGCTGTCACACTGCAGTCTGCCCCAGGGAGCAGGGGCTTGCTGATGACTGGCAGTAGCCCAGACTGAGGCAAGGTGGGGATTAGAGGGTTGGGGGTTCCCCAGGGAGGGGAGCCCCAGAGGCAGATTGTGGGGATATTGCTAGGGGGCAGCACCCCAGGTACAGGGCACTGGGGTCCTGGGAGGGACACGGGGACAGCGAGACACCGGCCTGTGGAGGGCGCGCTGCGTTGGAAAGAGCTAATTCCCGAACAACCAGCAGGAGGCGCCGCAGGGGTGAGTCATTGCACCGTCTCTCTCGCTCTCACACACACTCGCGTGGAGGGGTGCAGTGAAGGTGCAAGCAGTGTGCTGGGGAGTGAGGCCGGAGGCGGCTCTGTGTCCCTGGATGTGCTCTTGGCTGGACTACACTGTGCCACAGTTCCCTGGCACTGGCTAGGGTGGGGCTGGGTCCAGCCCGCCTGGGTTCTGTTCGTAGTCTTGCCTCTGGGTCCCTGCGTGTGGAAATCGCTCCTGTCTCTGCAGGATGCTGGCAGGCCGACGCGCCAGCCTTGGGCTAACCATCTGCAAGAGGGAAAGGACCCTAACGGCGCTTTGCAAATGCTACTCAGCCAGGCCAAGACCCAGCTCACTGGTTTTTGTGATAGCTCCTTGGTTTCCCATGGGGATAAAGCCTGGGCCTGTTGATTTGGTACCTGGCCTGGGAAATGGTGCTATTTTATTTGTATCTGGTGCATCTATTTCTCTGTTTGTTTGCAAGGGTCTGGCAGCTGGCGCCACTCCATGTTCAAAGCAGCTCACAATTGTGCTTCAGTTCTGGCCTTATTCTGTCACCTGAATGATGTGGCATTCCAAGGCGATGGGGGGGGGAGGGTAAAGCCCCCGGGTGAGTTGCAAATGGAAAGGTGACTGATAATCTAGCGATGAAAAGAATAATGAACGATTAGAGCGAGTGGGTGGCATAAATGTAACGGAAAATTGTTTTCAATAAATTTTCCCTTTCCCTCCCCACTGTTTTGTTGTCTGCTCTCGTCAGGGCCCTTACAAGGGGCTGCTTGTAACTCTCCCATTTTATCTATGAAAGCACATTTGTCTGCAGATTAGCAAAGCATGCAGCTTGTTTCACGGGAAGCATTTTTTTTCCGTTGCAATTTATTACGTCCATAAAATATTTTGCAGCCTTTTTTTTTTCTTCTTCCAGGAGCAAACAGTTTGATTTAGGGCCCTACAGAGTTGAAAGTAACTTTATGTGGTTAGCTATGACACCCTCTGTAATTTGGGGGGTAGTAGGAACTGTTTAATTTTGCAGACACAAATCCGGAGGTCCTTGAAGCCAAGCGCTTTGGCGTCTGTGCAGAGTACGTGTGGGGTTTTTTTCTTTTTGATTTAAAAAAATGAAAAGATTGCATCTCATTGGTGCAATGAATAATACATTTAAAGGGTTTTGCAAGCTGCGTTTGATCCCCAGCATATTCCCCTGCGCCAAAGAAGGGCTCCAGCGTGGAGCTGTCAACAGTTTGCTTTGTGAATGATTCTTTTTTATTTTGAAAATAACAGTAATAATAATATAGAAATGCAGAAGAGTCGGAGTAAGCAATGGTCTCCCTGGAGGTGCAGGCACGGTGGCCAAGGCTCAGAGGGGTTAAAAGAAAGGAGAAGAGAGCGGCTCTGGGAATTGATCAGTGGCTCACGACCTCCGCTCCCCTGTCTGATAGATCTGGGGGGTTGGAAAACCGCCCCCAAATGGCTGTTGATGTGAGGGTTTGGTGTTGGAGGGGAAGGAGCCGAGTGGCTTAAGGGGGGGCAGTTGGTGTGCGGCTAAGAGGGAAACCATGAAAGTGGGTGCAAGAGAAGCTTTGAGTGCGGGTGGAAGTCTCCCGTCTGCAAGGGTGCAAAATAATCTGAATTAGCTGTTATTCCAAGAGCTTTTTCTTGAGTGATCATTGTGGAGAGTTCTCTGAAAACATCCACACAGTGTGCAGCGGAATCAAAACAGTGAACAGACTGTTGGGAACCATTAAGAAAGGGATAGATAATAGGACAGAAAATATCCTATTGCCGCTATATAAATCCATGGCACGACCACGGCTTGAATACTGTGAGCAACCATGGTCACCCCAGCTCAGAAAAGATATACTGGAATTGGAAAAGGTTCAGAAAGGGGCAACAAAAATGATGAGGGGTATGGAACAGTTTCCATAGGAGGAGAGATTAATCAGACTGGGACTTTTCAGCTTGGAAAAGAGACGGCTAAGGGGAGATATGATAGAGGTCTATGAAATCATGACGGGTGTGGAGAAAGTGAATAGGGAAGTGTTATTTACTCTCTCTCATAACACAAGAACTAGGGGGTCACCAAATTAAATTAACAGGCGGCAGATTTAAAACAACCAAAAAGTTGTTCTTCACACAACGCACAGTCAACCTGTGGAACTCCTTGCCAGAGGATGCTGTGAAGGCCAAGACTATAATAGGGGTCAAAAAGGAGCTAGATAAGTTCATGGAGGATCGGTCCATCAATGCCTATTAGGCAGGATGGGTAGGGATGGTGTCCCCAGCCTCTGCCAGAAGTTGGGAATGAGCGACAGCGGATGGATCACTTGATACCCTGCTCTGTTCATTCCCTCTGGGGCACCTGGCATTGGCCACTGTCGGAAGACAGGACACTGGGCTAGATGGACCTTTGGTCGTACCCAGTCTGTGGGTTGTCAGAGATGCAGCCAATGTGTCTTCCATAACCTGAACATCTAGAAATTCATCTGCTGGCCTAGTGCTGATATCAAGGTAACATGCGCAATGACTGCAGAGCAGATATCCATTTGCAGGGTGCATTCATTAGCCCTGTCTGCATGTTTTCTGAATGCGGTGAGAGTTCTCTTCCCCTCTTTCAGCTCCAGAGCTGTGGCACCCTATGCTTCCCAGCAGGCAGTAGAAAGAGCGTTTTCTGGTCTTGACTGGAACCAGCGTCCAACTTCAATGTTAACAATGCCAATGCACTGATCATTGGCCTCCAGTTTGTAGCGTGTGGTCTCTTGCTGAAATAGGAAGTGTGATGTGACTGCCCTGTTTGTTCCCAGAAACGGTGCTGTGTCTCCAACATTCTTAACAGCCTCATCAGGTACTTCTGGAATGGGCTCTGCCAGTGACTGCTTTCGAAGGCTTTCTCCGTGGCGATGCAGTCCAGAGCCTTTTCACATGATTTGTCAGCGTTGGCTTTGCTGATCGGTCTGGCAGACCAGGCTCCTCCAGCATTATCAGTCATAGCAGTGGGACGCGTTCCTTCTTCCGCAGCTTTTTTTGCAAGAGGTGCACCAGTTGCCATCTTTGTAACGTCAATGCATGGGAGACGTTTGAGTGACAAACATTGGAAACTGCCCACCGGTGATGGAGACAGACCCTCTCCAGTAGGTAGCTGTATTTGTGCTGAAGACACACTCCATGAACCTTCAGACGACAGGTTGGTATATTCGTGACCCTTGGCATGTTCCTCATCTTGGTTTGAGCACGGGTGCAGGGAGAGGGAGTTTGGGGCAGGGGGTGTAGGGAAATGTGTCCAGTCTGGGCATCACACCTTGGGACACGAGGAGACATTGGAGAAAGTCCAGAGAAGAGCAACAAAAATGATCAACGGTCTAGAAACCATGAACTAGGAGGCGAGGGTGAAAACCCTGGTTGTTGAGTCTGGGGACGAGAAGACTGAGGCGATGCTGCTAGACGGGAACAGGAGGATCATCCCCTGGCTGTTGTTAATCCACCTCCCCAAGCCGCGGTTGCTGTAGATGGAAGAAGTCTTCCATCGGCCTAGTGCTGTCTACACCGGGGGTTAGGTCAGCATAGCTACATCTGTGAGGGATGTGGATTTTTTACACCAGAGAGACATAAGTGTTCAATGTAGACAAGCCCTTGCAAGGGGATCTGCAAGCAGCCTTCAAGTATTTAAGACATTGGAAAGAAGAGGATGACAAATTGTTCTCCTTAATCACTGAGGACAGGACAAGAAACAACGAGGTTAAATTGCAGAAAGGGAGGTTTAGGTTGGACATTAGGAAAAACTTGCTATCTGTCAGGGTGGTTAAGCACTGGAACAAATTACCCAGGGAGGCTGTGAATTCTCCATCGTTGGAGATTTTTAAGAGCAGGTTAGACAAACACCTGTCAGGAATGGTCTAGATCATACTTAGTCCTGCCATGAGTGCAGAGGACTGGGCTGGATGACTTCTCGAGGTCCCTTCCAGTCCTACCATCCTAGGATTGTGTGACTGGTCGCAGTGCCAGCTGTCGGTGGGGTGGGAAGGGCTGCGCGGGTGACTTTGCTGTAGGGGAAGGTTTAGGGCAGGCTGAGGTTTGCCAAGCCACCAATAGAATTTGGATGCTGTGTTCTCGGCGCCAACCCCAGCCCCCTGTTCTCAGATAGGGGCAGGCCCCCAAAATCATGAGATTTCCTTGTAACTAAGGCTTTTTAAATTACTCCTGGCAGGCTGTCGGGCGGTGACTCCGAGGGAGTTCCACTCAGGGCAGACTGTTTGGAACCAGGGCCCAGCCCCTGCTGGCTGAGAGATCTGGAGGTAGATTTCATCCCCTAGTTATCAGGTGTGAACTCCTCAGGCACTAGAAAGGAGAGGAAGAAAGGTGTCAAACCTCGGGCTGGAGCGAGAGGGGAACGGGGGCTCTTCACACCCCCGGGCACAAACCCTTCCCCGTTTCCCTTTGCCTCCTCCCCTCCCCCCCCCCCCCCCCCCCCCCCCCCCGGTCTCCTTTTCATCGGGCTGTTTTCCCCTGCTTGGCCGCTGATTTATTTGACAATCAGCCGGTGTCTGTAAACGCACTGCCCCGTGTCACAAATATCCAGTTTAATGAGCACTGGAGAACAGAACGCTCTCTCCTCGCCTGGCAAAGGCACCGTGTCAAACCCATGAAAGGGCTCTTGGCAGACACCGAACTTTGCCCTTGATTAAGGTCCGGGAGAGGAGGAGGATTTCTCTGCACTGCACAACCTGCACTTCACTTTTCATCTTGCCTTTAATCAGCCACTAATCTCTTCATCCAGCCGCTGGAGGAACCTGCCAACCGCTCCCCTAGGTTTGTTTGGGCGTCCGTCTCCAGCCATGGAGGCAGCGAGCCCCTCCCGGCACCACTGGGCACTGGCAGGTTGTAATGGGCCCGTGGCACCCCACGGGGGAGTGGCTCAGGCAGGGGGCTTGGTAGAAGCGAGAGGATCCGGGCGGTGGGCTGAGCGGTCTGGAGGGAGGAGCTCGGGGAGCAGCGTTCCTGTGGCGTGTGCTTGGGTTGGCTCCTGCTGGGGCCCGGGGGCACTGCCTTATCCTCACTATAATTCTTCAGGGGCTTCCCGGCAGCTGGATTTAAGGCCTTTCATCACTCGCCAAGATAAAATCGCCCCTCTGGGCAGCCCGGGGCACGGGAGATTTATGCCTCTCTCCCGGCTGCTCCCATAAACGCTCCCTCCCCGCGGTGGCGAGGAAAGGCTGGGTGCTTTCCTCCCCCTCTTGGTCACAGCTGGAGCCGGTCCCTCTGCTCCATGGGGTTCAGACCCCAATTGCAGTGGGTCAGGGAGATTCTCTCTGCTCGACCTGCCCCGGGCACGGCCTGTTTTGCTCCTTGCCAGCTGCAGCCTGGCAGGGTATTTTAGCAGCTGGCTGAGCTGCGGGGGGCAGAGTCGAGTAGCCCAGCTCCGCTGGCAGGGAGCCCCCTTTGTCTCCCTCCTGTCCGCAGCACGCGCCGCGCCCGCCTGGGTCAGGGCTGTGGTGAGGTGCGGGGCTCAGCCACGGCGCGGGGACCGCGGCTGGCTGCCCGCCTGAGCGGGGAGGAGACCGCGATGGGCAGAGGCAGCCAGAGGAAATGGAGCACAAGGAAGGCGGCAGCACCGTGGGGGTGGGAAGCGGGCCAAGGCAGCGCAGGCGAGAGAGAGAGAGAGAGAGAGAGAGAGCACCAGAGGCGGGGGTGAGGACACCAGGCCTGGCCCTTCTCCTTCGCCTGCCCAGTGCTGGGGCAGGGGCGAGCCGAGATCATGTCTCTGGCCTGGGGCTCTCACTTGCCTGCCCCGGCTGCACTGCCTGGGGGCCCAGCCGAGAAGATGCCAGACCCCGGCCAGTCGGCTTTACAGCCCCTGGAGGCGCCAGCCGGAGGGGAGGTGGTTAAAGCCGGGGCTGACGAGGAGTCGGAGCAGGGCAACAAACGCACTGGTGGAGCTGCCGCTTGGCAGGAACCGCACGACTGGGAAGGAATTTTGGCAAGAAGTGTTCTTTCAGCAGCTGGGCATGTGTATTTCTGTGCGTCCTCTGTGTGTGAATCTGTGCACGTGCAAGGCGTGTGCATGTCTGCACCCGTGTGTGCATGGACTGTCTGAGTGCATGTGTGGCTGTGTGTGCGGGCACTGCATGGCTGTGAACACGTGTGCATAGGCCGTGTCTGGAGGGGTGTGCACGCACCAAGGTGTAGTGTGTGTGTGTGTGTGTGCACGTGTGCGTGGCTGCATTAACTACCCGCTGTGTGACTGGGGAACCCGGAGCCTACAGTGATGATTCGCAGTGACCGGGGCTTGCCAGCTGGTGCCGAGGGCTCCCTTGTAACTTGATTGGGAGGCTGGAGGGGAGCTTTGCCTGGATTTGGGAGATGCCGACAACAACACACAGAACCTGCAGGTTTTTTTTATTACTTGACAGCTAATTAGAAGAATTAATTTACTTGGGCTTTTGCCGCTTAAAAGACATTATTTACTGGTTAATTGTTGTTATTACAAAATGTTAAATATCATTTATTTTGCCCCCCTGACTGCTAATCTCCCAGTAATTTATTAGGTAGCAGGAGCCTTAATCACGTTTGTAAGGCAGGGAAAGTCCCGACCGTGACGGGAGGAGGCGGGAGTTACCAGCCCGGCTGCAGGCAGGGAATGGAATTTGTGCAAATGCTTAAGGAAAAGATTCCGATAAGATAACAGGAAAGCGGGAGAGGAAGCGCAGGGGATCTCAAGAGCCGGCCTGAGGAACACACCCCTTGCCAGCGGGGTGGGCACGGGGCCCTGTCTCTGCCAGCGGCTGGCAGGAGGTTCTCCGAGGAACCCCCCAGTGGCAGATTGGGGCAAATCTGCCCCCCACCTGCGATCCCAGCCTGATCTCCAATAGTTATTGGCTATTTAGAGCCACTAGCAGCCCCAGCCATGGCCTAGGCCCAGTGTGCACGGCGCTGTACACACACAGAACCAAGAATCTAACCGGGAGCTTGAGGAAGCAACAAGCCAATTCCGCTCAGCACGCTGGGTGGTGTCGCAGCGCCCCAGCCGCCAAGGCAGAGATGGGCAGACGCCCGGGCACAGGAGGTTTTGTGTGTGAGTAGTGACTGCGAGAACTCTGCCTGGCCTTGCTCCATTGCCCTTGGAACCGTGGTTGGCCTCGCACCCTATCACCTCGCTCACTCCTCCGCCGAGGGAGCCCGGGAGGTGACCGCCCCGCTCCCCCCACGAGCCCAGCCAGCGGGCGCTGGCGAGCGCGCAGTGTCCCGGTGGGAGCGGCCGGGCGCAGAGCCATTGAAAATCTGGCCAGGTTCCTGGCTCTGTTGCCACAATGATCTACGGTCCCAGTCCAAGTCAATAACGTGACGGTGCCACCCTCCGGAGTGAGCTCCACCCGGGGAGGGCTGGACACCCGGGGATGGACACGGCAAGTTCTCCAGGTAAGGGGCAGATGGGTGCAAAGCTCGGATCCAAGGACGAAAGCTCAGTTTCGCTGCCTTTGCCGGGCTGCCAGTGCCCTGTGAGTCCGGCAAACACAAGTCACTCCCACCAGCGGTCTCCTGGACACCACGGGGCAGCTAGCGCCTTTAACGCCGGGCATGTGGGGGCGTGGGCAGGCCCCGGGCCCTCTGTGGTCCCTTGCAAAGGGCCCTGCTGCACTTGGGAATCGGTCCCAGCCGAGAGGAGAACACAGGGACATTATTAAATCTCTCCACACGCTCTTTAAAACCTCTTTTTATTCCCCCGGCCCCCGCAGCGCGGCTCACGCTGCACAACCTCCTGGTTCACAACACGTTTTCTGCTCAAGAGCTGCTTTCAAGCTGACGCTGCTCCCGCTCCCGCGGGGGTTACAGGCTTTCACTACGTTTTTAGGTATTTAAAACGCAGTTTGTAATTGATCAGACAGTGCTGCTGCAGCTCACAGCCCCAGCGGAACCTTGGCCGTGGGCACAGGTGGGCAGTTCCTCTGGGAGCCCAAGGCAGAGGGTCTGATGGGGCAGGAAGGGGGGAGCAGAGAGAAAAGGGGGTTTCGAAGTGGGAAACCAGCTCTTCCTTCCATGAAGAAGCTCATTTCAAAGCCCCCTGCGCCGGGAATCAGGAGACTCCTGCTGGAAGTGAACATAACAAGAAAGTAGATGTGAGTTGCTGCTAAATACTCGGAGTGCAAAGCTTTGATTGTACCAGACCCAAACAGGAACAGGCGGGTTGCCTTCCCTCCCTCGGTTGCCTCTGGCTGGCTAGCTGAACGGATGGTCTTAGTAGCCACACACGGGTCCTGATGCATCCTGGCTTTGCCCCCTCCTCTCCCGGCACGGCCTGCCACACACAGTCCGCTCCAGGGCTAACCGGAGGGCTGGGGCTGGGGTTGGCCATGAAGGGGTTTTCCAGCTCAACTCATCGCTTCGGCCGGGCTGGTGCGTCTCAGAGCGTCGGGCTCCTAGGTCGGCGCGTGGGGCGGCAGCGAACGGGGCTGGGTCCATTTGCCTTCCGTCCCAGTGCAATTAACGAGAAGACACACACGACTGCTGTTCCCTGCTGTCCCCCCTGTATCGCCTGCGAGCACGAGGAATAGCTTCCCTTGCCCCAGTGGTCAGCCTTTTCCTTCCCTTTTAATTAACTGAGCTCTGTGCCCTGAACAACAAAACGCTGCCTGGAAATTTAATCTCAGCAGCGTTCAGCTGGTTACCTAGAAAATAGGCAGGAATGTTCAATTACCACCGCTGCTGCAGACGGGCTGAGCGGGTCTCCATCTCCTGCCCACACCCGCCCAAGAGCGCTTGCTGCTTGGTCAGCTCCCGGGGGCTGTGTGAGCCGGGCCCCTAGAAATCAGTGGGGTGGATTCGAGGCCCTTCTCCCTGATAGCACATGGACCCCGGTTGTGGGGTCCCTTCTCCCAACTCTGACGGGCCAGGGTGATGCTAATCGCCGACAGCTGCGGTAGTGGAGTGTGGGGAAGGGCGGCCCGCCCGGCGTGCAGGGCTCAGATCCCGGCGCTCACACCACCTCTCTGTGACCGCTGCACCATTGCACCCGATGCGCCGCAAGCACGGAGCCCTGGCCGAGGAAGTCGCGGATGGGCAGATCAAGCGGGGGAGGGGCTGCGAGGGGCAGGGACCCTGGGGAGCAGCAGGGAGCTCTGACCCCACATTGCCCTGAGATCTAGGCTGGAGCCAGACCCCCTTAGCGGCAGGGCGGCAGTTAGTGGCCTGTGCGTTGCAGGGGGCGCGGAGCACCCAGGCTGTGGGATGGGACCTGTGGAGTGTGTCACAGCACCGGAGCCTGGGGCCCGTCCCGCTAGCAGTGGGGCCGGAGGGGCGCGAGCCAAGCTGTGCTAAGTCCTGTTGCGTTTGCGGATTGCACGTGTATTCAGCCCGAGGATGGGCCCGGGGGCTGGCGGACTGTCTCCACCCAGCGTGGGCAGCAGCCCTGCGAGCGACCCCAGGGCTTAGTGGGAGAGGCCTCCCTCGGGCCCCCCGCTAGGAGCCGCACTCGGCCACTTCTCTCAGGGGCTGGCCCCTGCATGCCGGCCCCCCTCCCCCTGTGCCGTTGGGGCGAGCGCCTTCCCGCGTCTGGCGGCGGGAAGAATTCACCAGGTTCCCTGGGTCCGGCTCTTGGAACGACCTGGACCCGCTTTGGCTCTTCACTCAGAGCAGCAGAGAATGAGCTCAGACCCCCATCCCTGCCTCTGCTGCACCCCCATGCCCACGGCGCGGCCCCCAGCCTCACGTCCCAGCCGCTTTGCCAGCAGCTGAGCGTGGCTGCCAATAAATCCGGCGCGAGGAGCGGGAGGGGAAGAGCCCTGGCCTCCTCTGTCCCCGCGTGTTTCTCCTGACCCCGCTTTAAATTAACTGGAAGTGATTTTCATGGCAGCAAGAAATCAGTTTCCTAAAGAAGCGTGTGAGGGTCAGGAGAGCCCTGCCAGGCGGCCCTGTAAAAATGAAATACTCCAGCGCCGCCGGGCAGATTGATGGGCCAGGCTGAGCGGGAGGAGAACAGCTCCTGGCGGAACAACCTGGCTCGGGAGAGAGTCAAAGCTAGGATCCAGGGAGAGCCTGGGTGTGTCAGTGGGGGTGGGGGTCTTTGTGCGGTGGTGCAGTGGGGGTGTGGTGGTAGTGTCTGACTGTGGAGGTGCAAGGCTGTGTGTGTGTCCGTGTGTTGATGTTGTCTGGGTGTGTTGATGCAGGCTCTGTGTGTGCATGTCTGGTGCAGGGTGTGTGGGTGGGTGTGTTTGGTGCAGGCTGTGTGTTGGCATTGTCTGGGTGTGTTGATGCATGTGTGTGATGTAGGGGTGTCACGGAGTGCCCGGGCGATGGTCTGGAACCGCTCCCTAGGAAGCCAGACCGGACTCCGGGTGGAGGGCCCCTTCTCCGTACACAGCCTGTTTCCAAGGCTAGGAGCTTCATGGGTCCCCACTTCCACCTTCCTGGGTCTGACCTCAGAGCATTCAGCACCTTCTGCCCCTCTGTGTGCTTCCCCCAGCAAGCCCGCCCGGGCGGGGCCCTGAGGGAGCCCATGGGTTCTGCACCCCAAATCACAGTCAAACGTGACTCTCAGCCAGCCAGTAAAACAGAGGTTTATTCGATGACTTCTATCTGGCCTAACCCAGACCATACAGCGAGCGTGAGCCCTCAGCTGGGTCCATTTTGGGGGCCAGAGAGTGAGATAGCTCCTCTGCCTTCCCTGCCTGACTCCAGCCAACCCCAACTTCCCTCTACAGCCCCTCCTCCCCTTGGCTCAGCCAGGTGAGGTGACCTCCCTCCCCCACCTGGGGTCAGATTACAGCATCAGGTAAGGAGACCTGCAGAGAGACTGTGCTTTGCATCAGCTACACATCCTTATCCCTTCACATAGATGCTCAAGAAATGCATAGGGGAAACTGAGGCACCCACACAGTATTCCTACTCCGTCACAAGGGGAGTGTTGATGCAGGGTGTGTGTGTGTTGATGTTATCTGGGTGTATTTGTGTTGATGTGTTAATGAAGGCTCTGTGTGTGCATGTTTGTGTTGGTGTTGTCAGGTTGTGTTGATGCAGGCTCGCGGTGTGATGCTGCTTGTGTGTGTGCGTGTATGTGTGTGATGCAGGGGGGGTATTGTGTGTGTTGAGGCTCTGTGTGTGTTGTGTGTGTGATGCAGGAGTGTGTTGAGGCTGTGTGTGTGTGTGTGTGTGTGTGTGATGCAGGGGTTGTGTTGAGGCTCTGTGTGTGTGTGTGTGTGTGTGTGAGTGTGTGTGCGTGTATGTGTGTGATGCAGGGGGGGTATTGTGTGTGTTGAGGCTCTGTGTGTTTTGTGTGTGATGCAGGGGTGTGTTGAGGCTGTGTGTGTGTGTGTATGTGTGTGATGCAGGGGGGGTATTGTGTGTGATGCAGGAGTGTGTTGAGGCTGTGTGTGTGTGTGTGTGTGTATGTGTGTGATGCAGGGGTGTGTTGAGGCTCTGTGTGTGTGTGTGTGTGTGTGTGTGTGTGTGTGTGTGTGTGTGTGTGTAATATCTGATAACAGTTTGAGTTCCGTCCAGCTCTCTGCCGACTCTTTGAAGCGTTTCCTGGGCGGGCGGCTGGCCTGTGATGTAAGGAGTAACCTGTGACGCCATCCCAGCTCGCGGGGCTCTCGCGCTGGCGTTGTCCGCGGGCAGCAGGGGAGGGATTCAAAGCGGTCGAGTTCGGGGCCTGGCAGCGGGGACGCGTGCGCTGCGATCCTCTTCATTTCATGTTCAGCCTACACGGGGCTACCTGCTGAATGTTTCCAAGAGCCGCTGCTGGAGCCCTGATGTTTCTCGGAAAGCGGCTCGGAGCCGCTGCCATTGTGCAGTTCCACGGCCATTATCCGCTCGCCCAAATTACAAGCTGTGACGAAGTGGGAGTACTGTGTGTGTGTGCCTCAGTTTCCCCTATGCATTTCTTAAGTGTCTGTGTGAAGGGATAGGGGCTGATGCTGGAAGCAAGGAGGCAACGCCCTCCCTCACTGGGAGGCATCCCTGGAAGCTGTAACCTGACCCCAGGTGGGGGAGGGAGGTCAGGTAACACCTGAAGCCCCGGAAAGGAACAAAGGAGCAGGAAGTGGCTAGAGAGGGGGTTTTTGGGGTCAGTCCGGGTCTGGGTCGAGCTGGGAGAGGCAGAGAAGCGAACTCGCTCTCTGACCCCAAGATGGATCCAGCTGAAGGCTCAAGCTCACTGTATGGTCTGTGATTAGAAGTCATCGAATAAACCTGGGAGAAGCAGGAGCCCAGAATCTGGGTCTCACCTCCTGGCACACCCCAAAAAGGCCTAACTGGATGGACCCTGTTTGGACTGAGAAGCTGTGAGTTGGATGGTTCCTGACATCTCAAATAAACCGTCTATTCTGCTGGCTGGCTAAGAGTCACGTTTGAGTGTGGATTTGGGGTGCAGAACCCATGGGCTCCCCCAGGACCCCACCCAGGCGGGCTTGCTGGGGGAAGCACACGGAGGGGCAGAAGGTGCTGAATGCTCCGAGGACAGACCCAGGAAGGTGGAAGTGGGGACCCCTGAAGCTCCTGGCCTGGGAAACAGGCCGTGTACGGAGAAGGGGCCCTTCACCCGGAGTCCGGTCTGGCTTCCTAGTGAGCGGTTCCAGTCCCTCGCCCGGGCGCTCCGTGACACAAGCGACAAGCTGCTTCCCGCTCTAGCTGCCGGCCCTGCGGGCTCCTCCCAGGGATCTGGGGGGCTCAGGCCGGGCACCGGGGGGAAGACTTTGCAATGAAGCTTAATTAACAATTCTCGGGTGATGAGCCAGCCGGAGCAGCCCAGGTCCTTCTCCCTCAGCTGGGCCGGCTCCGCAGGCCAACAGGAGAGAGGAGCCAACCCTGACTTGGGTCACTGGGGAAAGCAGACAACAGCTGCCCTGGCCCCGTGTGCTCATTTGAACCTGTACAGTGTCCGTGCCGATGCCAGAAGGGAGAATTCCTTGATTGTGGGCCGGGGCGGGTTTGCTCGGGGTTCGCATATCGCCCAAGGATCTTCATTAGCAACAGCTGCGGGGGAGGGGGAGGGGTGGGGCCTGGAGTCAGGCCCATGGGAGCTGGGTGTGGCTGCCGAGGCCCGGCAAGCGAGGGGAAAGGGCTCCCGGCCGCAGGGCTGAGCAGCCTCAGGGATCCCAGCTCCTGTGCCCAGATCCCAGCGATCAGGAGCTGGGACCCCCCCCCGATCAGGTGAGTTTTCAATGATTCCAGCTTGACTTTGCGGTGTGTGAGCCGGGCGGGGCCCGCGGCAGCAGCAGGGCTTGAACGGGAAACGGCATCGGAGAAGCTGTTTCTCCTGCGGTCCCAGGGCTCCAGGAGCTGGGGGTTTGGCAGGCACCAGCTGTCACGGGGCTCCCGATACAGCTGTGTGAGTTGGCATCGGAAGAGCTCCCGCCTGGCACTGAGCTGTGCAAAGCTCGGGGGGGGGGGGGGGGATGAATTCTTGGGCCAGATCCCTGGCTGGTGTAAACTGGAGCAGCTCCTCTGATGTCAGCGAGTCAGGTTTTGGCTGCTGCATGACTGACGGGAGGGGGGAGGGGAGGCAATAGCTTTTACTGGCCCAGCTTTGGAGGTTCCCGAGCCTGGGTGGCACAGAACCCGCCAGTAACTCTGCCAGGCAAAACCGGGGCCTTGGGTCCCACTTACGCCATCCCTGGCTGCTTGGGAAGTGCGACCTGCCCCCTGCGTCCCTCGGGAAAAGGCCTCTCCCGCGCGTGTCCCTTCCTCGGGAGCTGCGTCTGCAGGGGCCTGACGGGACCTGCTGAGCTCCGGAGTTCAGAATAACTCCCCATCCGCTGTCCCGGGAGTTCAGCGCCGCTCTCCATCGGCTCTGAGAACCGCGGGAACAGAGCTCGTCTCTCCAGCCGGGTCTCCGCTGCCAGCCGGTGCCCGCTCTCTCCGGGCGTGCTCAGCAGGCCTGCTCTGATCTGTACATTGCGAGCCCCTCGGAAATAAACTCCCTCACCCGTGTGGAGGAGAAGCTGCTCGGGATGTTGATTCGCAAACACACGTGCAGCAGGTGAGCGGATCGATTTTTCCTTTCTGGGGCCAGAGTTGAAGCCGTGAATAAAAAGATTGTTTCCAATTTCCAGGCGCTTCTCTCTGGTGCGTTCAGAGCTCGGGAGCTTTGGGAGAGTTGAAACTGAGCAGATGTTCCGGGTCTGTTGGGGGAGAGGGGGTTGTTGAGCAGGAGATGTTTAGGGTCTGTTGGGGGGGGTTCTGGGTCTGTTGGGGGGGGTTGATGAGCAGGAGATGTTCAGGGTCTGTTGGGGGGGGGGTTGATGAGCAGGAGATGTTCAGGGTCTGTTGGGGGGTTCTGGGTCTGTTGGGGGGGTTGTTGAGCAGGAGATGTTCAGGGTCTGTTGGGGGGGGGTTTCCGGGTCTGTTGGGGGGGGTTCCAGATCTGTTGGGGGGGGTTGATGAGCAGGAGATGTTCAGGGTCTGTTGGGGGGGTTCTGGGTCTGTTGGGGGGGTTGTTGAGCAGGAGATGTTCAGGGTCTGTTGGGGGGGGGTTCGGGTCTGTTGTGGGGGGGGGGTTTCCGGGTCTGTTGGGGGGGGTTGATGAGTAGGAGATGTTCAGGGTCTGTTGGGGGGGGGGGGGGTTCCGGGTCTGTTGGGGGGGGTTTGATGAGTAGGAGATGTTCAGGGTCTGTTTGGGGGGGGGGGTTGATTACCAGTGTGATGATGTTTTGACAAGAGGAGAATTTGTGTTTTCTGTCCTTTTTCTGCACGTTTCCCTGGCTGCCGAGAAGGGGCGTTTGCAGGCCGTGCTAACGCTGTGGATGACGTGGGGGGGGGGCGGTGCTGGACAGTACAAGGGCTCTGACTCACCGGGCTGTAATTATCCAGGAGGGGGAAGGACTA